>CAJRST010002224.1:17855523-17894331 GCA_907169785.1 Menidia menidia | reverse complement strand
GATAGATAGATAGATAGATAGATAGATAGATAGATAGATAGATAGATCGAACAGCTTTTACATTAAAGAAGCAAAACTCAAGAAAGCAAAAATAGTGTAAAGAATTGTACGAATAAAGTGATGTGACATATTGTAAATTGACTTAACTTTAAACATAATGTGACATTAGTTCTACACTCCGTACAAATTACAGTCTGTAGCACTGTGCTGTAGTACCCCTTTCCCCCTGCCACTTTCCAATGTGCTGGCTTACAGTGAAATGGCCTTAGGTAGGAAGGATTTCATGCCAATATCGCTTGTGCAGAACAGTGATCGCAACTTGCTGCTAAACAAGCTCCTCTGTGCTGTGATGGAGACATGCATGAAGTGGCTGACCTTATAAATGGTGGCTAGAAGCTTGTTTATTCTCCTCCTCCTCCTATATGAATAAATACTATATAAATATATTGTAGTGTAGCAGTGAAAGTAGTGGATTGCTTCATAACATTCTTATGCTCTGTGAAATGACTAACTTTAATTGTCTCACCTAATATATTTAAAAACACTGCTATATTGACACACTGTCAATATTGGATTTATATACTGTCACAGCCTATATCACCTGCACCATCACCTATTTTCTGGGATTCTTGGTGTTTTGACACTCACGACTTTCTTTTATTTTTTCTTTGTTCTGTTATCTTATTGTGACTACCAGCTTTTTCCCTTCATATCCTGCTCGTTATATGCCATGTGTTCAACTATTTCTTCACCTGTTTCATAAATAATTGCACATGAAACAAATCTAGTCCAGTCTAGGAAGTCTAGCCTAAAATTAATTGATGAATCACTAATATCTAAATTGTTTTCACAGAAACAATCTAATTCAACTCCTATATTTCAATGGAACCAAAAATAATCTTTATAGAAAATAAATCCCCCCATGTAAAGTCAAAACTTTGGTTATGAAAATAATTTGCTGTTCTATTAGTACATGCTTGTCATCTATTCACTCCCCCAGTTCAGCTGCCATTGCCCTTCAGTTAACACTAGCCTTATAGTTGCCTCCACTTCCTACATCCTTTCAGCTTCCCCCCTCAGGCTTCTGGATGTTATAAACTTGTGGTGTTCTTCCTTTTAGATGTTGCTGACACTTGAAAATGCTAAATCTAACACTAACCCAATTGGTCCCCAAGTTCTCTTCGCACATTTTTTTTACTTGGGGTCATGTTAAGTATAGTATACTTCTATTATTCTCAAGTAGTTTTGGTTTGCCTCTTTATAGGTCCTATAAATAAAATCCATTCCGTCATAAAGAACTAATGGCCACATTTATACAAATGGGAACTATATAGAGGCTGCAGGTAGTCAGTCTCTGTCAAATGTCAAATAATTGCCCCTTAAGAGCCAAGTTATTAGTAAGGACTAAGTCTGAATCATAAATGTGTGTATTCTTCAATTTATCAGATATTCATAATCATATAAAGGCCAAAGGCGGAGACAAAAAACATTAATGTAAAAACAGGAAACCAATGATTGACGTTGCGTTACTTTGAAGACTTTACTCAGCAGCATTAGGAGCTCTGCTTTAATTTTAAATTAAACTTCTGAATGAGGTATAACTGTCTGGAGGCAGTGCGACTTGTTTATAATATTTTGTTGTTTGTTTACATTGATATTATAAAAAAACATATCTTTTGAGTTTACATATAATCTTAGGAAGGTTGCTGGTCCATTATTTAACTGCTAACTTTGCCATTGGTCTCACCAAAGAAAAGGCTTGAACAGCCCCAGGGCTTTTTTTTCTTCTTTTTTTTTAATGAATGACGTCAGTGTTAGTAATTCAGAAAACACACTGGCAACACCTAATAATGGTTGACTATTTATCAACTTGTAAGACATTACATTCAATATTATGTGCTATAATGTCCTATCCGGAGAGTAATAGTCTAGATTATGTTATGGATGTGTTAATCACAAGGCCTTTGTATAACAATATTCATTGTTGTTTTCTATTTAAACATCAGGATTTCTTATAATTTAGCAAAATAATTTTGAATATGGTAATAAAAAGTAACTATTTAAGTGGTAGTACGCAAATTACTACAAAATAACTTTGTCAGTTGAAATAATTTGTTATCAAATTATAAATGGTCCCCCCATTTAAAAAATCCCATCTGCTTCCCTGCTTACAGAAAAAATAAGCACTTACATTTTACTTTAATGATGCAAAGGCTTGTCATTTGGGTAGTGTCTTCAAAGGTACTGCTTTTTCTGGTTGGTACTTATTTGTGCTCTTGAAGTTTGCACCTCTTAAAAGGCAGGTTTGAACCACTGGTGGCAGTCATGTATCCTATTTCAAAGGTGTAAAACTGGACCAGTTTTGACTTAGACAGGTAGTCATTATTGGCTCTACATGTGTGATGGATGATCAAACCCAATTAAACTGGAATAGGGATCTGCCTTTAGGAGTGCACACTTTTTCTGAGAGGGTAATTAGAAGGGTACGTTTCTTCTTAATTTGAAGAGGTTATCAAAAATATAAGCATAACTAAAAAGTTCAAATGATCTAAATATTTTGAGTATTACAACTAAAAATGCACAAATCCACCTAAGAATTTTAGTTTTTTGCTCAAGAATAGTGAACAAATGGCCATTAGATTAATCTTTTCAATTAATTATAACTTCAAATAACAACTCCTGTTTTACCATTTTTACCTTCCTTTACTTTCCCTTTCTATTATTAGTGTACCCTACAATCATGAATAAATACTATATATTTGGACTGTTTACTGCATGAGACCTCAATTGCTACCCTTAAAAAGTACAAGTAGTTGTCTTGCGGTCTAGTTTTTTAACCTAATGGTGTTCTATAAGTCCTGAATACACTTCGGGAGACTGAAATATATTCCTTCTATATCCTTATTTTTTCAAGATGTTCCTGGACACGGCATGCATGGGACCCCATCAGAGCAAAGCAGGGATAGTGTAGAGAATTAAGGTCCTCAGATGTTTGATTCCCAAATTTGACAGTTAACTCAACATATTATAAATAGAAAAAGTGCTGTTTAATTAATAAGGGTTGGAAGACTAAGAAATGATAATTGAATTTGCTTGAATGAGTGGCTTTGAGAATGAGACTTACTGCGTAGAAGTTTTTTGGTATTTCACAAGAAACTCATAAAGCCTATTTACCCATTTGCAAGAAGTCGAGTATGGGTTAGAACCACAGATCACAGACCCAGACATCGGCCAGTAGCTCCTCTATTGCTTGAGCCACAGCTGGTCCATTGATAATGAGCTGAATAATAATTTGAAATGTGTATTTTCCAGTCATATATAGATTCCAAAATGGAAAGAGTACAACAAAACAACAAAAAACAAAACAAAACAATACAACAAAAAACTTTAATAGTGATATGAAACTCAAGACCACAATAAGAGTGTGGGTTTTATTTTTCCCTTCTATCTGAACCTCACATACAGACTACAATGCAATAAACACCTCAATCATCTATCTGAGATTATGGAACTGTGTGTCCTGTGTATCAGTCAGCATTGGTCTCTCTTTGTTGCCTGGCAACTGTGAAGTGTCCTTCTCAGGGTCATTATTAGACAAACACACGCACACACTCTCTTCTGATTGTGGAAATGATGAACAGATGTGTGTTTAGTCAGTATCATTGTTACATATTTTGTTTTCTGTTCATGTAACCTGGTTTTGAGTTCCTTTATTAATCTTTATTTATTTTTTGCTTAATTTTTAACCACCCTTATCGACTCCCTCTATCTTTCTCTTTTGAGAGTAATGATTGATAACAGAAATTATCTTGTGCCTTTCTGTCTTGAGCTAGATTTTCCGACGCATCACACTGAACACAGTGTTTTGTGTGGAGGATATGATGAATTCTCCATGATATTCAGCAGCTTTTGGACCATTTTTTTCTAGACAATCAGATCCATCTTCTACAAACATATCCCCAGCACAAAAGCAGTGTTCTTGATTAGTTAGCTTAATTTCTTTAAGTCTTCCACATCAGACCTATAGAATAGAATAAACATTTTGGTGCTTTGTCCTTTCTTGTAGAAGGTCTCTGTGTAGCATTTCCAGTCTAGTCTGTTATCCTGCTGTCCTCCAAGGTACTTGTAATCTTCCACCACCCCCACCACTTCTCCCAGGATGTTTACAGTTCTTTGTGTATTCCGGTTTCGTCCTGAAGTCAAGAATCCTCTCTTTTGTTTTGCTGGGGTTTCGGATAAGCTGATTGTTTCGGCACCATCTCACAAACTGACAAACCAGTTTACTGTGCTCAGCCGGATACACCCCACAACTGTGGAGTCAACAGAAGTCCTGCAATAATCTGAGTCCTGCAGATTACAGGAGTTACATTGTTAGAAATCTTAGGTGAACAGTGAACAGTTCCTTGTGACGTTCCTATGTTGCTGGCCACCATCTCAAACACACAATCCCCTCGGTCTCATACACTGTGGTCTGTTTGTTAGGTAGTCATAAATGTTAGTGGTTGTTAAGGTATCCACATTTCATTGATGGATGTGGAGAGGGAGTGGCGCTCAGCTGCAGGAGGGGAGGTGTGGGGAAGGTTCAGGGGAGCAGTGCCAAGGGAGGTGATTAGCACCCCTGGAATCAGTTGGCTAATCCCTCTCCCCTTGTAGTGTTTTGGACCCGAAAAGAGGACTGGAGACAGAACCAACCAAGAGCAGAACGACAACAACCGTTGAACCCCAAAGCCGGTCGGGTGTGTTCAATAATATAGTGTCATCCGACAAAGCACAGGTCTCGGAGTATTCTGTCGAGGCACCCACGGTGGCTGAACTGCCACAATGGAGATTCCCACTTTGGCAGTGTAGACTGGATTGTATCAAAAGAACTTGAGGAATCAAAGAACGTGATCCTCAAAGTACTGCCTGATTGGTCCAGATGAATGGGCTCTTTAAAGCAGGCAAATGATGGTGTCTTCAAGTCCAAGTCCATTACGATATGCAAACTGTAATGGGTCCTTAAATGTGTTCTCTTGCTTATTCATGTGGGCCAATAGCCGTCTCTGAAGGACTTTCATAATCTGAGGTGTGAGGGCAACGGTAGTCACTTTTTTTTTTTTAAGAACCTAGAACGAGGAAGGATGTTTTCCACTGAAAAGGAAATTATTGCTGACTCAGGCCATCTATCATCTATCATCTAACTGTTGAAAATGTGCTTGAGAATCTGGCATAGTTTTTCTGGGCACATTTTCCTTGTGTTTGTAGCCTAGCAACAATGGAGCTGATGATGTCACAGGCTGTGACTGCAGTGGTACCAGGTATGATAGAATAACAGAAGAAACTCTGGGTAACTAATATGGACGGAAGCTCGCAGCTAACATATTGATGTCCCTTGTGCAGATCTTCTCCTTCACAGTGACATGTCCAGGATGACACCAACAAGGGTTACAAAGCACTGCAATTCCACCTCGCTTTAGCTTTCGGCTGTATTTCTTTCTGTGGTGTGCATGCACAGTCTTTAAGTAGTGTACAGAAAGCCATGTTTGAGTGAAGCATGTAATACTGTGCTCCCTGTACTCTTTCTAAGACCTTGTTTGCGTCAAGTCTTGCACCGAGCTTGTCCATTTTCGTTTTAATTTCTGGTAGTTTGTCGAGAACACGATCGATGGTTTGAACGACCACCGCTTGGTGGCACTCCCATCATAATGAAATGCTTTGAAAAGTCTAGAAGATTATCAGCTGTCTACTGTCTTCACGGGAGAAACCGTCACTGCCTCAGGAAGGCAATTGATACCGTCAGAGGCCCCTCCTACCCTGTACATCATCTGTTAGAACTATTGCCATCTGCGAGACAGTACAGGGCACACAAGAGCAGTTTCTACTACAAAGCCATACGTACACTGAACTCTGTGCGAGGACCTTCACTTCACACATAATGTCTATACTTTGATTGGACACCTAAGTATTGTTTAATACTGCAAGAAGTCGAGTTCTTCTTGTACTTGTACTTCTTGTACTTGTACTAAATTTATTAATTTTGTCAGTTTATATAAATAGTTTGGATCCCCTTTTTTCTCATTGCCTCGCTCCTGCCCTGCAACCATTTCTCTTCCTTGTGAATTCCTTTGGGATTTTGCATTTTATTTGAATGATTATCTTAATTTCGGAGAGCTTTTTCATCATAATCACTGAGAGTTGTCTACTGATGAGATCAACATATATTAATCATTAAAGGTCTTAAAAGAGGCCAAAGTACATAAATAACTTGAGCAGTATAGTCTCCAACCTACCATGACAAATGTTTCTTGAAAAAATTGTCTTGCAGTGATTGCCTTCAAAAAGGTCAACTGAATTTTAAAAAGTATAGTCAGACCTACTCCCGTTTGCTACCATCCTGCGACATATTGAAAAATACTCAAAGAGCAATACCAGTGGTGATGAGCACTTGTGGCTGAGTCATTCAGGATGTGAGAGTGGCTCAAAAAGATCCTAGTGACAACATTATAGATCTTGGTCCAGAAGAGCTCAGTTCTGGAAACATCTAAGATACTGCAGAGAACTCCAAAACTTCAAGGCCTGTGTAAGATTACCTCAGCTTGTAAAATATTGTTTTGTCCATGGAATACCCCTTCCATGTGTGAACTTTATATTTAGATATCGAATAAGAAAGAAGGGTGTATTATATATATCCTGGATTGTGACTGTGGTGGTCACTGGCCCCTTGGCCTCATTCCTTCCTTTGGTCAGGTTATTATGCATGCACGGTAACTCATGACTGCCAAGGTGTATGTGTTGATGGCATAGACTTGGTTGTAGTTGACTTTAATGTATGGTTGCAATTTGGGAGTGGAAGACTAATGTAGCTTTTATAAGTTTTTAGCTCTCCTAACCATCTGCTATGGTGCACCCTGGTAGAACAGTACATGAAATCATGATTATTATCCCTTTCCTTGGTCTCATATGGCCACATTGATCGAGTCCAAATGATATCCTGAATTTCTTGCTGTATATCCTGGTGGTTTTTATAAGTGAGTCGATGTCTTACTTAGTCCTGGCATACAGCATGTTGCTGTCCGTATAGAGCACATTATTAATGATGGCTCAATTCTGCCATACCTCTCTTGATGATTTTAATTTGTTTTTTAGAAACGCTTTACAGTGTGTTTTGGTACTGCGACATTTGTCTGGAGCAATATCCTGGATAAATCCTCTGCATCTGCTCAAAATGGGTGGCTGCTATTGAAAAAGCAGTTAGGTTTAAACAATAAAGTAAAAGCAGAAACGCCCAGAATGGCAAAATATGGTTTTGCTCCACTGTTTGTTTTTGTCCAAGCAGACTGGCTGAAGTGGATGTATTTCCATTTTAGATCCTGGCCAATCAGTGAACCTCATTATCTTCTTGCATCTCTCTTTCCTAGTCGGTGCTTGCTTTGGGCAATAGCTCCTGTAGCTGTAAAAGGCTGTAATAACTGTATATACAAGCAGTTTTGTCTCTTTTAAAGTACAATGTGAAAAGAAACATCAAACACATCAAAGGGTCTGAAAACCTTAATCATTCCTATCAAACCAAGTCCACAGGAATATCTTGTTGTTTAAGCATATTTAGTCTTGCTGAAGTTGTACAGTTCCAAACATCCCAGAGTCCATCTGTGTGCCAGTGAGTCTTACGCTTTTTTGTTATCTTTTCAGATGGAAGGCCTATTTGTATTTCTGAATTGATAGTCTTATCAGACATATCTTTTGATCAATAGCTGGTGTAACTCCCGGTTGCAGTTCACCGTGCCCTCCACAAATGAATAATAGTTGTAGAATAAATAGTAAGTGGTAGTTCTATCGTGAAAAGAAAAAGTCGTACCTGGACAGAAATCTAATATTTTCTGGGGAAAAGTTTATATAAAAGCTATTTAGGCAAACGGGTGACCTGATGAGATAAATGGAGATACTATTTTCTCGATTTTTTTTTTTTAAATCCACGTTGAATATCAACTTTAAATGCTAGTGGAAGAGATGGGTTGGTTAGTGGCATCAGAATTTAGGATATAAATTAATTATACCTGGTAAATGTGTTCAGATTTAACGAACTGCAGTTACGACCACTCAGAAAGCTTTTCAGGGCAATGTACAGTTCAAAATGCAGTACAGTAAGTCCAGCACAGAATATATTGAAGCTGAATATAGAAAAGAGACGGGAAAGATGAAAAGGAGTCAGCCTTGGATTTTTGTCTCCATGACAACAAGAGCAGCACCATTGCTGTGGTGACAGCAAAATTGAATATGTATCTATGAAGTATATACTTGAAAGGGTGAATTGTGATGAAGGTGAGGGATTAAATACTGAATATGTTTTTTTCAATTTGATGTACGCTCTTCTCACAATGTTTGCTTCTTTTTGACATATTTTGTATCCATCCATCAGTTCTATTGTCTTCAAGCATTGTGATAACAGATTATAATTTAGTTTCAAATCTAGAAATAAGAATTTAATTCACGGTTTCAGTGAAAGATAAAAATTGGTTCAGTAGTAAAAACATAATGAAAAGGGCTCTGAATCAAATGAAAGAATGAAATTGAACGCCAAGGATAAATCCTGATCTGTACATAAATATTTGTTGTTGATCTTTTGTCCGATTTCTGTATATTTCCCTTTAAAACGTTTGAAATAAAAATAAAGATTTATTCTATTTTAGATAATCCAAATATTTCTGACAAGTGTTAACTATAGACTAAAATACAATGACAAATTCAGCATACATTGTGTACTACTGTCATGAGTTGTGCATTTTGTTTTTATTTATGGTTTTTGATAAGATTTGTGCATTTGTCTCCTTTGTTCTAATTTCATTTTGAATAATTTTCCATCAGTTTTCTTCTTGGCTTTTTCACTTCCTTGGTCCATTTCCCTGTGCATTAGTTTCCTGTGTTTTATTATGGTGCTATTCTTCACTTCCTGCATCGCTACCAACTTTCCTTCCTTCAATTCCCTCTTGTGCAGATCCTTCTGTTCTGTTGCTGGTGGTGAGGGGATGAATCCACAAGCAGAGACAGGGAAGGAATGCATAAGGGAACTTAGGAACTCACAAAATCAAAGGTTTATTATAAAGAATGACACATAGGGTTTCAGAGCCGATAAAAAAACTGGGCATTAAGACTTGGAGAAAGCTAAAACCCTAGAAATATCAAAGATAATAAAGCAACCTAAGTCAGAGGCAGTAACATACGGTAAGCATCTGGCAGGGAATTAAAAGACTAAAGCTTCTGTAGAGGGGAGTAAAATTATTTAATGAATTAAGATAGTATTAAAGCCTCTTGTTTTCGAACTTCTTAGTTGCTAACATTCATAATGTCCAACTGAAATGTAATATTCACAGCAAAGATGCTTTTTAATTTCTCCTCGAAAGAAAGATTTTAATGAAAGAAAAAAGTAATAACTCCATCAACGTGTTAAGTTCTTTACCTTTTATGTTTACAGACCAACCATCATCTGAAGTCTTTCCATTAAGTCTTAAGGGGAAAAAAGTTCAAATAATTGGTAATTTTATGAAATAAGCTGCCAAATTCCATCACTATTGAGACCTAAATGAAAAGGAAATTGAAACATTAAAAAAAGGGTTTCAGTAAATAGTGGACTATAAGCTGTGACTTTTTTCATGCTTTGAATACTGCGACTGATGCTACGATGCAGTGAATATACAGTATGTATTGCATTTTTTAATGAGCTATTTGTTGCTAAAACATTTAAGAGTGTTACATACTCTGCGAGAACCAAGAAATTTGTTGTTCTTGAAGTGGCAAGAACCGAATAAAATTATAAACTTCATGAGAAATTAGACTCCCAGACTCCTAGAAAGTCCCACCCACTGAAACATCTGTCAGACCTGCGCTAACTTTAGTTGACTTACAGAACAGAACTTAGCAAAGAGGGCAGTTTTTGAATTAACAAAGGAAAAACGGGGAAACAGATTTTTTTTTTAAAGCAGAGAAAGAACATTTGTTCATGTCATCTGTGATTGTAGAGAAAGGGGGGAACAAGTTAACACAAGGGGTGTGTTTGGCCGCTCAATACTTTGAGTTTAACAGGGCGAATAGAGTGTTGAATTCGACTGATGTCCGAGGTAGACGATGAAAGACACTTTTCATGTCAGGATGTTGGCCAGTCATTTTTCAATTATTATTCTACAAATTATGTCTTTTAACAAGCATGCAAATTTCAAGAGACAAAGTTATTCTGAGGTTAAATTTGGAAACTGAAGAAGACAACCTCTTCATTGTTTTAGGGCGCAGGAGGAAGATGAACACGATTAATGAGTTTTTATGATAGACTACTTTATAAAAAAAAAAAAAGTGCTGTGTTACAGGTTTTGTTCTGGGATGTGCATGTACAATACGTATTACCAGTATGTGTTTAATAAAACTGAATTTGTCATAAGGCAGAGCATTAGTTGTTATGGTGGTGGGGGGAAGCTGGAGTAGTCACACACTTACAAAGAGAACATTCAAACTCCATTCAGAAAGGAACCAGAATGGGTTTGAAGTTGAACCCCCTAGCTGTTAAGTGACAGTGCTAACCACCACACCATCCCATGGCCCCTGGAGGAAATGTCTGAAAGAAAAATCTCCCACATATTGTCCCCCAGCTTGAAATGCAACTTATTTTAAAAAAATATAGGTTATTCAGATAATTGATTTTGAGAGTAAAAAAGTTTGTACATGGGTATTAAAGCCAAGAGGTGGTCAAACACAGACTGAGATATGCCACAGCCCTTGTGCATTTAGAATAGTTAAATCAGGACATCTTTGACATTACATGTTAGAAAATGACCAGCAGCTACACTAGCTGACATAAAGGAGTATGATGTACAATGATGATACATTTGTTCGAAGGGAGAGCGAAAACTATTCATGTTGATGAAAAGGGAGCACGAATAGGTAAAATATGGAATTTGGAAGTATGTTTAAAAGAGATGTAAACATACTTCGGAAAACTAAAATTGGTCTTTTTTTTTTTGCATCAGTGGAGCACCACAGGGAACTTTGTTATTATTTTACACTCAGTCTTCAACTACAACTCAGAGTCCAGTCATGTACAGAAATAATCTTACTCCGCAGTTTTTTTTACGTCCTTTTACCCTTTGTGGCAAAGTGTAAAAACATATTCTAATCTTGAACAAAAATAATAGATTACAGTTTAGAATCATGAGAAAAAACACTTCAATATTGGGCGAAAAACGTTAGTTGTGGTTCAGAAATAGAACAATCCCTGTTTTCCTTTCTGAAGACTACATTTCATGCAAGTATCATAACTCTAAGGGATTGAAGACGACTAAGATCAAAAGCAATCTTAGATTTGGAGTTTTTGTCACAACATTTGGCATTCGAACAAAATCTGGACCCAAGCGAATGAGTCAGATGTTGACAGGAACATACTGTGTTTTTCTGCTGTTTTTTTTTTTCATGAAGATTTGCATTGATTATGTCATCACTCTATTAAATTGATCTTCTTTTGTAGTGAAAAGCTTTCTCTGTATATGTACAAATATCCACTCACATTTGACTGATAGTTTGTCTTCCTGTCTCTATCAGTTGCCCGAGTGTGGCTTCTATGGAATGTATGATAAGATCCTGCTGTTTCGTCATGACCAAACATCAGACAACCTACAGCTGCTGCATTCTGCCTCTCAGATCCAGGATGGAGACCTTGTAGAGGCCATACTTTCAGGTGAGATTAGATGGCCAGAAATTGGCCATCTGTGAAAGAAAAAAAAATCATATTATTTTTCTCTTGCCAAGGGTCTTCAGACATTGTTCATGAAATCATTTTAAGTTGCTATTTCAAGTAAGTGTTCGGGTTTAAATGTCTCAATCTTTTTAATTTTTTTCCAGTTTATGAGTTGTTTTTCAATCTTTAATATCGAATTGCACTGCAAGACTATATCCCTATACCCTATCTATTATCCATTTTATAATGGTGCTGTCAGTTGTACTGCTGATATAACCATACATTAGTGAATATGTTGAATATATCTGCAGCTTTTCTGAAAATAAGCAACTTCAAAGGCATCTCATTGTACATTGAACATGAAATATAACAATGAAAAGCTGATCCTACAAAAAAGCTGGGAGAATGCTGAACTGCTGACTGAAAACACCAGAACATGCTGTTTCAAGCTTAAGTGGAAAGTCTCACGCATGTGGGTGACAGCACTCCCTGGGCTGAGATAAGTGGTGGCCCAGAAGATCCCAGCAATGCATTACAAGATGTGAATCTGACAAACATTTTAATGAGATAATGAGCTGCATCTGCTTTCTCTGAGTTGAATGTAGTTTAGTTTATTTGCATATAGTTTAACTTATTTGAACTTTTTCAATTTATTTGAACTTAGTTTAATTAAGTTTATTGAATTTAAATGTAGTTTAATTTAGTTGACGGTATTTGAATATTATTCAATTTATTTGAACTTAGTTTAATATATATGAAAGCTGTCCAAGCTGATTACAAACCCAAAACTCCAAAAGCGCTTCAATTCTTTTCAACGAGAGCAAAAATTGTGTAAAAGCTTAACAACTCAAGATGTTGAGATCCATCCATTATCTTTACCGCTCCCTAATGGGGTCGCAGAAGAACTTGATTCTATCCCAGTGATCAATGGGCGAGAGGCGGGGTACACCCTGGACAGTCCGCCAGTCCATCGCAGGCCAACACACAGGACATACAAGGACGAACAGCCACGCACACTCACTCCTAAGGGCAATTTGGAAAGTCCAATCAATGTAACATGCAGGTTTTTGGACTATGGGAGGAAGCCAGAGAACCCGGAGAGAACCCACACAGACACAGGGAGAACATGCAAACTCACATGGAAATGTCCTGGGACTCAAACCCAGAACCTTCTTGCTGGGAGGCGGCGGTGCTAACCACCACACTACCGTGCCGGTGCTTTTGTAGAATACCCTAAATCTGGGCAGAGCAGTGATTTAAAATAAACCTGAGAGGCCAATTTTTGCCAATTAGGCCTTGTATGTATGTCAAAACTCTCATCCAATGTAACACTTAAATACTCACAAGCTTGAACATCAGAGCGCAAGTGTGATTGAATAGCAATGTTAATGTCCGATATTCTGTGTTCAATAGCGTGGTGGAACAGTTGGACGTCTCATACCATTTGTTTTAGTTTGTCATTATCAGGAGACAAGATTTCAACATTGTCACCGAAGCATTTTTTAATGAATTCCCTTCATTGTATGGCTTTTTGGCACATGCAATTTTCCAAGCCAGTTGATACGATGCAAGCGTTACAGTCTCAGAGTGCTTCATACATTTTTGGAAAAACTTTGTCTGCTTTTCTGCCTCACTTTTCAAAGTAACCAAATTTTGAAGGCAAATTTCAGTCCTATTTTGAAATTCCTGGTCGATGTTAACATAGAGTTGGCTGAAGTGGCCCTGAAGATTTTAAGCTTTGAAATGCACTAATGACGCATGGTCTATAAGGCAGAATGGCTTGTCATTACATTAATCAGAATAATATAAAATTCCCCACTGCATTCCAAAATTCCTGTGTTCATCTTCATGTTTTCGTTTTGCTGTGCATTTGAGAGGCCACTTGACAACAAGTTTGCTCAAATGATTTTGATCTTACTGGGAAAGTAACGGAAATACCATATTAATCTAAAGCAAAGCAAAGCGAAACTTCGTCATGAATGTAACAGCCACATGGAACCGGGCAAAGAGCCACATGCAGGTTGGCCAGCCCTGCTCTACACTGTCACCACTGCTTCCGCTAACAGAGACTGACTCGTGATTTTATTCTATGCAGCGTATTGTCAGGTTGATGGTAACTGTAATGTTTTACCTGCATGGTAAGTCACTTTGAATAAGATGTAGTGTGTGCTAAATGCAGACACATCAACATCCATCCTGCAACATTTCTCTAATCAAAGTTTCACTAATTTTTCTCATGTACAGTACATGCATGTAGAGCAAATTAAAGTGATTCTTTTATAATTACTTTAGCTATGGTAGTCTTTGACGTCATTAATAGAAGTCATTATTGTTTGCAAAACATTCACTGAATGTTTATGACAACTTTACATGGGATATTTTTCTAATGTTGATGCTAGTTTGACAGAAGTCGAGCTAGCATCACTGCACAGAGGTGATGATTGAGTAGCAGACCTCTTGCAAAACTGAATCACAATGAAAATTGTGTATGATTTTCAAATAAAACAATGTTTGTGGTTTTACCGAAATCAAGGGTTCACAGATGACTCACGGCCTTACAGGAACGAGGAATAAAAAACAGAAAAACATACAAAGGTATATTTCCAACTAGTATATCCAATGAACGTTGAGACCCTTCATTTTACGTAGTTTTATACAATACAACTGAGTGATAACCATTATAAACTATATCATTAAACCTTTATCATGCCTTAGTTTGTATTATATTTAATGTATAGTGATATATTTTTAAGGAACAAGACTTATATTATCGCAAAGTTTGTTAATCTATTCTTTTAAATCTAAAATTATATACAACTTTTGTAGTAACTTGCAACTGCGAATCACTGTTAAAATTAGGTAAAGTGATGACCACTAGATTTGCATGTTTATTCTTCACAGCAACTTCCTTTAAGTTTAAAAGCCTTACCAAGACCCATTGGGGCAACATCAACAAACTGTTCAAGTTGAAGACCATTGTCCGCAGTTTCAACAGTTTTCAGTGGTGGTAAAAAAATCTCCTGTTAGCAGCTGTAAATCTGATGCCGCCACAGCAATTTATTGTGTGGAAAGCTGCCTTAAATCCCTCTTGTCATCCTGTGTGTGTGAAAGTGTTAACTGTCTCCCGTTCCACTACCTCAGTGTCCAAGACTTCAAAAGATCAACAGGCATGCTGTGTAACACTGAGAGTATACTGCTGACATGACTTTTTATCTCAGATTTACCTAGCAATAACTTAAAGCCTCTTTTTATTATTTTATCAAATGTTAACATTGAATTAAAATGGCTATATATGCTCTTGGGTAAAATACTTTTAAATAAGATTCCATAAAACTGAAGTACGATAAGTTACTAAATGTTTTAAACAATAAAAATAATCTAGTCTGCCTGAAGAAATCCTACTCTATGTCAAGTGGGACTATGTGTACTGTCTCTAGTTTGTGTGCTTCCCTCCCCACACATATACTACGAGCAGAACAGCTGCTTCAGAGTGAGTCGGGAGGCTGGATGAGGCTCTGCATGATTACTGTCACCTACATTTTTAGTAGAGTTAAAATCCACAGCTAAGAATGAAAAAAAACTTCGGGCCACAGCAATTCAATCCATAGTTGGTCTTATTAAAAAATCTCTTCCACTCTGCATTAGTGTGATGCTCAAAGTGGACTTGAATTAAAAAATGTCTCCGTTTAGCTTTATGCTTAGTCAGCAGCAATGACGGAGTGTATATTCTGGAGAAAAGAAAGCCCACTCCTCCATTTTGTGCTGTGATGTATTAAAAACATTTGAGCTCCCCACTATTTATTCCAGTCTATGTCATTGCTTTAATCTCAATGGATTTCTTGTAAAAACA
The DNA here is from genome assembly GCA_907169785.1 of Menidia menidia. Classification (NCBI taxonomy): domain Eukaryota; kingdom Metazoa; phylum Chordata; class Actinopteri; order Atheriniformes; family Atherinopsidae; genus Menidia; species Menidia menidia. Next base: position 17,878,786 of record CAJRST010002224.1, on the reverse strand, counting down.
ATACATCAACGTTTTTTTTTGTCTGCACTATGTCAAAAAACAGTGCCCTTTACTTTGCCTGCCCTGGCTTTGTTAACACTAAACATCCCAATTCTCAAATAAGTCATTGTGAAGGAGATATTAGATGACAATGCACCAATACACACAGCAAGACTGGTGAAAGATTGGTTTGATGAACATGAAAGTGAAGTTGAACATCTCCCATGGCCTGCACAGTCACCAGATCTAAATATATTGAGCCACTTTGGGGTGTTTTGGAGGAGCGAGTCAGGAAACATTTTCCTCGACCAGCATCACGTCGAGACCTGGCCACCATGCTGCAAGAAGAATGGCTTAAAATCCTTCTGACCACTGTGCAGGACTTGTATATGTCATTCCCAAGACGAATTGACGCTGTATTGGCAGCAAAAGGAGGCCCTACACCATACTAATAAATGATTGTGGTCTAAAACCAGGTGTTTCAGTTTCATTGTGCAATCCCTGTATGGATGCCACTAGTAAAAAACAAAACAAGAAAAAGTTGTGTCTGAGAAGGTGAGGGGAAAAAAGTGCAATATATAAAGGGGTGAAGCCGCTTTTAATGCCACAAACATCCTGATACGTTCAGAAGAAGCACAACTACCAGCAGCAATATCACAGTAGTGCATGTCAATGTTAGCAGAATCTAAGGTGTGAGTAGGGTAATATGTGATGATGAAGGAGAGAGATGCTTTGGTAAAAGTTCCACAAACAAATATAGAGCAATTATGTATGGAAAATGAAAGAGAAAAAAAGAGAGTTACTTGCTGAATGTTGTTTAGGTTGCTACATTTTTACCTATATTCAGTTTCTGTTGCTCGGTAAAATAAAAAACAAATAAAGTAAATCATGATTACAGTAGTTAAAACAGCTAAACTTTGAATATTTTGAATGTAAAAAGCAACATGCAGTAGTCATATTAACAAATGTTAAAAATAGTATAACACTGACAGGGACTGTTGTGATTTTACTTTTTAAAATTGTGCCATAAGATCAATTATCACATTGCATACATTAAGATTATTAAGTATTAAAATCTGTTTAAAACGGATGGCATGGGATGGATTATATAATTATTCTGTTGAAATCAATTGGTTACATAAAACCTTTTTTAAAACAAAAATCCATTTCATCATATCTTTATTCAGGTATAGCATAGACCAAGGGCTCAGGAAAACACCCACTCCATCTAAACCTTTTGTCAGTCAGTCATGGCCTAGAGGGTTTTTTTCTATCACCCTCAGAGAAGACAGCATATCTGACGGTGCAGAGAGTGTTTAAAAATAAAGATTGCACAGACAAAAAATGACTCACATCCATGCCAAGCCATCTATCTATATCAGACATCAGATATCAGACTTGCCGTTGCTCGTCTTCACCAGCTTGTGGAATATTCCTTACTCACTCTAGAGAAGTCTCCAAAGAGGTACTCTCAGTACTTTCTGAAGTACTACTGCACTCCTCCTGTGGAGTGCTGTGCTTCTGGTACTCTAAATAGCTGTACCTGTACTGTTACCCCAATAGTACTGCTTTGCACTGATATCAGTGTCATTACTCTTTTCTCAAAAGTAAACCCCACATGCACTAAGTACTTGTACCCGTAATAATTTCCAAAAGTACTGTACACTGCGCTTCTGAGCTGATCACAGTGAATTTTGCAGCACCCACCCAAGTAAGACTCAAAGAGTTTGATTCGACACAGCCTCTGTGTAGACGTGTGCCTACTCCAACTGCTGCTGTCACAACTCTGACAGAGTCATTTCACTTTGACACTGCAAATGCAACACTGCTGATGTCCTGTATACTTTTCTCTAAAAAGTAACACCTGTACTTACCTCAAGTACATATGCCTCTTCCTGTACCCATATGCTAATGGTACTGAACCTGCTCTAGCTCATATTAGTCTACCGCAGACTAATGTCAGCCTCGCCCAGTCTCCAGAAACTTCCCAAGGGAGCCACGGATATATTACAAACAATTAAATTTTGAACCAGTTTAATTCCATTTTAAAGTTTATTTTATTCTAAAACAATTTTAACCTTTGTGCACATACATTCTTACCGCCTCAGACCACTTCCACACGACCGTACTCGATCCCAGCGCTGGTGCTCCAGAACCCAACCTCTCAGTCCACTTTCATAAGCCCTTGGAGATTTAAGGCTGGACGCAATCCGAACAGGCTGGCCAAAGCCCAGCAAGTTTCCGGTCCAGAGAAATCAGTTGTGGGATCCTGTTCGTAACGCCAAACGGTTGTGGAATTTCTATTCTAAAGCAAAAGTCTTTCGGAAATCTTTTTCCAGCTTTCTTCATCTTCCGGCTCTCTGCTCGTGCAGACGTGTTTCTCTCTGCTCTCTCCCCTGTCCCTTTGTACCTGCTTGCCTGTTATATCTCAGAGCCTCTTTCTGCATTTGCACTACCTAAAGCCTAAAATCTACAATGGATTATGTCGGCTGGATGTAGCGTGGAGTGAATGTAGCGAGAGGGTGAATTATGATAGCATAAAAGATTTGGTGGCTTTTTGCCACCAAACGCTAACTGGAAAGACATTGGAAGTTAAGTGTCATTGCGGAAAAATCTGCAAGAAGTTAAGAGGGCTCAAGATCCATCAGAGCCGAACCGTCTGTGGAAAAGGGGGTGCACAGGTGCAGCGCACAGTGGTAACACTTGGTGAGAAGCAGGAGAATTTCAGGCCAGACGAACCCCACAGTACTGGAGATCTCTTAGCACCTGAGTTACCTCAAGACCTGAGGAGGGTCGAACCTTATTCCTGTACATAAGATCAGGACAACTTCAACTTCCTCTGACATCCGTGGTGGAGGAGTTTAAAATTGCCAAAGGCAGAGTCGTCATGACCTACAGAGACTCCCACGATGACCAAGTCAGACACGCAGGGATCGTCACGAGATCCGGCCGCAAGTGGGGAGCTGAGTCAACGGTCGCACAGGCGGAAAGGATGCTGAAGATCCGTGACATCATTGGGGCACCATGCACAGGAAGACAGGGTCTTGGAACATCCCAATTCCAACAGTGGAGCAAGGCAGGAACCAGGGACACAAGAGCGATGATTCAGGAGGAGGTTAGAAGTCTGGAGAAGGAAGGGGGAAGGTCAAAGGCTGTGGCGCTATCTTCCCAAGGATCCTGGACCAAGTGGGACCTCCCCAAGCATAAGATTACTTGGGCAGAGCTTTGGAGGCTGGAGTCGTTTCATATTTCCTTCTTACTGCGATCAGTGTATGACACACTCCCGACCCCAGCAAATTTGCACAGGTGGGGACTATCTGAGAGCCCACTGTGCAAGCTCTGCGGGGAGAAAGGGACCATGGCGCATTTCCTGTCTGGGATGATACAGGTGGCGCCATTACAAGGTGCTCATGACACTTGCCATCACCCTAGAGCAGGAGAGGAAGAAGAAACGGCAAAAACATCCAAAGGCAACATCAATCCAGTTTTTAAAGGAAGGGGGAAAGCCACCAACCGCAGTTACAGCAAAACCCAGTCTACTACAAAAGGCCCAATCCTGGGAAATGAAGGTTGCCCTGGGGGGAAGGTTGAAGTTCCAACAGTTTGTCCAGACATCCCTGAGGCCAGATGTGGTACTGTGGTCGGAAGAAGCGAAGAAGATCATCCTTATTGAACTGACTGTCCCATGGGAAGATGGGTATGAACAGGCCTTTGAAAGGAAAAGTGGAAATTATCAAGACCTTCTGCATGAGAACAGAGAGAAGGGATGGCAGTCATGGTTGTTCCCAGTCGAGGTCGGTTGTCGAGAGTTGGTATGGAGAATTTTCACAGCCATTGGACTGGGAGGGAAAAAGTCTCATGCTGGTTATGGAGTAGGAGGGAGGAGGTTAACTGGAAGCCAGGAGGAGGAGATGGGCAGTGACTTGGCCACAAGTCACTCCACCTCAGGGAGGCTGTTGTGGTTCAGGGTCGAAAAAGCCAGTGAGCGGTGGATGCCACCTGATGACATTGATTCCTCCTGGCCAAGGCTACAGTGTATTCACTCAGGGTAAATGAAGGAGAAGCATCTTCAGATGTATGTGTATTCTGGAGGGGTGGTAATAAAACTCCCGCAGCATACCATCAGGCGGGATACAAAGGGATTTCTTCTCCAAAATACCACATTTCGGAAAGGTTTTGGGTGGTGTTTGAGGAGTGAAGGCTGCACCATTAGTCTGAACAGAGTTATATGGTGCTGTTTAAGAAACCGAGCTGCAGCTGAATACACTAGCCTCTCAAATATTTCCATCAGCAAAAAAAAAAATCTCTTTATGGAGGATTTTGAAAATGCGACCAGAGAGCCTCACAGATCATTAGTCATTTATCTGACTCAGATCTGCACAGATCATTAGAGACTGAGAGTGGGCATACTTGCTCACCAGTGGTCAAAAGCAAAGTAACTTTGTATACGCAACTCCTCAGAAAAGTAAAGACGTATTAGCTCACTGTTTAGCTCACTGTTTACCTGACTTTTATTAACATTCACTCATAAAATAGTCCTTCAGCATCAATACATCCATATGAACAAAACTGTTCACCTCTCGGGCTTACTGTTAAGCTTTTACTGGCAATTGCTGGTGGTACAAAGCTCTTTCTCTACTGTTTTGTGCTATCCTTAGGGACCACAAAAGAATGGCTAGTGCGAAGGAGCTGGAACCTATCATGCAAAGGGTGTGAAAATGCAGTTAGCTTTACATTGTAACTGTGTGTCACAAAGAACTGACATGGTGAGTTGAAACTTCCCAATTAGCCACACAGCCTGTTAATGACTGATGGCTTCAGAAAAGTAACTCGTTAACTTAAGGAAGCAACTGAAGTCCTGACCAGCTCTGTTTACTTTTGAACGTCTGCCTACCTTCATAATTCAAACGTGATGATTGTTTGTATAGAAAAAAGCATTTCTGTTGTCTGTAATGTAACAAATTAGTAACAAATTAGGTCATTAGCAATTAGTAACATCATTTGTTAGTAATATTTGTAGGTCGGGAGTGGAAGGAATCTCGTTGAGCTTAAACAAAGAAACTGTACCTAGCCACTGATTCAAGTACAACACCTGTGTCAACATCTAAATTCAAGAATTGGAGGCCTTCACAACGCACATAAACTCGGTAGACAGCAACACAAAGTTCACATGGAACAATGCAAAGGACGACAAGTTGCCTTTATTTACTATGTGTACAGGAAACGGAGATGAGGGACTATTGCTTATTTTCATCTGAACACTACATAATCAGATTGAGAGTATACTAACTAAGGCTCAGGGAAAACAAAGTGAACACTTAGAGAGAGCTCTGTAAACCTGTCAATATTACAACTAGTCCTTTTTTCAATAAACTCAAAAATCTGGATTAACAAAACTGTCCCAGGCGATGAGAAAACCAGATATATTTGTTCATATGTGGCATGAGTTTCCAAGAAACACATGATCTTATCCATACGTGACAGGCCAGTATATTAAAAGCCTATCCATAGACAAAAAACCCAGACAACAAACTGGGTGGCATTCTAAATAAAATATATAAATGATTAGCATATGAGACATGGGCCTCTTACGAAATTACCAATCAATGTATGTAATGTCTACATTTTTCATTTCTTTTAAAATGATCTTTGTGGTTCCAGTTATCTAATTGGAGTTTCAAATAGGATTGAATATCACATTAAATGTGCCTTTAACCCTGTTTAGGAGAGATGCATTTTAACATTTGTATTAAAGTTTCTGTTCATATTTATCCTGGTAGATAAATTACTGTAAGGTAATATGATATTCTCCGATCTTCCGCAGCATCGGCCACAGTAGAGGATTTCCAGATTCGTCCACATAGCCTTTTTGTTCACTCATATAGGGCTCCAACTTTCTGTGATCACTGTGGGGAAATGCTGTGGGGACTTGTACGACAGGGGCTCAAATGTGAAGGTATGACAGCTTTGTACTCTCCACAAGAAGTTTAAATGCCGCACACGTGCTTAAGAGCGACAACGGATTAAAGTATATGTTGTTTTTCTTTTCAGGTTGTGGTCTGAATTATCATAAACGCTGTGCCTTTAAGATTCCCAACAACTGCAGTGGGATGAGAAGGCGTCGTCTATCGAATGTATCCCTGACTGGAGGACTGATTAATATGGGCCGCCCCCTCTCTGCTGAGCCCTCACCACCACACTACACAGATGATGCTTTACTGGTCAGTCCAGTTGAATATTAGGACATGGCGGAGATTTTAAACATCTTTTTTGGAAACTTAATAATCTTATATTATTTTATTCTCTCACCCTTATTGCTATCTAGTCCCCAGTTAGTCCTGGTATAGAGGTAAGTTCTAGAGTCTTTGATAAACCAAGTTGATTTCAAATCTGTTTGAATTCACCTTCATCATTGCTAAAGCCTTGGTTTTCTTATTATCACCATCTTATCATCTTATTTCTTAGTGTCCTCATAGTAATTTCTTAATAACAGAACATTCCATTTTTATTTGAAGAAAATGTGAGGCACAAAGTCTGGAATTGTTGTTTTTTGTTGTTTTTTTAACCAGTTTTAGAAGGTGTAATATTTTACTTTTGAATAACTTAGTTGAGATTGGAAGCACTGGTCTGCAATGCCAAAATGTTTTACTATTTGAAGTGTAACAGTGGATGTTTCTGTCAGCCAGCAACTAGTCTTTTGTTTATTTCTCCTTACAGCAAAAGAACCAGTTAGATTATTTCCCTGGCAGAGAAAGACGATCCAGCTCCCAGTCATATATTGGTCGTCCCATTGAGCTGGACAAGATTCTGCTGTCAAAGGTTAAAGTCCCCCACACATTTCTGATCCACTCGTACACCCGACCTACTATCTGCCAACACTGCAAAAAGTTGCTGAAAGGTCTCTTCAGGCAAGGGCTGCAGTGCAAAGGTATGCTCCTTTTTTGTCTTTCAACACTTTTAGAGTTACTCTATTGGTTAACACCAACAGAGAGGTTGTTAATATACTGTATAATTGTAAACATTTTAGGAAGAAAGTTAATTTAATAGTCATACACTTAGAATAGAATAGAATTGTTAAAGTCATAGAATTGTAAAGACCAAAACAACCCAAATACAGCTTCTGCCATTACATTTCTGAAAACTTGAATTTTGAATAGTGTGCAAGGACAACTAGAATTCTTTTTTCTTTTTCAAATAATTACTTATTCTTAGAGAATCTGATACATTTATGTCAATTAACATTTAACTTTTTCATTAAAGTAAATTGATTACTTCTCAAATTACTTTTGGTTGGTAAAATAAACCACAACAGAGTAATTTATTTTCAATTAAAAATGACCAAAACATACTCTCTTAAGGGGGGGACAAAAAGGAACAAATCTATAGCAACACAAAGTCAATTTGAGAATATCACATTATTACATCATCAGCACATGAGCAGTTAAAATGAACCTCACATTGGTCAATGGTCAAATTATCATTGTGTCTTTCAGATTGTAAATTTAATTGCCATAAAAGATGCGCTCTGAAGGTCCCAAACAACTGCCTGGGAGAGGTTTGCAAAAATGAAGGCAAGTTTCAAAATAAACAATCCTGCAACATTGTTGGCTATTTTTTCAACCACTTTTGGTATAACTCATAAATAAAAGTGAGCATTAAATGCATTAAAGCAGTTTCTGTGTGCATTAAAACTGCAACAGCTATTGAAAAGTTTTTTTTTTGCCGCAAATCAGCCAAGAAAAAACTTGATAATACTTTCATGATGTCCTGCCATAAAAGCAGTCGTGGTCCTTATTTTAAGAAGGCTTTCTTCTGTGATCACCATGTAGAGCTCCTTAGTCCAGGAACAGAGTCAGATGTTGTGATGGTGGAGAGCTGCCTTGATGACCATAATCTGGACAGTGGTGGCAGCCAACATGAAGACATGGATGAAGTACGAACTTCAGGTGGAAGCTTGTTGCAAGAAACAGGACCCAGTGACTTCGGTGATCTGTGTGACAATGACCTGGATGACTCTAGTCGTGACATCAGGTACCCAAAAAACAAATACAGTCACAAAAGTTCCAATTATAAACAAACATTTAAGGCTGTGCTACACTCTGCCTCTTACAGCCCGTCCACAAGTAACAACATTCCACTGATGCGAGTTGTTCAGTCTGTTAAACATACAAAGAGGAAGAGCAGCAATGTGATGAAAGAAGGCTGGATGGTTCACTACACTAGCAAGGACACCCTGGTACCTTTCAGTCTTTACATGATTCCCCATGTGGTTTCCATTTATTGCTGTGACATCACATCATCTATCAATCTCAGCTGCTCTGTGGTCGTAAATACCAATGGTGAGTTAAGTTCTTCAAACATGAAGAATTTAACGTCATTAACACAACATAGAAGAAATAACAAGCAAAGATAAAGTTAAGAATGAAGGTAAAAGCATACAACAACAGTTAACCCTTGCTGACGGCATTGTGGAAGCTAAAATACTGGAAGATTGAATAAAAAGAGTAAAGATGGATAGAACATTAATCCAGTACAATAGAATGAAACAAAAAATGCTATGTAGTCAGTATTAATAATTTAATAAATAGTTCAAACTATAAACGTATTAAGTAAGCAAGTAATAACAAAAAAGGTAAAACTAAATAAAAAGATATTTAACTCAATTTAGCGAAAGAGATTAAGAATGACACAAATTTGAAATGAGATATTGATAATTAATACAAATAACAGATTAAATTAAGTGCTTTACCAAAAAGATAAGTTTAAAGTTTTCTTTTAAAAATATCAAAACTCCAAGCTGCCCTCAGATCTTAACGAAGGCAGTTTCAATAAACTAGGACCATAAAAGCTATGCTTCCCCATTTGTTCTTGTTCCCAGAAGACAAAAGATCGCAATAAACAGAAGACCAGCCCCCAGTTACCTAAGAACTTTGGGAGGCTAATAAACCAAAATCTAATCAGATGGATACTTTACCTTTATTTAGAAAAATAAAAAAAAGTGCAAACACTCAGGTATCAAATGCAGAGACTTTAAAACTGAAGCAACATGATATATCTTTCTGGTCCTCATCAGTAGACAAACTTCTGCGTTTTGCTGATGCTGCAATGGATACAGTCAGTTAAAAATACTAAAAAGGAGAAGAGAAGCATTGCAATAATCTATTCTACAAGTGATAATGCTTGCATCGGCCTGAGGGATAAAACTTACATGAAATCACCCTGTCTTTCCTCTCTGTGCACTTCAAGAGCATGGATGAGAATTGTTTTGTTCTGGTTGAGTTTTAAAAGGTTTTTTACCATCCATGTCTTGATATCTAAATTACGATAAAGAGGTGCTCTGTCAGGTGAATGTCGTCAGGATACAGAGCAACGAATCATCAGCACTACTGTGGAAGTTTATGCCATGTTTCTTAATTAGTTACTCACAGGGCAGTGTATAAAGATTAACAACTGGACTAAGATCAGAAAACAGACTAACATGATCATACAGGATTTGGGAGTATTTGGGGCAGCAACCTATCATGGCAGATACTCGATTAAAAAGAACATCAGGAACGGAGGTTGAAAAAAGGCTCTACATCTTGTTATGCATTATATATTGTTTCTATTGGTCTGAAGATACCTTCATGGAGTTCTTAAGATTTCATATGTAATTATGACACAGAAGACAATAAAAGATTGAGTACCTCATGTGAAGTAAAGTAATAAATAAGATTGACACACAATGAAACATTACAAGAAATAGTCCTTAAAGTCCTTAATGGTTTGGAAATTGAACCCACACCTGTGTAATGTGAGAAGGCCACACTTTCCTTGCGCACCCCTGTCCATCCCATACCAGTGACATAGTGACTTTTTTTTAACCTTGTTAAATACACATTTTTGTGTTGTTATAAGGTTATGCTTGTCCCATACCCATTTTCTTGCCTGTACACTTTCTTCAAATTTGTACTATGTTTTATCAGCTAACCTGTTTCTTCCTCCTGTGTATCTGTATGTTTCAGAGAAAAAGACATTACTGGCGGTTGGACAGTAAATGCATCACATTGTTTCAAAGCGAAACAGGAAATAAATTTTATAGGGTAAGACATGTTCCTTAAGCAGTTTTCTTTGTTGTTTGAGTCTTTGTATTTGAGGGGCAGAAGGATGAAAAGTCATCATATTACTGGCTTGTATTATCTTGATCACAAGATTCCATGAAGACCTTTTGGCACATGTGCACAAACCACAGTTCATCCTCTAGCTTGCAACGTCTGCAAGGTGACTCTGGCTCATAAGGGAAAATTCCATTCCAACTAAGAAACTAAGACTTGAAAAGACTTCCAAAAATTGGTGAGCCAATGTGAAGTTCAAACTAGGAAATTCATTGGAATGCAATGAAACCTAAAAAAACTTTTCAGATCGAGTGAAATTCTTGTCAACCAATTGTATACCATTTTCTCTTTAACAGGAGGTTACGAAATGTACATTAAAAAATCCAGCTGGGAACTGAAACAGAAAGTCTGTCTCCTTCGATTTATCTTCTTTTTTGAAGGTTCAGCATTACCTAATGTTGTACTCCATGAAGCTGTAAATCATGGTTTTGAAGCCTTGAAGGATGCTGTCCTGCAGGTTTATGTTGTCTCCTGGCTTCCACTTACCTGGTTTTAATTATATGGATCTATTCAAAAACATTATGTGGCTGTACATAGGTGATTGGCTTGATAGGAATCAGGTGTGATGAAGAAGGGGGACATCGAATTCCCGCTCAACAGCAATCCATGAAGACTGGAGTTTGACATAGCCTGTGTGCATTTTTAGAAAAGCTGATTTAGTCTAATATACAATTGAAAATATGCTGTTGTGTTCTACAACTGCATGGATGTTAAAGCCAACCAATACGACCGCTGTATGCAGCATCAAATGTAGAAAAAATGTGAGTTCTCATTTGTGTATTCAACTCAAGTACATTTTTGTGTTTTAAACTAAACCAAATATTTTAAACTAAACTTAATTTTGTTTCTGCACATCATTCTCTGTCTACAGGAGATCCCTCTGTCAGAAATCTTATCTCTTGAGCCAGCTCATGACTTCTCTCTTCTTCCTGATGGACCCAATCCTCACTGTTTTGAGATTGCTACGGCTTCACTGATTTACTATGTTGGAGAGAATGTGTGTAGAGCTGAATCTTCCATAAAGGACAGTAACATCATGGTGAGACATTTTTACCATCAATTTATAGATTTTCACATTCCTTTCATTATCATATTCTAGTGAGGTCACTCTCACTTAGCAGCCAAAAATTGGATTTTTATAGTAGAATAGATATTTTAAATCAGCATTGTTGATTCTGTTACATTGTAGAAAAACCATTGACAAAACCAAATTACAGTGATTCTCTGCTATATTGCCGTGTTAAATTCAGCACTGGACAAATCCACACTTGTTCTAGACAGGGACACTTTTAACACAATGGTTATTGAAATAAAAAAAAAGCTTTTTTTTTTTTTTTAAATCTTTTTGACTTCACAGCTTTTTCAAAATTTTTTAATTCCTTTGTCTTAATATTTTAGTCACATGTAACTGTTACAATCTATTATTAATGCTTGTGTAGTTTGTTGGCCACCACAATGTCCAGTTAGTGCTACAGGGGCCATACTTAAGACAGGGCCATCCCAAGTTCTAAGTTCTTCCTCCCATTCCATCGTTCAAATGTACTGTATACCTAGATTATTGTTGTTTCATGCAGGGTAGTGGCTCTTGTTCACTCTTTCCTTCCACTCAGTATGTCATATTGATGGACTTGGAGTGAAACACATACATTGTAATGTGTGCCTTGTACTAGTACTGTGACTTGCGTCTCTTCCTTTGGCCATTTAATAGTGACAGAAAGTCCTCAGATGACTGGAAGGGAGTAGTTGTTTATTGTCTGGCAATGAATCCTGTTTTTTTTAGTAGTCAGTCTGGGTGGAGTAACATTTCATTTGACTGATTAAATAGTTCGAAGTTATTGTTTTATTAATTTGAAGCTGATAATCAGCCCATGGTTTATGTATTGAACCATGTGCCTACTCATCTTATCAAATATGGCTCCTGAAAAGACCTTTCATGTTGTTGAAAGGCACGTCCTTTCTAGCAGGTTGATGGAATAACCCTTACAAATCCTGGTTCAATGATGGAGAGAGAGAACAAGACATAAAAAAAGAGAGAGCAACAAGGAAACTACATGGCAGTACAGTAGACTTGGCCAACAACATGGATAATTCCATTTAAATCCGAGTGCAATTGAAAGGGTTCCTTCTGTCATGAATCTGCTCCCTGCTCCACCAACTGGGTATTATTCCACCTCACTCTGCTTGGTGCCACACCCCCTTCACACTCGCACTCTACTTTATCAGCAAGCTCACCTGTTCATTACTCCTAATCAATGCCACCTGCATTTTGTTAGCAGCTGCTGAGTGTGTGTGTATTTAAGGCACAGGTCTCCAGACATTCAGTGTCAGTTTGTCTGTGATTCAGTGTGTTCCTGTTCGTTGGCCTTCCTCAAATTAATTTCTTACTTGTTTTACCTGACCTGTTCGACCCGATAACAGCAACTTTCCTGCCGCGGAACACTCGGTGTGTGCCTGCCAACTCCAGCCCCAGCCTGTGCCGATATCTGTTGCTGCTCGCTCCACTCAGCCCCTAACAGACCTCACTCCCGCCACTGGATTCTCTGCGTCCACTCAAACTCTCACTCACCATGATGGTCAGTACGAACTGACCATCATGGAACCAGCACACAAACCCACTGCCCTGGACCATCTTGAACAAGCTGAAAGGGAAGTCACCCAGATGTCTGCTGATCAAAGATGAAATGTCACCAATCAGCTCCACCAACAATTCCAGCAACAACAACAGCAGCTGGCCCAGGTGATCCAAGCGCTCACCACCTTGCAACTCCGTCTGCTCCCATCCCGTCCGCAGCGCTCTTGCCAAGACCCAACAATCAGGCCCCCGAAGCTCTGGCGATGCCCCGGAACCCAAGATCAGAATCCCCGAACGGTTTGACGTTGACGCAGAACAGGTGCAAGCATTCCTGATAAGTTGCAGAGTCAATTTCTCACTTCAAACCCGAACCTTCACCACATAGGGGGCCAGAGTCTGATATTTCATCACCCACCTGACCGGCTGAGCTCGGTTCTGGGGAACAGCTGAGTTTGACAGGCAAACTCTAGCCTGTGCCGCCTTCAATGCGTTTGCAAAGGAGATGATCAAGTTGTTCGACCTGGGCTCTTCCACCTCTGAAGCATCCCTAGCATCTCCATCAAGGCAAATGGACAGTGCAAGACTACTCAATTGATTCCCGAAACTGGGCAAGCTGCAGCTCCTGGAACATGGACGCCGTGGTGGACGCCTTCTATCACAGCTTGGCGGATTACATCAAGGAGGAGCTTGTCTCTTATGATCTGCCCAGCACCCTCGATGAAGCCATTGCCCTCACAGCCTGCATTGACCGCTGGATTAAGACCCAGAGGTGAGAGAAAGGACGCCAGAGCCAGCCAGCCACCCGGGGTCGGAGCACATTGTCTTCCCTCATGGCATCCCTAGCTGCTGCTCCCATCCAGTCAAGAGATCCTTTTTGTGTTTAATTTCAAGGGTGTAGTCCTGCAAGATCAATGCCCATTATAAATGTGATTGGGGAATACCAGGGGATTGCGGTTAATGTAGACCACTACTGGCAGAGGACTGGAACCCACATACACTTCAAAATGCTGGAGTGACATCAACAAAGCATGGGGAACACCTAACCTGATGTTTACTGAACTTTCACATGATGATCTACTCCATCACTATCCTCCTGCATCAGCACAGCTCCTACAACAGGCTCCCACAACATCCACATCTAGCTTAAATGGACAAGTTAAATCAGGAGGGCGAGGATGGGGGTGTTACTTAACAGTGCTTTAGTGCTGTCAAAAGCATGTTTACAAGTAGGAGACCAGACAAATTAAACTTTTGGACTAATTAGGGAGGTCAAAAGGCTGAACTACTGAACATAAATTGTGACAAAAACCCTTGCAGTAGCTGGCCATTCCCAGAAAGCGGCGTAAAGCTTTACGGGTTTAAGGAATTGGGAAGTCAACTATAGCCGACATTTTAGCAGAGATAGGTTGAACTTGGCCTTGGCCCACCTGTATCCCCAAATAGGTGACAGTGGTTTTTACCAAAATCAAACTTGCCGAGATTTTGTGTCAGAGAAGCAAGGGCTAAATGAGTCAACACCTGTTCAAGGATGAGCAGATGCTCCTCCCATGTCATGGTGTACACAATTTGGTCATCTAAATAAGCACTACAATTAGGTTATCTAGAAAGAACTGTGTTTACCAGCCTCTGAAACGTAGCAGGGGCATTGCACATTCCAAAAGCCATGACTGTATACTGGATAAAACAGTCAGTCACAAATGCTGATATTTCCCATGAAAGTTCAGTACAAATTTGCCCACAAATTTGGCAGCGCCAATAGTATCCACGCAATCATCCACTCTTGGAATTAATTGTTACCAAGTTAACTTTATGAAAATCTGTGATAAAACGAGGGGAACTGAACTTTCTAGAGAAATAGCACCCATGATGATCTACTCCATCACTGTCCTTAAGCATCTTAGTCCTAGCTGAACAACAACGCACTGGACCTTTGTAGAAGCACCTAGCTTCACAGCTGTAGGACATGATTGAGACCAAAGTACAAGTGATAGGTGGAAAGACAGGGGTATTATTCTGTTTATTAATCAGAGATAGGGCACCCTTGAAATGTAACCATTCAGGAGAGGGAATGTTTTGAATTGATTTCCATGTATTATGTGTTCCCAAAGAGTTCCCATACAATGTCATCATTATTTAAATTTCATCAAAGGTGGACCCTAAAACTGTGTGCGATGACACCATTGCTAGGATAAAGACCCATCCCCCTGAAGCAACTGTTAAAATCGAAGGGGTTTTCAACTATCTCTCTATGTTTTTTTCACAGTATGTAAAACTTTCCAACATTAGATTTGTTTCATGCCAAAGTGAAAGATGTTTACAGGGCAGTGTCTCTTTCCCCACCGTGTAGGTCTGATAACAACGTCACATCTACATCCGGTCCTCTGTACAAAGGCTTCCTGAAACTACCAGGTCTACCACAGGTCTCCTGAACCAAAAAAAGAGAGTGCTACGGGATGGGAATGGGGAAATGTGAAACAGGAGCAAATAAAGTTATTATGCCAAATGAAGGCGGAGTACAAGAAAAACTTGGAGACTGCTGGAAAACACAAAGAGATATGTAGGGGAATAACTATCATCACTTTATATTCAGTGATGGTCCTTATTCAGATCCAGTTACAGACTGTAGAAGTTCCAGTCTGTGGAAAGTGCTCCAGAGTATTACAACAGGTTGGACGGTGTGGCTTTTTCCACCTCCGCTCCTGCTCATTTCCCACCCAGCTGCTTCCCTTTCCTAGCTGTACCTCCACCTCTGTGTCAGCTGCTAGGGTTTGTCTGCACCATTGCACCTCAACCTCTTTAGCTATATCATATGCTAGAGCTCCAGAGCCAGGCTGCACCTCCACCTTTGTGGCCACTTTGACGACAAGGCATCCTAAATCCAATTTAACTTGAACTTCTAAAGCAGTTCGCACCTGTAGCTCTCCTAATCCCAGTTTCACCCCCACCTCCATCTCTATGATTGATACCAATGTCACACCTGAAGCCATTCGTCTATTATAACATGGACAGCACACCACATATAATGAAGACATTGGAGAGACTTGTGTGTATCACATAAATGCCGGCATTGTGTCCTGGACCGTCTCATTACTGTATTGTGGGTGAGGAGGAAGTCATATTCTGTATTTTAGAATTATAAACACCCCCTTCACAATATCTTAGCAGGACAGAGCAGCGGTTTTAATGAAAAGCCTAATCTCACTGTGCTGCAGGGCTTTCAGGTTCAATAGATTTTTTCTTCAAACAGCCATAAGCCCTTTTAACAGTGACCTCACAGTTCTGCTTGGCTGATATTTAGATTATGATTGTTATTATTTATTCATTTTTAATTTATTCCAGGTCAGTGGTGCGGGGCATGATGTAGCTCGAATGTGGGAAATGGCCATCCAGCACGCTCTGATGCCAGCTGTCTCTTCAGGAGTTTGCTGCAGCTCGCATAGGAGTGGACACAGTACGAAACTGAACCACATAACGTTGAGACAAATGTCTAATTTACCTTCCCACACACAAGTTAACCTTTGCTTGATGAAGATTTGATCCAGTCTCAATCAGTCCCTGTACCACTTACCTTTATTATAAACATTGAGATTATAACACTAACAATTAAACGAAACTTCAATTATTTTATGGTGTGATTAAAATTATACAATTTCATTTATCTTTATTGTATCTTAATGTATATTTCTCCTTAATACATCATTTTTCAGTCTGTTAATAGAACAGTAATAAGTCTTTTTCGACAATGCAATATTTTATTTCTTTACATCCACTTTTTCATTGAATTTTCATTTTTATTAGATTCACAGTATAAAAAATACATGCTTGTTAGATATAACGTGGCTTTGAAAAATCTACACTACTATTGTTGTAAAAAAAAAGTTTTCATCAAGACCTCAAACTTTTGACAGAAAACTTCACTGACAACATTTACAATATATATGCCAATCTGAACTGGTTCTGAATGGAAATGTGTATGGAGATGCAAACAAAATACCTGGAACATTCAGATTAAATGCATACATTGATAATGGATTTGAAAAGGTTAATTGATCCCGCACCCTGCCTTCTACCTTACAGAAGAGAGAACATCTTTTGCTTGTTCTGTCCAGTGTTCCCTTGAGCTAAACTTAAAATTACAAGGAAGCTGGACAAAGCTAAAAAAATGTTTAAAAAAATAAAATAGTTTATATGCTTATTTGGGTTACTGCTTGTATTCTTCTCTGTCACTTCAGATCCTCTTAGATTGATATTTCTGTTCAAAACCCAAAACCCTTCAGTGATTTTTCAATTCCTTATGTAGTCAAAGTTATACTAGCAAGCTCCTCAGCTTGGTCAGATCTGTTCTAATTGATCAAATAGGAATATTTGGAGTATGTTAAATCACTGATTTAGGGTTAGATTACTTCAACTGTGTGCATCAAGTAATCTGTTTGATTATGTTTGTTTCACCTACAGAGGAAGTTTCAGTTAGTATTTCTGTCTCCAACTGCCAGATCCAGGAGAACGTGGTGAGAAATCAAACACACACACACAGTTTCTATCACAACAGGTATTGTCACAGTGATAAGGGAAAATAAGATTTTACATATCAAAGAATGATAAAAAAGAGAGCAGCAATGAACACCCACTCCAGTCTACATCACACTGGAGGATGCACCCACCGCAATTAGGCATTCAGCTCCAACCTCATTAAGGACAGTACTGACTTGAGTCAGTTCAGAATGCTACCGCCTATGTCCTCTCACAGATAAGAAAGGAAAAAACTAAAACAAATAAACAATAAAAAAGAATTAAGAAGGATATCTTGGGAATTTGAAGTCAGTTTTAAACAACCAAGCAGAGCACTTGCATTCTAGTAAAATTAATAATTAGGACCAGGTATCAGAGGGAGCTAGGTTTTATAATGTTGAGAGTTTGAACCAGAGATACTAGACCTGATGGAAATTAAATAAAAAATGTAGATTTTGTGTATGCTTATGCGTGAAAAGTATCAGTAAACCTTGTATGAGTTATTTTCATATTATCTTGGATATTATTTTTAGCATTACTTCTCTCCAGTGTTTTAATATTCCCACTACTGTTGAGGGTTAAGACAGCACTTTTAAAGATCATCATTCTGTCTGTATGAATGTGTGACTCATGTGCCGATAGTTTGGGCAAAGTGGATGTGCGAACTGGCATTTACTTTATTCTGGCTGATTACTCTTTTTCTTTTCATTATGTATAACACTTTGTGTAGCTTTTCTCTGATAAAAAAGTTCTCTATGAATTTAGTTTGATTGATTGATGATATTTTTAGTTCAAACATGTCGGACAAAACAAGGATTTTTTCTTTTTAAATAAAAGTTTAGCAAAATTCTATTCAGTGTGATGTTTGATGAAAAAATAATTAAATAATAAATATTTGGAAATAAAAAATACATTCATCTTATTATATTGTTATGGATTTAGCTTGTCAGAATTTTAAATGACACCATGTCTTAGATTGATTTATGACACTGTATTCTAACTGGGTTTGTATGTTTTACAGGATATCAACTCTGTGTATCAGATATTCCCTGATGAGGTTCTTGGATCAGGACAGTTTGGTATTGTGTATGGCGGTAAGACACTTGATTAACCTGATTGATTGAAACTTGATTATACACAATCTGTAACTTTATTTGATTTACTGGGTTGGTTTCACATAAATCTAGATTAGCTAAAGCTGGAGTAAATTAGAAATCCAGGGTAACACAACAGCCAAAGCCTGTGGATGTGAGAGTAGTTTATCAGCCATACAACATCCAGGAAGAATCTCTTTTTCTGCTTGATATATGAAGCCTTTTCTAAAGTCACCTAGATTGTTCTTGCCATAGAAATACTAAAGGTGGAAAGGTTGTAATATCACACAGTAATGGAAAGTATCACATATCCCTCTGCCACAGATACATCTATACAGTATATATACACATATATTCATATATATACATTTCTATTTAATCTATTTCAATATATGCTACCTATTTGCTGACTAATTAGTGCATTTAGGGGAAGTCCCGAAAATTGTATTGACCGTGGACAAAACGTTGCTGGTTAAGTATTGCCAATGTCACCTGTTTAGTGGCGGTGGACATAGTGCGTTCTAATAACACTTGGCGAAATGTTTTTGTCTAATAAGTGGACGGGGCCTGTGATACTGCAAAATTACCAGTAGATGCAGTTGTGGCACCATCAGTCTGCCAATGGACGCCTTTTTGTGTCGCACTCTGAAAATTAAATCCTCCTATCGGGCCTTTACTGTTCACTCTGCTGAGTCTTGATTGACTCAGCAAAGGTTGTTTGACTCCTGCATGCCTCTATGTGTTCCTATTCGAATGGCAAATCCAGAGGCTCCCCTGCTTCCCTGGCCTTTAAAACTTTTTTCTCCGGAGGTTGGCCATTAGCACTTGTTATAGGGTCCACTTCAAATACACAGGGGATAATGTTAAGGTATGTGAAGTGGACAACTTTTGTACACTTAATATACATTTACATGGGAAGCAATGTGTGTTAAGTGGACAAGCCCACTGCCAATACAATTGCATTGAGTCCAATTCAAATACACAGTGGCCAATATTAATGTATGTTAAGCGGACAAAGACGATCAACTTGACATATTTTTACACTCATGTTAGCAAAGTCGGCCTAATTCAAATGTAGTGCCAAGGGAAACTTGCCAGTGACACTGACAATTTTGACTAGAGTCCTAAAATTGGAAAATCTTGATTTCAGCCTCAAAGAGCCCAGACAGCCTTGAAGCCCCAAAATCAAGTTTTTCCAACTGTGAAGATCCTGCTGTCCTCAATGGCGAACGTTGCCGAGTGCGCACGTATAATGGGTGTCCCAGAGTCGATTATCCAACTGGTCCCAACTGGTCCCAAACTTTGACGAGTTGAACCCTGCTGTCACGAAGGGTGAACATCCACTGGGCCTGCATGTAACAAAAAGCCTTGGAGAGTCAATTGGAGCAAGTTTTGCGCTTTTTCAATCCCAAGTGTCCCAAACTTTGGAGAATGTCTACAGGGGTGAAAGGGTCACAGTAGCGATGGGGGCGAGAGATGGTTTGGGAGAGGGCATCCGCTTTGCGCGTGCCACATACTTCTGGGCATCCACCAGCAGAACTATGGAATTTAGGGTGGATGGACCATACACAGGCAATGGAAATGGTAAATAAAAAAGTTGAGAGCCATCTGGCATCGGAGAAGTGAGGCGTGTGGAGGGGCCCAAAATGGCGGAATATTTAACACGAAAACCAAAAGCCAAAAGCGTGCTTTGGCTAACCCCTGGCGATGAGGGCAATTTATTGGTGATGTTTGGCCTCAGCGGGAGTGCCAGCAAAGAGGGCACCAGTTCCGTAGGGGGGATAACAACTTTCCCCACTGCAACGTCTTCCACAAATTTCAATGTGACATTACTGTGACTTGGCTGAGGGCTGCAGTTCCAGCTACCTTTCACAGCCCAAAACATCTACGTTAGGTTCATTGGCAGCTCTAAATTGTCTATAGACATGATTCTTAGTGTGCATGTTTGTCTGTCTAGTCAGTTTCCGTTTTGCCCTGTTAACAACTAGCAAACTGTCCAGGGTGTACCCTGTCACTCATCCTATAATATCTGGATGGATTCCAGCCTACCTGCGTTTCGACTTCAAATAAGCGGTATAGAACTCCAATGGATGGATGGTTACTTTCACTTGGAAGACTGCAGTGATGTATTATCTTTGTGGAAAACAGCATTATGGGATTACAGCCTTCATTGTAACTAGTTCTGAGAATGATGGAGTAGAAGGCACAGTTTAACAATATACATTTCTGTGGCCTGTTAGTTCAAAACCAAAACCCAGTTGCACATGAATTGTTTAAACTGAATGTGAACTGTTCACTACTGTTGAATATGTTAGGGTTTGAATAGGGATCCCAAAATCAAGGGAAGCTGTTCTGCAGATTTAAATGTTTCCTGTTCTAACACATCAGATTTAGATCAAATAGATCCCTTCGAAATATATCAATTCACAAGTCTACCAAGGGTACAATGATTTGAATTAAGTGAGCGAAAACACCTAAAATCTGTTTAAGATTTTTCATACTTCTGTTCCATACAATTTTCAATTGATGCTGTGTAAGTCTCTGGCAACAAAGTAATTAATTTGGACTGGGATGGGTTTAAAAATACTTAAAAATAGTCTGAGTACTGAGGGTTAACCAACATTATGGATCTTTGATGTTGTCACGAAGGTGTCCTGGTTGAGGGGTTTTTGTCTCGTCTTTTTCTAGTCTCGTCATTTCCTGTTTTATTTTGAAGAATAACCCTCATCTCGTTTCAGGTCACTTGCACTTCCTGTTGTGTCACCAGTCTGAGCGTCTCCCTGATTACCTATTGTGTGCACCTGGGGATCCCTTCCCTCATGTGGTTAAATAGTCCTCGCCTCCCCTTGTACCGTGCCAGTGTGTTTCGTTCCCAACCACAGTGCCTGTCTTGTCCACAGTTCCCTCGTCATAGTTACCTTGCCTTGATCCCGTTCCTTGCCTTTGAGCCTCCTGCGTTTTTGCCTCTTTAAGAGTGCCTTTTCAGTTTGTCTCCTAGACGCTCGTCTCCTAGACGTTTGCCTCCTCGTGAGAGAATTTACGTTGTTACTTTCATCAGTATTGTTTTGTAACTTTTCCCTTTAGCCTCGTTTTGAGAGCCTCTTTCAGTTTGTACTTTGCCCTCCGTTTATTGGAGCGTTTTGTGTTTTGTCTTTTTGTCCACTCCTTTTGAGTGCGCCTTTTGTTAATAAACTTTGGATTTTTGAATTACGCTCTGCATCTGAGTCCTCGTTGAGTCCTCGAGCCTGACAGATGTGATGTGCAAAGGTAGATTTTGTCATAGCCCAGGGATTTTAATATTCATTGAATGTGAGCCTCCCCTTGGAATAGGTAAATATAACCAAGCAGTCTAAGAACCGGACCATGTACAATCTCATTTTATAATCAGGATCATATTTCCTACATTTGTTTAGCAGACTCCTCCCTTTCTGCTGACTTCTGTTGTGGTATCAGAAAACAATACATTTCATTAGCCCTACTATTTCACACACGCAAGCATGAACAAGTAGCTTACGGCAGATATTTACATGAAACCGTTATATTTCTTCGCAACTCTTTGGTGTCCCCCTGGGAAGGTGCCCCTCACCTATTGAAAACCACTGTCCTAGTCTATTTTGCTGTTATTCTAGGAAGTTGAATGTTAGAATTCGTTATGTTAAGTAGACCTGATCTTGTTAATGATATCCTTCTGGTTTTCCCTTGTGCCATTTGTAATGCTGCAAAGAGACCAAGAGTGTTTTTCTTTTACAATGAACTGATAAACTATTCAAAGTGACACTTGAGGGGGTACAGGTGAGTATAGGGAAGTTAGATTAATACCAGTCACTACATGATGTGTAAACAGTTACTATTGACATGTTTGTATGTTAATGTAGCAGGTGGTGCTGAGTATTTGACATCCAGGTGTACAGTTACCATAGGTCCATGCACATTACCCACTAACTGGTCTGTTAATCTGCCTGTTGAGTTAGAAGGCGGAGTGTGCAAAATTGCTATTCTGTCAAATCTCTGAGATAACCAGAGCAATTACATGCCTAAGAAACTCTGCTTTAGTTACTATTAATCAATTTTTGCACTTTCCTTTTTGTACTTCCCCCTATCTCTACGCTGTCACAAATGTCCCCTTTAACAGTCTGTCTAGTGATTTCCCTCTACGTAGTTGTGAACTGCTGTTGCCAACTGTAATATTGCACCCACACTGTAAGTTGCTTTGGATAAATGTGTCTGCCAAATACATTAACATAAAGACTAGTCTTCAAAATGGAACCAGCAATCTTGACTCTCTTTAAGATTCATCATAATTATATAATTCATTATTGTCCTGGTGTGTCAGCATGGGCCTTGCAGCCCACTTATGTTTTAGCCTGAAGCAAAACTACCTACCTTGCCTTTCTCTAGAGAGGCCACAGAAGGTTGCTGTTAAGTAACAATTTCTTACTAGCAACTTCTAGGTCTACAGGTAAAAGCCAGTAAATTAGAATATTTTGAAAAACTTGATTTATTTCAGTAATTGCATTCAAAAGGTGTAACTTGTACATTATATTCATTCATTGCACACAGACTGATGCATTCAAATGTTTATTTCATTTAATTTTGATGATTTGAAGTGGCAACAAATGATAATCCTAAATTCCGTGTGTCACAAAATTAGAATATTGTGTAAGGGTTAAATTTTGAAGACACCTAATCAGCTGATTAACTCAAAATACCTGCAAAGGGCTTTAAATGGTCTCTCAGTCCAGTTCTGAAGCCTACACAAACATGGGGAAGACTTCAGATTTGACAGCTGTCCAAAAGGCAACCATCGACACATTGCACAAGGAGGGAAAGACACAAAAGGTTATTGCTGAAGAGGCTGGCTGTTCTCAGAGCTCTGTGTCCAAACACATTAATAGAGAGGCAAAGGGAAGGAAAAACTGTGGTCAGAAAAAGTGTACAAGCGATAGGGATCACCG
>CAJRST010002224.1:17811933-17855513 GCA_907169785.1 Menidia menidia | reverse complement strand
AGCTGGACTGCTGCTGAGTGGTCCAAAGTCATGTTTTCTGACGAAAGCAAATTTGGCATTTCCTTTGGAAATCGAGGTCCCAGAGTCTGGAGGAAGACAGGAGAGGCACAGGATCCACGTTGCCTGAAGTCTAGTGTAAAGTTTCCACCATCAGTGATGGTTTGGGGTGCCATGTCATCTGCTGGTGTCGGTCCACTCTGTTTCCTGAGATCCAGGGTCTACGCAGCCGTCTACCAGCAAGTTTTAGAGCACTTCATGCTTCCTGCTGCTGACCTGCTCTATGGAGATGGAGATTTCAGGTTCCAACAGGACTGGGCGCCTGCACACAAAATCTACCCGTGCCTGGTTTACGGACCATGGTATTTCTGTTCTAAATTGGCCAGCCAACTCCCCTGACCTTAGCCCCATATAAAATCTGTGGGGTATTGAAGATGCAGAATGCCAGACCCAAAAACGCAGAAGAGTTGAAGGCCACTATCAGAGCAACCTGGGCTCTCATAACACCTGAGCAGTGCCAGAAACTGATCGACTCCATGCCACGCTGCATTAATGCAGTAATTGAGGCAAAAGGAGCTCCAACCAAGTATTGAGTATTGTACATGCTCATATTTTTCATTTTCATACTTTTCAGTTGGCCAACATTTCTAAAAAATCCCTTTTTTGTATTAGCCTTAAGTAATATTCTAATTTTGTGACACACGGAATTTTGGATTTTCATTTGTTGCCACTTCAAATCATCAAAATTAAATAAAATAAACATTTGAATGCATCAGTCTGTGTGCAATTAATACATATAATGTACAAGTTACACCTTTTGAATGCAAACAGTTTTTCAAAATATTCAAATTTACTGGCTTTTACCTATATATATATATATATATATATATATTTATAGTGTGTGTGTGTGTGTGTATAAAGAAAATGCATGCATACTATGGCTTAATGAATCTACTAAACCATTTGATTGTAAATTATTTTGCAATAGTTGTAATATAGATAACGTTTACAGACTTACTTGATTGAGATGCTACAACAATGTAAAGCTAGAAAGAATGAAACAAAAAGATTGCATTTTGTAGCTGTTTGAGAAATCTACAGTTTTATGACATTTGTAGTCAAAACTGCCCAATGCTAAACTTTATACATGTATGGGATAGGTTAAATTGTGTAATAAAAAAACTAGAACTTAATTTTTTACCTCACTTCAAACTACATGCTTATCTGTCCTAAGTATCATTCTTTAAATGCCTTTTCTGTATAGACGACATATTTTTCTCAATGTATTACTTCGGTCTAACATTTGTACATTTCTGCTTCACTTTCAGATCCTGGTGGCTTTACGTCATCTTCACTTCAAGAACATTGTACACTGTGATCTGAAACCTGAAAATGTCCTACTGGCATCTGCAGACTCTTATCCACAGGTATTATTTGTGTACTACTGATGCATACACAGTTACATTTTGATTTGATTAAATTAGATTAGACTACTTTACCTAACATGCTTGTTTGCACTGTACAAGGAAAATGGAGTAGCTGAAGGAAGGGAGGGTAGGACATCCATAATCCATACACAGAATTTTCAATGAGATGTAATTCTGCGTTTCAGCTAAGATGGGGATAACAGTTACTGAGCAAACTCAATTTTGGACAGTTTTTCCAACCAGCCTTTTGTAGAGTGGCTTGACTTAATCAGTAGGCTGGTGTAGGTATATTCAGAAACCAAGGTTTTCTGGTATAGAAGATACTCTCCAATGCCATCAGATTGTGGGGAGATATTACCTGGTTAAGGTCAAACTCTACAAGCAACATTCTGGATGTTCTGTAGCTCTCTTCCAGCTCGTTTAGAAAGCCCAGTGAGCACGATGTAACGGTAATCTAAACTGCTGGAGACATATGCATGGATTAGTCTTTCTAGATCTGGTTTAGACACGATTCCTCTAATTCTGGCAGCGATGACATTGTTAATGCCTTGAACGTTGTGATTAAAGAACATTGCAATGACATTTAGATTTAGAAACAAAATCCTGAGACTGGAGGGTTTGTTAATGTTCACGAGAGTCGTTTCCGCTTTTTTGATGATTTCAGTAAAATAACTGTCTTGCTCCACACCAAATATGGTTAAACACACATAGTCTTTCTTTATAGATGTCAAAATCAACCCGGAGCTTTCCGTTCAGATCTCCAGCACTCTCTTTTTTGTTCCCACACAGAGTCTACTGTTCTTCTTGGTGCCTTTTTTCCAACTTTCAACCATTCTAACCTTGACAGGAGCAATGGCATCCAGAGCCTTCAAAACCGTTCAATATGATATCCAAAAAGAATGAAAGCACCTGTCCAAAAAAAACACTGTTCAAACAAAGGTTTTAGACGTTGGTGGGTATCAAGTGGTTCCCACTTTTTTGCTTCGGATTGACTTGCAGGTTTCACCTGGGGTCTGCTGTCTCCAGGCTGGGACACGCCCCCACCTAAACTCAGAGAAGGGCGAGGCATGAATGTAACTCAAAAGTGGGTGAAAGAAACAACCCAAACAAACCAAAGTTAGTAACAAAAATCAAATCAAACATTTAGTAACAAGACAACCCACAAACTTTGGACCACTAAGACTTACTGGTCGAAACGCAGTTGAAAGCATAATATAAGATGAAATTAAACAAACATTAGTCATCCCCAAACAATTCTGGGCTGACCTGGTTACACTTTTTCTGGATTGTAAATTAAATCTGGAAACACTTAATGACGATTCTGTATCCACGAACCTGTGTCAGTCACCTGCTGTTTCCAACTGTCTGCATGCTACCTTAGACGACCTCATATGACCATGCCCCTCATGGAGACCCAAGGGAGTTGATCCAGGAGTTTGAGCTGTTGGGCCTCTTTTTACAGGCCATTTGATGTACGACTGGAATGAAAGCTTGGTTTGTATTGCTAGTAATAGGTCAGATTCTATACATATTCTATATTCTATAGGTCAATACATTGTGCGGTGAAGCAGGCTGGATAACTCGAGTGTCTCTGCGCCTTTTTCACAGGTTGAAGTAGAATGGGGAGGGAGATTGACACTAACAGTGATGGAGAATTAGTTATATTTATACATGGGGAAATTATTCATAAAGCTGTCAATTTCCCAGTTAGCCAACGAGTAATGACAAAAAGAATTAGATGGGTGGCTAGATATTCCATAATAAATAGAGATATGATTTATGTAATCTGGGATGGATTTTTTTAAAAAGCAGTGCTGCTCCTCTGCATGGAAAGAAGCCTATGGGGTTGAGGCAGTATGTTAGACAAATCATACTTTATTTATTATTGATCTGAACAAAGAAGTTAAAAACATTTCCTGGTCATGGAAGATGCAATATTACACCTTTTTAAACAAGGATCCGGGAGGAGTATTCTTTTTAAAACAACAAATAAACAAACAGGCTTTTTAGTCACTGTAGTGCTGAAGCCATTTCAGATGCAAAATTACAATTGTGTTATAAAAGTTATGAAAGTAGTTATAGATTTTTCTAAAATCCATATATTCTCCTGTTATAGGTGAAGCTTTGTGATTTTGGATTTGCTCGAATTATTGGTGAAAAGTCATTCAGGCGATCTGTGGTTGGCACACCAGCATATCTTGCGCCAGAGGTCCTAAGAAACAAAGGTTATAACCGCTCTCTGGACATGTGGTCGGTTGGAGTTATTATTTACGTCAGGTAGGAACTTTAACGGTAATTGTTTTTTTGTGCTTTGACCTCCTTTATTTTTTAACATTTGTAACTGTTATAAAACTGTTTCTTCAGTATGATTTTTGTTGCTGAAAATAAATTATCTCTAATCAATTTTTACTAAATTAATGATTAAATCTACCATGACAAAGGTACAATCAACAGTTTGATATGTTCTGTAGGCAGATGGCCACCCACCCTGAGCCATGGTTTCCCTCAAGGTTTCTGCCTCTTAAAAGGAAGTTTTTCCATGCCTGTGTCGCCTAGTGCTTGCTCTTGGTGGGAATTGTTGGGCTTCTCTAGATAACTTCGGAGTACGGTCTAGACCGGCTCTTTATGAACAGGGCTGTGAGATAACTGTTGAGATGATGTGGCATTATATAAATAACATTGAATTGAAATTAAATGTAAATGTATTTGCAGTCTCAGTGGGACTTTCCCTTTCAATGAAGATGAAGACATCAACGATCAGATCCAGAATGCAGCCTTCATGTATCCTGCTCACCCCTGGAAAAAGGTTTCACTGGAAGGTATGTTCTTCAAGACAGCTTGTAGAGAAAAGACCTGAGCCTTACACAAATTTGCTCTCTCAAAAGGGATATATTACCTGATGTGAAACCAAGCACAACCTAAGCCACAACATCTGTCAATTGCTCAATTTGTTATTAGAATGTAACTATCCATTATAAACTGATGTATGATTTATTAATTACAGAAATAACATCAAGCTTAGACTAACATTTGTGTCAAATTACCAAATCCATCTGGAAGAGACAGAGCCCAGGTCAATATGAGAAGGGTAAACTTTTTATCCAGGTAATAGATAATTCAAATTACAATTAATAAAGTAGAATAATAAAACTTTCTGTGTTTTCACATTTTTCTTTTATCCATGTAAGATAATTGTCAAAACATTACTTAATGGGAAAGTATGCAGAAAAAGTCTCAATAAATTAAAACTAAAATTCTCTATCACAATACATTCAAACTTCACTTGAGAATCAGAGGCAAGATGGGGCTTCAGTATTTTACTCTAGCACAATTGCACACTTTACCTGACTGAACATCATAAACTATGGTGGCCCTGAGGTGCAAAACACTACGACATTAACGAAAACACTACAACATTAACAAAGCACAAATACAAATTCAAAAACACAACAACATTAACGAAGCACAAATACAAATTCAAAAACACAACAACATTAACAAAAACACAACAACATTAACGAAAACACAACGGAAATGGTATGTCCCAGTGGGTGACCTAAGAAGTCGCTGATTGGAATACAGCTCGTTTTACTTTTGAATCGGAAGTTATTCTGGCTTTAACGTGTTTTTTAAAAAGATGAATGTTTTCCGTGATCCAAACTTTACTTCTGCTATTCGAGAGTATTTTGACTCAGGTTATACATATGAGGTGATACTGGACATGCTTCGGACCAACCACGAAGTGTCAGTTAGTATGCGTACCGTAATAAACACTTTGCAAGCAATGTAGACTTTTGTAATGAAAAGCTTTCAGAGTCATTAATCAGTAATATGGAAAAACTTAACTGCGAGGTTAATGATTCTGGGATGATTTGAAAATGTTGATATCACAATTCAGATGTAATTGAAGAAACAGAATTAGTCAAAAGTTTGAACGCATGTTTCCATAAATGTTGAATGGGTGTGTGTGTCAATCATTTGATTGGTACTGTATGTTAATACATATTGCTCTTGAAGAATTAGAGACGAGGTGGGGTTGAGTATCTTACTTAGCAGACATCAACTGGCTGAGAGAGAAACACTTTGCAAGAAATAGAACAGGGATAGAAGTATGGACCAAAGAATACCTTTCTTACCGTATCTAAGCCTTGAGGAATTAAGAGACAAGATGGGGTTCAGTATGTTTTTCTGTCTTTTTAGAAAGGTATTTTCCTAATTTTCCTTTCTTTAGCCTATTTGTACAAATGTCCAAAAGCAGAATTGTGTTGAGCTAACTCAGCCAGAGGTGCATATTCTGGTATTGATCCAATAGTAACTACAGTAGGTCATAATTAGTTATTTAGAAATTCTGTAAAATTTCCATCATGGGATGAAATAATTACCGTATCTTAAATATCTCTTTTCAATGGAATTAAAATGTATTATATCAAGGGTTTAGTTCAATTTATCTATATTTTTGTTGACTTAATTAACATGTGCAGATTACAAAAGTTAATGGTAACTGATGCAGAGGATGATTACTCTGTTAAAACCTCTCCCTTTGGGTTGGCAATGTCAGGGCCACGGGGATGGGGGATGTCTTTGTAAGCTCTCTTTGTTACTGTAACTCTAAAAAGATAAGCATTTTATAGTTTGTGATTTATTGATAAATATAGTTCAATCAGTCAGGTCATTGGATTTTGAATAATGGCTGACAAAACCAGCCACAATGCAAAGTAATCCTCACATCTACAGACACAACATATTACGGAACACGACAATTCGGTACATTGTGTGACTGTATGTAAAATTCTACTATATAGTTTATCTGATGACAGGAAAAAAACGTTTTAAATCATGAATGATTCTCACAAGAAGAATGGACACACATCAGTAAGGGTATAAATGTCAGGATACATAGCTTCAGTCATTTAACCAAATAATTTTCATCTATATTTTATTACACATAGAAATCACTTCAGTAAGTCTCTTTCAAATAAGGTAGTTGTCATTTTTAAATTGAATTTGTCCTGCCTATTAAACAGAACCGCCTTACAACTTGATCTCCAAGAGCCACTCTGTAATAGACCATTTGATCCTATCAAATGTAAGAACTAGAATCCCTGAGGAATGACGCTATTGATGAATTTTCATAACAGTTGTTATCACTTTAATTTACTTTGATTTCATTTGTTCAATAGCTTACACCTCTTCTGGGTTTTTCAGATGTTTAAATATTTAGCCACTGATGCTTCTCAATAGACTTGAACAAGTATTTGGTGTTAAAGGGACTGACTGTGTTAACCTGGTATAAATGGAGCTAAAATGACAACAGCTCAATTTGAAACTGGTTTGATCAAAACTGTGACTTTTAATGTGTGGCTTGATTCTGGTGGTGCTTTGTTGTGTTCTAGCATAAAAAAGCAGCATGGGCTATAACATGTTTTCAATGGAGTGAAATTTTAGAAGCTTGTTCCATGACTAACAGTCATGTTTTGAAGAGGAGAGACTATCTTACCTTTACCCTGAGCTGGAAACACAAATCTGTGGTGCTTTTGTTCTACTGGGTCTTATGCTACACTATGATGAAGAGTTTACATTGGTAATTTCCATCTTTTAGAGTTGATTAAAACCTTTCGAATGAGTTATACCATGTGCTAATGGGATTCCTCTCAAGCCATGTAGCCTGTAGGCTACCTGTGCATAACGGTATAGCCACCTAGTCTAACCTGCAAAATAACGTACAGCGATTTAAAGAATGTTTTTACATCCAAATAACTTACTTTTTTACAGTATAATGCTTAAAAGTAAGTCAAAAACCTATTTCAATGTCCTGCAGGTACTGAGATAGATTGCTGATGAAGAGAACCTTTCAATAAAAACGACATGTACTTTGTGTGTGTCTAAGCCCTTCTATTGTACTGTTATTTATGTCATTAGATCAAGGCACAGATACACAGTTATCCTGGAAAACATTATTTGGATTTTAGGTGGACCAAACCTTCCTTTTTTTACTGACTTCATAGTTATATAACTCTTTTTCTGTCTCATTTGAGGCACAGTACTGGAAGGAGTTAACAGATAGTGGAGTTTGGTTAAAAGGACTTATAATAACTATAATAATATCCCAATGTTATAATTGGCAATTTTGATATTAATGCTGTCTTCCGCAAATGTTTCTTTCAGACTTGTAAAGGACTTTTCTTGAGTTGTAGGCCATTATAACTCTTTTAACATGACCATTGACACACTTCACAAACTTGTCGCACATAACACTTTTGGTTGCACTTAAACACATGTGCAGAGTCGGTGGTGAACTTAGTGACTTATCAAATATTTGGGTCAGACTTCATCAAGGTCCAAATGTTGGATGGTATCGACTCATGTATTTACCTTTCTGATGTAGAGTTGAAATTTTATGGAAATTTGATATACGCTTCTAAACATGGCATCCTATCTTTTTGTTTTGATCTGTTTTGTTTGAGTGGGTTGACTTTTTTAGCAGTCTTTTGTTCATCAATTGACAGTGTCCTGATTGATAGAGGTATCGCATGATATACTGATTAGTGTTTGGGGTATACAAGGCATTGTGGCATTGACCCACAGGAATTATGGAACTTGATCAGTCTCTCTTTACCTTGCTTAAAAGGATAATTTTAGTGTGATTATATCCTCCTTACTTAGTTATGACAGGGAAAAAGGGGTCAGAAGTGGTAGATCTTCTCGTCCGTAGTCTGTCTTGAATGTTCAAAACACACCCACAATTAACGCTTGGATGCACTGAACCTTCCCAGGATCTTCCCTGTCACCCAATCCAACTCACTACCAGATGGTGGTCAGTTGACAGCACAGCTAATCCTTTTATCTGTGTATCCAAGATATGGGATTTCAAGTCTGATAATTTCATGACAAAAATCAATAACCTGCTCAATTGTGTATGGTGTTTGCCCACTGCTTCTTATCCATGACAGCTTCAGAGTGGCTCAAAGCCCAAAATCTCTCCAGGACATTCATTTCAGAACGTCTTCTCAGTGTTGAGATAAACTTTGTCTTGCTTTATCTGTCAAACTCCAGCACATCATTCTCCTTCCGTAGAAAGATATAGATATAAATGCAATGCAGCTGAGCGAAATTCAAAGATAAATGAGCCTTTTGAAATTCTGTAAAGAAAAACTAAGTTTATATGCATCTCTTTGTAAACATTTTGACAATGTTATACAATTGTATATTAATGCAGTCAAATACCTGAGAATATTTAATTGCGTTTACATATTATTCTGTATGACAAAGACAACCGGAAGTGACAGAACACCCTATGTCTTCTCACACAGTCTGCTCCCATGCAATTTATGTTAAAATGATGCTATGCATACAATATATGTGATTATGTATTAATTAATATGAATAAATGTATATTTGTTATATATTGATAAAATATATTTGATTAATTTGTATATATTTTCTAAATGTGACATCAGTAAATAAAACACATTGCACAAACAATAAAACTTAAACATTTTGATGCCTTGTGAATTGAGAAGTAAATTCAGAGGCACATATAATGGTGCTTGCGATCTTTCAAACAGAAGATTAGTGACTGATTGGAAACAATAAATAATAGATTTCTAAAGGTGTGGTAACTTTCTTAGCACAGAAGCTAGGACAAACTTATTGAATTGATGGGACCAGTAGATATGTTGTTGTTCCTTATCAAGGACTCTTTGGTAGCTTACAGGGAAATTTACATAAGATTAGATGAAAGATTGGATACATTTCTTTGTTGAAAATCACCTACCTTTTTTCCTTGCAGCAATTGACCTGATTAATAACCTCCTCCAAGTAAAGATGAGAAAGAGGTACAGTGTGGACAAGACCCTCAGTCATCCCTGGTTACAGGTAAGAAATCAATAATTCAAGTACTAACTGCTTCAAAAATAATGTTGAGAATTTACCAATTTGTGTAGTCCATCTCAGCAAGCATTATTGCATATCATTATTGAATAAAACCACAATTGTTCTTTGATTTAATACCTTTTCAGAGCTTTAGTAATCTATAATTGAATGGATTCATGTTTTCCCATAATGTGCTAATACTTGGGTCAGTCAGTCTGATATATTTGGTAACCTTAAATGTATTTAATAGGAATTTCACTTGGGAAATGTAATTATGGTCCACTTCAAATGTACCACATTTTGTTCAGGTATAAACATTTAATAATCTATTAAAAAGCAACATTGAGGTTTGCACTGTCCGAACACACCCTGAGGAAGAGAAAGGTGGGAGGCAGTCAAAGTTAAAGCAGGCTACCCAGTGGCCCTAACATGCTGATTAAACTGAGTACTTATCGGTCAGATTTGTCTTTTTCAGGTGCATAGAAGAGAGCGACTCAGGATTAAGACAAATGATGGCTTATATATGCTTGATATATCATATAAGTGATCACATTTAGCATAATGATGATGCTGTTAAAGGAAAAAAAAACACTTGCACAGTTTGTTTTAACTCTAGGACGTTCAAGGAACAGTTAAAAGGTCCTTGGTAAAATTAGTATTTTCACCAGGACAAAAATGTATATCAAGGATTTGGGTGAAATAGATGATACCAGGTTTTTATACTGTTTCTTTAAATATAATATTCACCTATGGCTTATCCACACAAATAATAGCTAATTGAAGCGGATTCTTAGTGGCAATGATTACAACATTTATGTTTAATTTAATTTTTCATATTCATTTTCCATAAAAAGCTGCTTGGGAATGGTTTATGATTAAGAACCTCAGGGTCCCAAACTTCCCAGATCTCAATCTCTTGAAGTCTTTGCAAATTAAAAAGTCAATGTTGAGAGGGTCCATTTTGCTGTGAACCTTCTAATTTCAGACAATACAGGGTACCCCAAAGGTTCAATTACTTTTGTCAAGGCTTTTCTGGCTCCAGAGCTGGATTGTGAAATACTACACCAACAGGTTTATTTACAGTGGCTGATCAGAGTGTTACAGTCCCAAAGAATTGCAGAAAATCCTGAATAATAAATATAATGTAAGATATCATTATTCACATTGTTTTTGCTTTTGAAATTAGTCTCCTGGTCAATGAAAACCACCAAAAAATAGCTCTTTTAAAAACATTTATTTATTTTCTGTTAACACATTCATATTAGGCTGTTGATGTAGTAACGCAATTTTATATTATTCCTGTCATTCAATTTAACAAGACACATCTTTTTTTTTATTCTATAGGACTACCAGATGTGGCTCGACCTAAGGGGCTTGGAGACTCGAACAAATGAGCGCTACATCACCCACGAGAGTGACGACCTGCGCTGGCTTCATCATGCCAAGCACAGCGGCCTAGACTTCCCCATGAATCTTCTCAATGCCCCGTGCAGTAATGAAGATTATGGGCTGGAGCTTTATCAGGAGAAGGAGGAGCTGGAGACCCTCAGTGAGAGGGTTAGTGAACTCTGAGGCCAGTGTTTGGATAACAAAGGGAAAAAAATAAAAAGAATGTTGGTATGCCAGTTCCTACTAAAGGAGAAATGTTAATTAGTTATGATTCACTCTGCCTCTTTTTCATTAAAATAGTCTATTCACAAATTTTGAGTAGCCTAGTCTACTTTACTTTCTGGTAATCAGAATTTATTTATTTTTTTAGTTAGTTTCTCCTTACTATCTCCTTACCATCTGCATTTTGCCAATAAGTTGTCCCACAGTCCAAAGAAATATGTTTATGATTAATTGGTGACTATGTATTTATTTATTTTATCCTTACTGACATGTATATCTTGGTTATTTATAGTCGTGTGTGACAAAATTACATTCCAGAGAATATATTTAAAATTGCTTGACAATTGATAAAATTATATAAATGCAAAATATGTGTAAATGATCAATGCAGGGTTAAAGGTGACAAACTGACCTGTGTTTCATTCCAGTTTTTGACAGTTTAAATAATTTCAAGTCAACAGCACTCACAAAGGAAGCATGGAATAAAAATAAAGTAAAATAGTCTAATAGTTGAATATATTTGTAAATAAAAGTTTTCTTATCTAAATTCATTATTCAAAACGGTAGATCTAATAATTTCATGGGACATTTAGTTAATTATTTGCATATTTCATGATGCATTTGCATATTTATTAATGTATTTATTGATTGATGATTGGTGCTAAATTGAATTATTCTATGATTTTTTAATTCATTTTACGATGCATTTAATTAATCATAGGCTACATATTTATTTATTTCGTCACCCTTAACCCTCCGTATTCAAAACCCAGCTATGCATGGAAAAAGATTCTAAACTGAAACAAATATGACTATACATAAAACTAAACAAGTTTAAGAAAATCAATCAAAGAAAAGATATTGACAAGTAATTATTCAGGTAAAATGGGTTTTATTGGACAGCACAATTACGTAATGGTTTTCACTGTCACCTTCATGTGGAATTTACATATTCTCCCTGGGGCTTCATGGGTTCATTGTGGGTACTCTGCCTTATTCTCATTACCCAAAACAAATAACATTGTAGGTTAACTGAAGACTTTTAATTGCCCCTAGGCAAATGTGAGTTTGTGTGGTTATTTGTGTATGTGTGGCGCTATGTTGGACTGACCAGTTACACCAAACCTGTGCCCGATATCAGGTGGGATAGGCTGCTAAATGTATTTTACTGAAACACCTTGGATTAAGGTATGTGTTGCTGCTTATGACGATCATTGCCAAATTGTCTCTCTTTCTCAATGCTGCTTTTAGTGCTTTGTTTTTGGTCTTTGCTCAGGTTTTGTCTCGATCTAACAAGGTAATCACGCTTGCTCTATATTTGAAATTCTTATTTTTTCTTTGAAAACAAAATCGGTTACATGGTCAATTTAATTCTGATCTCATCTCAGGAAAATAAAATTATTGTGTGCAAGATAAAGATAAATATCCTGTTTCATAATGATGTATTAATTTTATAATTAGAAATGTGATGATCTTCTAATTATGAGATCCCTTCTTCTTTACTAATATTCAAAACTTCTTTAAGAGATTATCTTAACAACTCTAAAACGCTTTTGAAGGCACTTTATTTAATTTACAAACTATTGAGTTATTAAGTTATCATATTCTCTGAGGTTTACACTTTTTAACTAAAATAATCATGGTGAAAGTAAAAAATCCTCTTTTAGGAATGATGAACTAGTGATTTCTCATGTTGTTGTTCTAGAATATATTGAACATCAACTAAAACATTGTGATCCATAATTTAATTAAAATAGACTTAGATCATGATGAATATTATTATTATTATTATTATTATTATTATTATTATTATTATTATTACGTTAATTTAATGACACTAACTACAAAAACTTCCCATAGGCTAAGTTAAGGTGAAATTCTCCATATCCATACCTTTTTCTCTTCTCTAAATTAAATGATAGAAATTTAAACAAGGTACCACTGAGATTATGTTTTTCACCAGCCATCATATCATGTTTAGGGGATATTATATGATATGTCATAGATTTGAAAATGAAGGGCTCCTATTCTCAAGTCTTCATTTATATATTTTTGTTCACATGTCTGGTTTGTGCTTTTTAGCTTTTGCAGCAAATAAAAGTTGTCTCTGTATACTTTTCGGTGGGCTGATTACTTGTCAGACAGTTGCTAAAATACTAAGTTGTATGTTCAAATGTTTCAACAGTGTCCTATATTTTTACTGACTAGGAGTAAAAGTTAATGCAAGTTTACTGACTTGATATAGCAAGAGAAGTAAAGTATTGGACCATAAGGATTGGATTGCATTGTGAATTGGACAGCAGCCGAAGACAGGGAACTGATCCTCAGCCTCAGAAGCTCTACCTATGGACATGGAACGTCACCTGGGGAAGGAACCTGAGCTAGTTGAGGTTGAGGAGTTTCATATAGGTATAGTCGGACTCACCGTAAGGCACAGCCTGGGTTCCAGACCAAGTTTCTTCGAGAAGGGCTGGACCCTCTTCCACTCTAGAGTTGCATCAAGCGGGTGTGGCCATACTTATTGCGTCCTGACTTGGTGCCTGTAGATTGGGATTTGCCCCAGTTGACGAAAGGGATTGTTCTTATTTAACAACCAACCACACAACTCTGTATCACACTGTATTGGACTTGCAGCCATATGTCTTGGACACTATGGTGAAGAGGCAGGTTAACTGTCAAGTAATCACTTTGTAGAAAGTAAAAAGGTTAACATAAAAGAATGAAGGGATTAAAACACTGGTTCAGGTTGGGGGTAAAAAAAAGTATAGAGGGTGGGGGAAGCTGAGGCAAAACTGTCTCATCAAACTCTACCAGCAAACAAAAAGACCTGCTACGCCTACCAAACAGTCCTACACCCTGATGCCTCATCAGCTGAGATGTTATCGTACACTTCCATTGTATACACTTTGGGCTGGAAAGTCGACCACATTGAAGAATATGATATCATTGATTGCTTAAACTGCCTGAAAAAAAGCGTGTGAGCATTGCGGAAACTGTCTGACAGCAACTGATCCAGACATGGAAACCACAGGTGCCCATGTGTTCCAGAGCTATTACTATCACTGACAAATGTTCAACTCTTACTCCACCCAGAAATCGAGCAATACGAGGCACAGGAGGAAAAAGCCTATAGCAATATTATGGACTACAACCAGTGTGAAAACATGTCCACCCCAGTGCGGAGCGGTCCTGGGGTTCAAATAGAACTAAACATTGCAGTGAGCATTCTTCTGAGTAGCACGCAGGATGAATTAGCTCTGCAAAATTTGATCTGCAAAGGGAGGTTGGGATGGAGACTTCAGACACTCTGAGGACTTTCACTTAACATTATATTTGGGCCTTTGTTCAGGACACCAGGGATGTACACTGCTCTGACAGAGAGCAAGTGTGCTATAAACAACTACATAGTAACACACACATATGCAGTCATAATTGTTGTACATTCTTTACCCTGGCTTCGAGTCACTTATTATTTTAAAACCCTGCCTTTGTTTTACAAATCCTAGAATGGTTAAGACCCAGCCAGTCAAGACCGGAGTCAAGACTCAACCACACAATGCAATAACAACAACAATAACAAAACCATAAACAAAAAAACAAAAAAACATACAATCAGCTCGACTGACAAAAAAACAAAACACTTTGATCGTGGATCACATAATATCTATAGATTTGGGCATATGCATCTTTCCCTTATCTATTCACTTTCTATCCATGTATAGAGTAACAAGAGTTATCTCCTTTATAAACAAAGGCAATTTCAGCTGCAGAACAGCAGTAATTTTTTCCATCATTTGGGCATGTTTAATTTTCTGTATACAATCAGATATTGTGGGAAGGTCGGGCTGCATCCAGTGAATGGTTATCATTTTCCGAGCAGTCAACACTTGTACTTTAAAGGGGTCCTAAAAAACCTCATCTTTACTTTCCAATCAAATTCCTTCCACAATTGGCTCCCAATCCCCTTGTGACATTAAGAGCATATATCCTCCCACTTATCATTCTCTATAGTGACATTGAGCTCCAATTCCCATTCTCCTTTGATATGTAGAGTGTTATCATATGTGTCAGCCATTAGCTTTTCATATATGAGACACTTGATGTTTTGTTGTTAGGAGTTGTTGTAATATATGTATGAAATGATTTACAAAAATAAAATATTATGAATTTGGAAATAGAGCATGCCGTTTATTAGCTTTCCAACTCCGAAAAGAACAAGGCCCATATCATGGTTTAAGTATATATACAGTCATGGCCAAAAGTTTTGAGAATGATGCAAATGTTAATATTTACAAAGTCTACTGCTTTAGTTTTTTACGGCAATTTGTATATACCCCAGAATGTTAAAAAAAGTGTTCAGCATAACAGCAATTAATTGCAAAGTCAATATTTGCCCAGAAAATGAACTTTATCCCCCAAAACACATTTCAACGCCATTGTTGCCAATAAGGCTCCAGGGCGCCCAAGAAAGACCAGCAAGCACCAGGACCGTCTCTTAAAAGGGTTTCAACTGCGGGATCGGGCTACCAGCAGTGCAAAGCTGGCTCAGGAATAGCAGCAGGCAGGTGTGAGTGCATCTGCACGCACTGTGAGGCGGAGACTCTTGGAGCAAGGCCTGGTCTCAAGGAGGGCAGCAAAGAAGCCACTTCTCTCCAGGAAAAACATCAGGGACAGACTGATATTCTGCTAAAGGTACAGGGGGTGGACTGCTGAGGACTGGGCTAAAGTTCTTTTTCTCCGATGAATCCCCTTTCCAGTTGTTTGGGACATCTGGAAAACGGCTTGTTCAGAGAAGACGATGTGAGCGCTACCACCAGTCTTGTCTCATGCCAACTGTAAAGCATCCTGAAACAATTCATGTGTGGGGTTGCTTCTCAGCCAAGGGAGTCAGCTCTCTCACAGTTTTACCTAAAAACACAGCCATGAATAAAGAATGGTACCAGAATGTCCTCCGAGAGCAACTTCTCCCAACCGTCCAAGAGCAGTTTGGTGATGAACAATGCCTTCTCCAGCATGATGGAGCACCTTGCCATAAAGCAAAGGTGATATCTAACTGGCTTAAACAAAACATAGATATTTTGGGTCCATGGGCTGGAAACGCCCCTGATCTTAATCCCATTGAAAACTAATGGTAAATCATCAAGAGACGGGTGGAAAAACGAAAACCTAGGAATTCTTACAAAATTCAAGCATTGATTGTATTTCTGTATGTGATGACAACATCTGACATACACACATGAAAACCAGAGGGCAGCAGATCATGTGTAAATATAATATTTGTGTCATTCTCAATACTTTTGGCCATGACTGTATATATATATTTCTGTATCCTCTGCTAATATTGATGTAAGTATCTTAAGGTCTACAAACAGGAAACTAATTGGGCGGTAGGATTTGCATTGTGTTGGATCTTTATTGATTTTATGGATTACACTAATCATTGCTTCTGTCCACGAGCAGGGTGGGTCCCCTTCTTTAAGTGCATAATAATACACTCTGCGCAGTAATGGTGTTAATTCATTTATAAATGTTTTATAATATTCTCCTGGAAATCCGTCCACACTTGGTGATTTATTATTTTTTAGATTTTGAATGTTATCCTTTACTTCTTTGTCTGTAATAGGAGAAGACAACATTTCTGATTCAGATTATGTTAATTTAGACAGAAAAGATGGAAATATTCTTTAACTCATTTAAACTTTTATCTGTCGCTTTTCGGAGTTGGAAAGCTGATAAACAGCTTGCTCTATTTCCAAATTCATAATATTTCATTTTTGTAAATCTTAATGCTCCATCTGCTTTAGAAATTATCAGGGCATCCAATTAATGTCTAGTCTCCTTTACTACTGCTAATACTTCCTGACTATTGGATATCTTGTGCTCTGTCTCTACTTCCTTAATTTCTTTCTCCAATGTATCTTGTTGAGCTAATCTTTGCTTTTTCAATCTTGAAGAAATTGCAATAATTTTGCCCCTCATCAGCACTTTGGCCTCCTCCGACAGAGTAGAAGAAGATACAGATCCATTGTCATTTAGTGTTATGTATTCTATTAAATCTTTTTTTTTATTTCTTGTGTAATTAAGTTGTCATTTAACAAAGAAACATTCAGTCTGCAGTATTTAAACTTTTTACCAGGCCCTATCCTCACCTCCCAAAGTCACTGGTGCATGGTCCGATATAGTGATGGGTTCAGTATTGCAGTTCCTAGTCCTAAAGAGTTCTGTTCCAGATATAAAAAACACATCTAGTTTTGAATAGCTCCCATGCATCTGAGACATAAAAGTAAAGTCTTTCTCCCTAGGATGTAGGTGGCGCCATACATCCACCAAGCCCAACTCACACATCATTGCCTTCAGAGTAGAGGATTTTTTGGACAAAGGCCCCACTGCTACCGGAAGTCTATCTATATTCTGTTTCAGGGTAAAGTTGCAATCCCCTCCTATTAAAATAAACCCTTCTGCTTTATCCGCTAATATAGTTCCGACATCTTTGAAAAATTGTGTGTCATCCTCATTGGGAGCATATAGGTCGAGCAGAGTAACTTTTTTACCCACAATAGTTCCCATTACCATAACATATCTCCCTTCATTATCTTTAATAGTCTTTGTATGGTTAGAGTGGACTGATTTGTTCAATAAAATGGCCACACCACTTTTTCTCCCGCTCTCAGAGGAAGAGCTAAATACCTGGTCCACCTATTTTCTTTTTAGTTTTAGGTGTTCTTTTTCCGACAGATGAGTCTCTTGAATCATTGCTACAGAACAATGTAGTTTCTTAAGTTGACTAAGTATCTTTTTTCTCTTGATTGGATTGCCCAAACCCTTCACATTGTAACAAACACAGATTGAACTGTCCATATCTCAGCCTGTATGTCACTGCATCTATATGCACTCTATCTTTTATCTCAAAAAAAGTTTCACACAATATACATAATGACAGTCCAGCATTTAACTCAAGGTGAAGAAAGTAAATTAAACATAAAATAGAGCAATTACCTGAGCCTAACCTAAGAACAAATTTATGGACCATAAACTTCCACATACCCAGCTGGTAATCAAAAACTTGACAAAATTGTTTGGTCGTAAGACTGAACAAACCAGCTACTGGTTTCTTCACACACACTCGGTATGTTTGGGCTGCTGTTGACCGTCTCGTAGAACGACTGCAGCTCAGTCTGCATAGCCTCACGTTTCAAAAGTTCCTAACGTTGTAGTCTTTAACATATCCAAATGATATAAGACAACTCAACGTAAACAATGCAACTCTGCTTCCTCAAAGAAGGCCCTTAATCTGCATTCGCCAGCGTCGCTGAATCACTCTTTCTTTTCTCCTTCCTGCGCTTTTCCACCTGTAGCATGTCATCTCCTCTTCCATTTGCTCCCGTTCGTCTATCTAAGGTTGGATATTAAGTTCCCGGAGTGACCGGAGTGCTTCTGTTAGCGTCGGATAGGTCTTCTCACCAGAATCCATGAAGACTTTCAGCTATGCTGGGTAGATACATTTATCTTTGATGTTTTCTCTTTTAAACTTTTGACGACCTCTCTAACCTGCGTTCAATATTTAATAAAACGCTTTGCTGGGAGAGGTGAACACTTTCATGAGCAGCAAAGCGCTGACCTTTCCTGAGCTGGAACAGCCAGAGTGGCTGAATAAGCTGCACATCATGATGGACGTGACGAGAAACCTGATCACGCTAAATACAACTCTTCAGGGGAGAGGAAGCACAGCGCTACACATGCTGGAGGAGGTGTCTGCGTTTGAGCGCAAGCTGACAGTGTCGCCGGAGATTTACAGAGAGGCACACTGCTTCACTGCCCCTCTTTAAGAGAGTTAAGACAAGCTCACAAGGTGAGCAATTCTGAGTATTTGCAGTCTGCAATCACCACAATGCAAGCATCGTTTGGGAAACGATTCTGTGAGTTCAGAGAGGAAAAACACATTTTCCTTCCTTGTCACTGCCCTGACCGTGGATCCAACCCTGTTAAATGTGATTTGCAGGTGTAAGTCAACCTGATCTTGAGCTGGAGCTGGCTGACCTAGCCGACAAAAATATACTGTATGGGTGTCTAAGTTCATACGCTTGACAGATGATCTCGAAGATATATTCCGTCAGAAGGCCCCTCTTGCTAAAAATCACAAATGGAGTGATGTTGAGAACCTTCAAAGACCGGACAAACTTGTTTGAAACATGGAGTAGCCTCCCCGACACCTATATAGATATTGAGTCCTGTCTATCTTTGGCAGCTATTTTCCACCATGAATTTTGGTTAAAAACAAACACCACTCACGTCTCACTGATGACAGCTTAAAGTGTGTGTACGAATGAAAGTCAATTCCTACAGCGCTGATTTGGAGAAAATATTTATTTTTCATTGTTCAGTGAAATAGTGCTTCCATTTTTTTTTAAATTCAGATCAAGGCTCTGCTACACACCCCGAAATCCCAAAGGCGATATGATGACGGCTCATGGCATTTTTTGTTTTTTATGTAATATAATGCCGAATATGCTGTATAATTTAAATTCAACCTTTCATTTAATTTGAAAGAGACCCTAAACTTGTTGTGTTTTTTTATTTGTGTTTAAAAGTTTGATCATTACATGAATAAAATTGTTTTTTCTCTGGGGCACTTCATGGATTTCTTAAGCAACACACTATACAAAGCAGAAAGGTAAATAATCTTACCATGATATGGGCATTGTGTCTTGTGGGAATTCTATTAGAGAATTCTATTAGATTGTTCTTTTCGGAGTTGGAACGCTGATAAACGGTTTGCTCTATTTCCAAATTCATATTTTCTTTTTGTAAATCTTAATAATTCCTCTGCTTTAGAAATTAACAGGGCATCCAATTTATGTCTAGTCTCCTTTAGTACTTGTAATACATCCTGATTATTGGATAGCTTGTGCTCTGTGTCTAGTTCCTTTCTCTAAGTTATCTTGTTGAGCTAATCTTCGCTTTTTCTATCTTGAAGAAATTGCAATAATTTTGCCCCTCATTACCACTTTGGCCCCCTCCCACAGAGTACAGGGAGATAACAAACTATAACAAATGCCACCATTGTTGTAAAGAAATAAAATCAGATTTTTTTTTCGGGTTAGTTTTTCTACCAAAGGGCAGATGTGTATTTAAAATGTTTATCTTTCAACAAGGCTGTGTGAAAATGCCAATAAGCACAACTGGCTTTTACATACTTTATAAAGACAGAGAATGTTACGAGTGATCAGAAAAACCAACAGGGCTGATTAAACAATCTTTAAAAATATTGAAATCATGTTTAAAACAATAAAAGCGATCGAGCTTGGTCATAGACAATAAATTATATTTGGCATGAGTCCAGGTGTATTGTCACTGCTCACCATGAAAAGCACACATCACACAGCTCCTTAGCTTCGAGAAGCTGAATAAGGCATGTGCGAGAGGCGTCATGAGGTTCTGCATTGTTCCTGTCTAACCTGCTGTCCTCAGTACAGTTAAAATCGCCTCCAATAATTAAATATTCCTCACTGCTACATTTTGTCAGTAACTTTATTCAAAGCATCTAGAAACACGACCCTCTCCTCTCCCACAACTAGAGCATATATAGTAATAATAAACACCATTTTTACTTTATCATACACAGCTCTTATTTTCAACAGACGGCCTTTAATGACCTCCTCAGATTCCATGGACTGAGTTATAAAGTTTTTGGCAAAGAGAATTCCAACCCTATGGCTATCACTACTCTTATGACTTTGGAAACACTAACCAGTCCATTCTCTCCTCCAGTCTGCCTCATTATGAACAGTACTGTGTCTCTTGCAAAAAAATAACATCCAACTTTTTAGAGAGTATAGCTTGAAAAGAGAAGCCCTTTACCCATCATCCCTTGCCCCATTTAAGTTCAAGCTGCCTAAACGTATGTCCCCCATAGCATAAAAAAGTGATAATTCCACAGAAACAAAAGAGTAAAACAAAAGAAAAAAGAAAGATTCTGAACCTTATTCATCATCTTCTAACAGTTTTTTTTACCTTTTGCACTAGTTTTTTAATATGGTAAGTTTCCTGGTCAGTGAAAGCTTTCTCTCCCAGGACTCCAGAAGTTCTCAGAAAAACCTTTACTGAATGAATGAAGAGTTGCAAATAAGGACTTTAACATTTCTGGCTCCCTTGGTGTCCAGCAGAAAACTCTTAATACTGGTTAAAGAGTAGTAACTTTCTTCACTTTACAAGCGAATTGACGCTCTTCGTTTGGTTTCCACTTTTTAGTATCATTAGAAAAATCTTTATCTACCAGCATCTCAGCGTCTTCCTCCAGAGAACATCTTACCTCCCCTGCTTTGGTGTGTGTGGTAATGCTGTCGGTGGGGGACTTTTCACCGGCTCCTACTACTGAACCAGAAAAAGCAGCATCAGAACCAACGGCACCAAAGTGTCAGCTATCCGAACTACAATCTCCTGGGCAATCAGAAACCACATCATTAGTACCTGAATCAGC
This sequence comes from Menidia menidia, assembly GCA_907169785.1. NCBI lineage: Eukaryota > Metazoa > Chordata > Actinopteri > Atheriniformes > Atherinopsidae > Menidia > Menidia menidia. Next base: position 17,834,129 of record CAJRST010002224.1, on the reverse strand, counting down.
AGAACCATAGAGTTCCACAGAGTTCCCAAGAGGTGTTCACGATCTGAAACTGTTGATGCGGTCTCACTATTGTTGGCCTGAGCATTTAGTTTTTGTGGACAGGATCGGACAATATGGCCCTCCATTCCACAGCCAAAGCGCTTCATTCTTTCTTAAGAAACACAGTGTAACCAAAGTCATCCAGTCTAAACTTCAACATTAAATTTAGCTCCTCAGTGTTGTTTTTCAAAACCATAAAAATCTGTCTTCTAAAGGAAAAAACATGTTTGAGTTGAGGTAAATTATAGCCCAGAGGGATCAGTTTAATCGTTGACATTAACTGCCCGTGTCTCGCCAATTTTCTCTAGTGTTTCGTTACTAATAAACGGAGGAACTTGGGACAGGATGATCTTTTTGGCCGGGTTAACTAGCGGCACCACCTGAGCAAAGGTGTCTTGAATGACAACACCTTTCTCGACAACCACACTGACTTTCTCAACACTATCCAGAAAGATGACGACACCATTGTTCATTCTAGAAGCGGACTTCACACTTTCATAGCCGACAATTTCTCCGATCGCTGTACTGCAATCCTCCACTTGGCAATTAAACGCTGGACAAAGTTTAACTCCGTGTTGGCGTGTGAGCTACTCCAGCCCCACATTCTCAACTCCATGAGTCGGCGTGATCCCAGTGAAAACCAGGCGTCACCGCTCAGGAAACCAGCCGCCACAAAATACACAAACAGCAAAACTAACAATGAACAAACAAACAGAACAAACAAACACACAAGTAATAGAAAAGATAGAAAACACTCTCACGCTGAAACTTGTACCCACTCTCACAGTCCTCCACTCCCAGCATGCACTCAGAGAGAGAGAGAGAGAGAGAATTTTGAATACATTTTAAAGACATTTCAAAAGAGTTAAAAAGTTACAAAAACTACCATAAACGGCAATCAGTAAAACTGGATTTATAGAAACCAAATTATCCTAGCTCACTTCCAAAATAAAGTTCTCAATTTATAAGCCAAGACAGAACATTTTTGTAACACCAAATTCTGGGAAAACTTTCCAGATCCTTCATCATCCGATGATAATTAAATTCTATTTTCAAACAGGCTTTCAACATCTTTATAAACATGAGCACAGCATCATCATCCGCAGCTTTTTCTATTCTGTTTTTTTCTGCTCATGTATATATAATAGCCATATTTGCTCTTCCCAGAATAGAATAAAAAATCTGGCATTTGATTTTTGTCTTTTGAGAGTACCTGTATTCCAAAATGAACATGCTTTTAGAAAAAAAACATTCCAAATAATAAAAAAAATGTTCTAACATGGCAAACTGTGGCAGCAAACGAGAACACTCCAAGAAACAATGAAACACAGTCTCACGATTATTGCAAAACGGACAATCCATCAGAGTTAACAATAGAAACAAAAGCATTCACAGCCACAATGCCATGTAAAATCTTCCACTGCAGGTCAGCTGATCGTCTTATCAATGGTGGCTTGGAATGCATTCTCCACTCAGACTCAACATTGTCACTAAGACCGAGGTGAGCTCTCCATGGAGTATCAGCTCTGCCATTCAATTTTTCCCTCTGCAAAATTTAACAAAAGTTTTATACATTACCTTACGGTTTACATCTTTTAAAGAAACCTCAGAAGATATCAAATTTTTTTTAAACGGCCCAATGCAGTTCTTAAAAACTGGGGAAATATTTACTGAAGGGAAAGCATCATTCTCATCAGGTGCAACAGAGCCATCACAATAAAGATGCAACAAAGTCTGCTCACTACTCGTGAGTGATTCTCTCCACTTGCTAAGCTAAAGGGCGATAACATGAGTCGAGTTCACATCGAGTCGGGAAGCAAGAGAAGCTGCATCATCCAAGCCTGCTCCTGCAAGCTTTGTCGCAGATTCACCACATTAGAGAGACAGAACCGCCTCAGTAGAGTTGGCCCCACCTGACAAACTACACTGAACCGTGACCCATAAATGCCTGGTTCCAGAAGCAGCCGGTATAGTGAGCTGTGGTGTCCCGGCCTTGTCTTTAACAGCAGATTCCACACCTTCAACAGTCCACGATAGAAACCAGGAAGTTCTTTGATGTTAGGCTGCTTTAAGTCCATCAGAAACATAGATTTGTGACCTTTCACCTTATCCAGAATATTTTCCCAGTTTTTCAAACCAAAAGATTGATGGCGCAGAAAAACCCCTAAATATCTAAGCCCCCCTTTCTTCCAAATTAACCCCCCAGGCAGTCTTAGTTGTTTCCCCAGGTCGCCACCAACACACAGGGCTTCACTTTTTGTCCCAGTTAACTTTGGCTGAGAATAAGGAGCCAAACTGAGCTACATCTCTCACCAACATGTCAGTGTCCTTCTGAGCATTCACCAAGATGACAATGTCATCTGCAAACAGTAGGCAGACAGCTTCAAAGGTGCATTACAATCTGGAATGACCAACCCCTGACGTCACATCTGAGTTTATGTATCAAGGGCTCAAAAGCTAAAGAATATAATATACCAGAGAGGGCACACCCTTGCCTAATTCCTCTTTGGACTGGAAAAGGAGCGCTCAAACCACCATTAATTTTCAGTACACTCTGAATGTCACAGTATAAAACCTTAACTTTGTCAATAACCCCAGGATTAAAGCCAAAAGCACTCAAAGTGAGCCATAAGTCGTCATGTTCAACACGATCAATGGCTTTTTCTTGATCAATAGATATGATCCCAGCTTTCAGGCCATAGATCTCACAGATCTCTAAAAGTTTCTAATCAAGACAATATTATCAGAAATCAACCTGCCCGGTACACAATATGTCTGATCACAGTGAATCACTTTCTCCATCACTTTGCTCAGCCTTGTTGCCAACACCTTAGAGAGAAGTTTGTAATCTGAGCAGAGCAGTGAAACAGGTCTTCAGTTTTTTATGAGCTGTAGGTAAAGTAAGAACGGCCCTTCTGCAGCTCAGTGGCAGACGCCCTTTAGCAAGACTGTCACTCAGTACAGCCAGCAGATCCTCCCCCTCTACTGACCAGAGAGACTTGTTGAAGTCTACCGGTAGACCGTCTATTCCGGGAGCTTTCCCGCTCTGCGTGCTCTGCAGAGCTGCATAGAGTTCATCAGAGGACAGAGCTGCTTCCAGCTCTATGTTGCTCTGCTGCTCCACCTGAAGAAGACCAGTGTAGAAGCTCTGGGACACTGCCTGCTCCTCTCTGTGCTCACATTTAAACAGGTAGCTGTAAAAAGTGACAGCGCGTTTACGATTGCTGTATGATCAGTCAGCATCTGCCCAGTGTTGTCCTTCAAACTGTGAATTAAACTTTTTTGTCCATTCTTACGTTCCAGACTGAAGAAAAGATTAGATGGAAAATCCATGTGGGCTACATGCTGGGAAGGGGACCTAACGAGAGCCCCCTGAACTGAGACACCCAGCAGGCTGGCTAAAACAGACTTCTTAGCTTCACGTCTCTGAGTGTGGCGTTGGTCTCCTGTGGATTCAAATAGGTCTCTGAGCTCCTCCATGTCAGACATCAGAGCCCCAACTGAACCCACCAAGGCTTTTGTGACATTCTGAGTGTACTGCTGACAAACCTGTCTAATCAGAACCTTTGCAAAATCCCACCATTGTTGTAAAGAGATAAAACTAGATTTTGTCTTCTGATGACTTTTCCGAAAAAGGCAAATGTATCTTTCAAATGCTTATCTTCCAAAAAAGCTGTGTTAAAATGCCAATAAGCACTACTGGCTTTTACACACTTTATGATGACAAAGACTGTCACAAGTGAGTGATCAGAACTTGGGCCTACACATGAACGTGGTCACACACTTGATCTTGTGTTATCTTATGGTTTGCCTGTTCTTAACCTGGAGGTCTGTGACGCCTTTTTCTCAGATCATATGCCTGTACTTTTTGAAGCTCCTGTTTGCTGTCACACAGTTAAACCGCGCGCTGCTGCTCGCAGAAGTCGAGTTATTAACCCTTCCACTGCTGCTCACTTTTCCGCAGTTTTCATTCAGAACTGCATCATTCCCGAGTCTGTGTGTGAGGATACAGAGGCTCTTAACTCATGGTTTGTCGACACCTGTCAAACTGCTATAGACATTGCGGCTCCATTAAAGATCAGGCAGCTGAAAGCTAAATCAGAGCATTGGCTGAATGAAACAACCCGGACTGCCAGACAGGATTGTCGAAGAGCTGAGCGAAAGTGGAAAAAGGACAAATAGCAAAAATCTTTTCAATTACTGAGGGATTGTTGGCCTCATTAACAATCCACTGTGAAAGAGGCTAAAAGAAGAAATTTTTCTGATATTGTTCTTTTAAACTGTGGTAAGCCTCGTGTGTTGTTTATTGTTATCAACTCTGCTCTGAATGCACCACAGACTGGAATTGAGGCCTCCCCTGCTGTGTGTGAGAACTTTCTTCACTACTTCATTGATAGTCACTTCTACCAGAGCGCCTATTTCACCTCCTGCTTCTGATCCTTCAGTGTTTGTCCCCTGCTCTGCTGTGTTTGACATGTTTGAGCCTGTGACCCTGCCTTTTGTGCAAGAGATTGTGGATCATTTGAAGCCCTCAGGGTCTCCAGATGATACTTACCTGCCCCGAATTTTTAAGGAGGTTTTTCCCACTATTGGGCCATCGTGTCTCACAGTTATTAATAGCAGTCTGTCCTCTGGAGTAGTCCCTGTAAATCTTAAACTTGCAGTTGTGCAGCCTTTATTAAAACAACCTGGGCTGGAGCCTACTGTTCTGTCAATCTCTGGCCTATCTCTAAATTGACTTTCTTCTCTAAAATCTTAGAGATGATTGTTTATTCCCAGCTCATGGACTTTTTAAATCAACAAAATGTTCTTGAGATTTTCCAATCCGGTTTTAAAATATTGCACAGCACAAAATCATCTTTTTAGCTACTGACTCTTGACACTGTGTTATCCTTGTACTTTTAGATTTGACTGCAGCATTTTATACAGTGGACAATGAAATCCTGATTGCTCGTTTGGAGCAGTGGGTGGGCATCAGTGGCTCAGCACTGGAATGATTCATATCCTGCCTGTCACATCAGACTTTCTGTATCAGCATTGATGACTCTGTGTCCTCCACTGCTCCTCTCTCATGTAGGGTCCCACAGGGCTCTGTGCTTGGCCCTCTTTTATTTTCTCTCTATCTACTCCCACTCGGTTCCATTCTCAGGAAACGTGGCATTTCCTTTCACTGTTATGCAGATGACAGCCAGATCTATGTCCCCCTCAAAAAGTCTGATTCCTACTCTGTTGACCCACTGCTGAAGTGTTTACACTACCTTAAAGCTTGGATGTCTTTAAATTTTCTGAATTTTAATGAAAAGACAGAAGTCATGGTCTTTGGTGGCACGTCTGTGACCCCCCCAGTTGATCTGGGTTCTTTAGCGCAATCCATCCATCCATCCATCCATCCATCCATTATCCACCGCTTATCCGGGGTCGGGTCGCGGGGGCAGCAGCCGGAGCAGGGAAACCCAGACTTCCCTCTCCCCGGCCACTTCAGCCAGCTCCTCCGGGGGGATCCCGAGGCGTTCCCAGGCCAGCCGGGACACATAGTCCCTCCAGCGGGTCCTGGGTCTTCCTCTGGGCCTTCTTCCGGTTGGACGAGCCCGGAACACCTCCCCAGGGAGGCGACCAGGAGGCATCCTAAACAGATGCCCGAGCCACCTCAGCTGGCTCCTCTCCACGTGGAGGAGCAGCGGCTCTACTCCGAGCCCCTCCCGGATGGCCGAGCTTCTCACCCTATCTCTAAGGGAGAGCCCAGCCACCCTGCGGAGGAAACTAATTTCGGCCGCTTGTATCCGCGATCTCGTTCTTTCAGTCACTACCCAAAGTTCGTGACCATAGACAAGGGTGGGAACGTAGATCGACCGATAAATTGAGAGCTTCGCTTTTAGGCTCAGCTCTCTCTTCATCACGACAGACCGGTACAGCGCCCGCATTACTGCAGACGCCGCACCGATCCGCCTATCGATCTCACGCTCCCTACCCCCGTTCGCGAACAAGACCCCGAGATACTTGAACTCCTCCACTTGGGGAAGGACGTCCGCTCCGACCCGGAGAAGGCACTCTACCCTTTTCCGGTGAGAGACCATGGTCTCGGACTTGGAGGCACTGATCCTCATCCCAGCCGCTTCGCACTCGGCTGCAAACCGCTCCAGTGAGAGCTGTAGGTCCCGACTTGATGGAGCCAACAGGACCACATCATCTGCAAAAAGCAGAGATGCGATCCTAAGGCCACCAAGACTGACACCCTCAACACCTCGGCTGCACCTAGAAATCCTGTCCATAAAAGTTATGAACAGGACCGGAGACATAGGGCAACCTTGGCGGAGTCCAACTCCCACCGGAAACGGATCCGACTTACTACCGGCAATGCGAACCAGACTCTGACTCCGGTCGTACAGGGACCGAACAGCCCGTAACAAAGGGCCAGGTACCCCATCTTTAGCGCAATATTGCAAGCCAATTGTAAAAAATCTTGGGGTAAAAGTAGACTCAGACCTTAAACTGGACAGCCAGATAAAAGCTGTAGTGAAATCTAAGTTTTTCCAGTTAAGGCAGCTGGCAAAGATCAAACCAGTCCTTCAGAGACAGCACTTTGAGACAGTAATCCACGCCTTTGTGACCACTCGGTTGGATTACTGTAATGCACTTTATATGGGGGTTAGTGGGTCTTCAATTAATCGTCTTCAACTGGTACATAATGCTGCTGCACGTCTTTTAACTGGCACACGCAAGTATGAGCACATTTCACCTATTTTAGCTACACTCCACTGGCTGCCCATCCATTTTAGGATTAATTTTAAAATGATTTTATTTACTTTTAAAGCCTTGAATGGCCTTGCCCCACTTTACCTCTCTGAGCTGCTGCAGCCCAACACTCCCAGCCGATCTCTCAGGTCAGCTGACCAGCTGCTCCTGACAGTGCCTAAAGCATGGCTTAAGCTCAGAGGGGATCGAGCGTTTTCCGTTACAGCTCCAAAACTTTGGAATGGATTGCCACTGCACATTAGACAGGACACCTCTCTGTCTCATTTTAAAATTCTTGTTAAGACCCACCTCTTTTCTTTGGCTTTTGACTGTGACGTTCTGGCTCCGCCCACCGGCTCACATTCACTCACCTCTGCAATCAGCGACATTGGTCGCACCTGGTCCGGTCAGTACTTAAACCCTGCTCAGTCACTCATCTGTGCCAGAACGTCTCTATCAAACTTGTGAGTACTTCCAGCGTTACCTATTCTGCCTGCCTGCCTGATACGACCTGACTGACCCTGTTCTCCGAGCTTGCCTGTCCCCTGTCTGCTTCGTCTGCCAGCCTGAAATCTGTCTCGTCAATCTCTGTGCTCTGCCTGCCTGCCCGTGTCCCCGACCCAGCCTGTCTGACTCCGCGCTCCCGTCTGCCCCTCTGGACTGCTCCCCTGGCTTCGACCCTCGCTCTGTTCTGGACAACGCTTTGGATTACCCTTTGGCTGAGTTGCTGGACTCTGAACACAAGTTGCCGACCCCGCCTGCCCGACCATGCCTACAGGAGATTCCTGTTTGTGAAATAAACCTGTTAACCGACCGTCCTGTCTCAGGGTGTTTTTGGGTCCGCATAACAGATCGTAACATTGACACCATGTAAAGCGTTGATTTTATGTATATACATGCATATTTTTACTTTTATTTTTTTACTGTGTACCTCATCTTTTCTTGCTGTACTTCTATTGTGTTATCTATTTCTTCTGAATATATTTTTGTGCAGCACTTTGGAAACCTTGTGTTGTACTGCTTTGGATCCTCTAGTTTGATTGCAGTTGGTTTTGAGTTCTTTTCATTTCTCTTTTTGGTATTTGATTGATGCTTTATGTTAATTTGTTTCATCTACTTTTAGTTAATATATTACTTTTGGCATTACCAAGAACATCTGGTATTTGTGTTACATCCCTTTTCCCTCAACGGACTGGTTGTAACAGATGATGTCTGCCTCAACAGATCTAGAATAATGTTGTTTGCAACTAATCGTGTTTATGTTTTGTGTTACCATTCTGCTCCATTGGACAAGGGCAGACAGAAGAAAGAACAAGATTATAAAGAGACAACCCAACGGCAGCCTTGAAACAGGGACACCCCAGCTCCCTCCTGCACATCCAGAGAACGTCCACCTGGAGCTTTTTCAGACACCACCTGCCTAATGATGACCCAGCCCCATCTGACTCATCCTCGCCATGTCTCCCCCTGCTGCATTCTACTGACCGCATTAAGGAGCTGGTCACTGTTACCATCAAGATGACCCCGAGCCCCATTCCTGTATCCACAAATCTCCCACCCCGTTGTTCTCCCTCTCAACAACCAACAAGACCACCAAAAAAATCCCACCCTGTCATCCTTCCTCTCCTCCCCAACCACAAACTCCAAATGTCAACTTGCCCTTCACTGACCAGATAAGGACAAAGTTGCAGGATTCTCCTGGATCAACCCTTACAGAAAGCCCTGCATCACCTCATCCACAACAGCTGATGAAAAAAGCCAGTCTACAGCATCGGGTCCAGGGCTGCAGCAGTGTATGAACCCGTGACTCTTTCACTCTTTATCTTCCTTCATCCCTTTTTCAATACATAACAGGCAAAGATTAGTGAAACTTTATAGCCCAAAACATTCTGTACATTAATCATACCTCATGTCACAGCCACAGCCATAGCCATGGGGGAATGTTAGAAAGGGGCCGACATCATTTGTTTTTAAAAAAAAGTTTTTTCATCATTTCAGCATGTGTCATTCAGGATGGAGATAAAACTATCTTCCATTCTTTATGTCAGCATCTATAATCCTCCATGGAACAGTTTTATTTATGATTTCAGTGAATTACTTTCTGTTGTGTTCAGTTATTTTTGACGAGGTGGTACTCAGACAGGACTCAGATGCGGAGATCGAGTAACAAAAGTTTTTATTAAACTCAAAACGCACTCACAAGGAGTAGAAGTACAAATCAAATATTACTGAACGATGGTTTAGAAAAGTAATAAATCAAAGTCACTCAGAAAACGAGGGTAAAAAAAGCTCATTAACAAAGTAACAACATAATGCTAACGGAGTCAGAACAAAACTAGGAGGACCAAAATCAAAATCACTATTTTGAGGAAAACACGAGGTTCAAGGCGCAAAGCAAGGATTAACTATGGCTTTGGTTGGTCAGTAGGACGTGGGACGAAACACACTGGCAGAAGACAAGGGGGAACGCAGAGTATTTAACATGAGGGGAAGGGAACCCCAGGTTTACACAATAGGTGATCAGGAAGACAATTGGACAGATGACACGCAGGGAAGTGCAAGTGACCTGAAACGAGATGAGGGTTTTTATCAAAATAAAACAGGAAATGAGGAGACCACACGCAGACAGGACAAAAAACCCCAGATTGATAACACCGCTGTGACAATTTTGACTGTTTGGTCATAACAGGGGACTTGAATGAAAAAAGGTGCATGTGGATGCAGTCCATGGTAAAGAACTCCCTGCTGTCCTTGAATTTGGTCTAACTCAGCATGTGAATGAGCCCACACAAAACAGAGGACATGCTCTAGATATGCAAAAGAGTGTTGTTATTTCAAATGGGGATATTGTTGATGTTGCTTTGTTAAAATCTTTTACCAAGTCTTTACAACCAGATCAACATTTGGGTCTAGAGTTGTTCTGGGAATACTCATAGATGACAACACAAGTACAAAGAGGAAATTATTTGTTTGAAGATACTCTTTGTCCTAAAGTTGATAATCTATTAAACTTTTAAACATCAAGAATCTTAAATGTTTTGGATGCCACTTTTGGATGTCATTGCTCCTGCCAAGGTTACAATGGTTTTAAAAAACGGTTAAAAGTTGGCAAAAGGCACCATTGAGGAAAGAAGAGTAAGGACAGAAAAGGGAGTGCTGGAGAGCTGAATAGAAATTCAATTCAATTCCATTTTATTTAGGCAGCATCACATCACAACAACAGTTATCTAACAGCGCTTTCCAAACAGAGCGGGTCAGACCCTACGTTGAAGTTAATTACAGACACCCAACATAATTTCTGGGAAATGGCCCAAGTCAAAGCTCCAGGTCCATTTTTGACCTACAAAGAAAAGTTTTCCATAGAAAAAGATGTGTAATTATTTTCTCAAATCATTGAAAAACAGCGGAGACAACTCTTGTGTCTGTTTGCAACAATTAAAAGACAAACACATGGTTCAGTCTCACTGCCCTAATTTCTGCATCTAAATACCATGACTGCAACATTCTCTAATGACAAATTTCAAGGCATTAAAAATGCATTTTTTTCCACAACACAAATAACTACTCCACAACCAATTAGACATCTAGTGATGACACAGTTGACTTAAATTGTCTTAGCACTGACATTAGAGATCAGCTGCATTCTGAGTCCATCTGCATGGGCCTGGGTGAGTTACCCACTAGATTCCTAAAGTCTGTGTTGAACAGTTTGTTACCACATAGTCAGCATCTCATTTCAGACTGGAACATTTCCAATTGCCTTAAAACTGTTGTCATTAAGCCTGTTCTAAAGAAGAGCAGTCTTGATACCACAGTACTGGACAGTTACCAGCCCATAACTAACCTTCCATGATTAGGAAAAGTCCTTGAAAAAGTTGTATACCAACAGTTTACTGTCAAAGGTGACAAATAATATCTGCCTGAACACAGATGCAGACAAAGCCTCAGTGTTAGTTCTGCTGGACCTGGGTGCAGCATTTTCCCACCGGTGGACCATGTGACTTTACTAAACATGAGATAATACTGGGTGGGAATCTCTGGTAAAGTCCAAAGGACAGGAGGTATTGTAACTTTGATACAATTGGGAATTGTTCCTCAGACCAAATGGATATATCCTGTAGGGTTCCCCAGGGGTAAATCCTGGGAAACCTATTGTTCAATCTGTACATGCCTCCATTAGGCGAGCTAATATGAAGCTATAATATGTCCTACCACAACTAAGGAGATGTCACTCAGATCTACATGTCACTGACTGCAGAACATGGGTCTGTAGATGTATTATGTCGTATTGTGTAGATGTGTTGTAAAACAAGTCAGTGTGTGGATGCAAAAGAGGTTTCTCCAGTTAAACTCAGACAAAACTGAAATATTTGTCAGTGTCCAATAGAATCAAAGAGAAAGTTTCTTTGGTCAACTTGGAATTCTCTCTCTTGAACCTAATAATCAGGTTATTGGGGTAATACTGGACTCAGACGAGAACTTCAACATCCACATTAAATCAGAAGCCTTTCACCATCTAAAAAATGAATCTATATTATAGTAAAATTATATCTATGCATTTCTCTCTAGCGATTTAGACTACTTTAACAGCCTGCTCACTGGGCTCTCTAAACTAGCTGTAAAACGGCTGTGATACGACCATGTTAGGGTACGTTCACACCGCCGCTTGAAGTGATCCAGTATGAGTTTTTTTCCCTCATGCGACTCGTATCTGATCCTTTCATGACAGTCTGAACAACATCATTTGGATTTTATCAAATACAACCCAGGACTCTTACATATTTGGTCCCAAATCTGATGCATATCGGATCATTTTAAATGTGACCTGTGTCGGTTCCACCGGGTGTCATTCATTCAGATTGTGTCCAGCTATGCGTAAGGAAGAAAAACAACCATGGCAGACAATAACGCAGAGATCAGTGACATTATGGCATTCTTTACTGCGGATGCAGGACATTTTTAGGTTTGATTACGGTTTACACTGGACATCAAATCAAGTAAAATATATTTGGAAATATGAATGATTTGGGCTTGACAAAAAAACATATTTGGGTCACTTCAGGCTGCAGAGTGAACATAGCCTCAGTAGCACTGGCTTCTTGTCACTCAGACAATAGACTTTAAAACAGCTCTATTTGTTTACAAGTCTCTTCGTGGTCTAGCACCAAGGTACACCTCTGACATGTTTGAGTCATATGAACTAGCTTGGGCTCTGAAATATGTAGGCTGTTGTCTCCTGCTGGTGCCCAGAGTCAAGCCCAAACAAGGTGATGTTGTGTTTTAGTGTTACGGCCGAAAATCTGGAATTCTTCCTGAAGATTTGAGACAGTCTCGACTTTCATAAAAATCTTTATTGCCTCCAGGTAACACTTGAAACAGCCTTTGAGGTGAGGATCCTTTGGAAAATGCTGCAGGAGTACATGTTGAAGACTATTCAACCTCTCGTCTGTAAGAGAGAGGCTGTTTCCTGTTTAAATTTCTAGAACCTCTGAGGCCATTGTTATGTCACTGACAATCTGCCTAAGCATCGCTTCACTGCATGAAAGATATTTTACCCCAGCAGTGTCAGAACACAAACCAAACCCAGAACTTGACAGATTTTTTTAACGGTATGACTCGTCAGTTTATATTCTTTATCTTCAATCTTTAATTGGTTAATGTCACGGTAGGGGTTCATTTGTTCACGTAACAAGAACAAATCTTTTAAGTTGTTCTAAAAGATAATCTGTAATTGGCAAATAATTCAAATTTTTGTATCACTGTACATATCAATATTAAGTTTTTAGAGGAGAGACACCAAGTGACTTTTGCAAACAATGCTCTTAAAAGATTAGCTGAACACTAATAATGAAAAAATTAGGAAGGCTCTATTTATATACAGTGGTAAGTCATACTTATGACTGTCTATGTAATAAGGACTAATTCTGAATTAGACACTGCTATACAAACATTAGATACACTACCTCCTTACTTTATTACATGTAAGGTCTGCCCCGTTTCATAAGACAAAACAATCATTGCCTCCCAATATTCTTCATTGACTAGGTTGTCAACATAGTGTTAAACATCATCAAATGTTGTTAACATCTTCAAATTTTATCCCAGATTTGATAATGAAATTGAGCAACAGTCTGACAATTCACACTCAGAAAGGTTGAAATACTAATACACTAACACTAACACCGCATACTATAAGAAGTTGGAACTACAGCTACACATTCATACTAATAAAATCATAAATTCTTAATCAAGAATATTGTCCATTGATTTATTGCCGTAGGAGACAGACAACATTATTGTCTCCACAAGATGGCGCCACATGAGAGACAACTAGCTTGTACATGTGTTACGTTTGATGTTCTTACGGTTTATTTTGCATGTGTGTGTGCCCGAGTGTGTTCTGTGTGCATTGTTCATTTGCATTGAGTGTTTACATTTTTTGTATTTTTTTTTGTGCTTTCCAACAGGTTGTGTGTCACGTTGTGTTGTGTATTTCTGTCTGTCGTGTATTTTGTCACGTGTATCCCTGCGTGTATTTTTTCTGTGTTGTTTTGTTTGTGTGTTTGTTGCCCCTAAAAGCGCCTCCCAACACCTACTGCAGTGCTTGTTGGGACACTGGGGGTCACATGAGCACGATGACACACATTTAAGAAACAGCAGACAAGAAAAACAAACAAGCCTCCCTATATGCCAATTAAAAACACAGTGATAGAGGTAGAGATGGAGGCGGGTTAAAGACAAAAACCAAATCATTTTAGAGACTATGTGAGTGATTATCGACAAACGACAATTAACAGGGTGAAATAATCTAACTCTGAAAACTGAAACACAAAATTATAAACTGTATGTGTAAAATCCATCCACAGGAGTTTTTTTTTTTTTCCCTGCAGAAAAACACGGATTGAAACTTAGGCTTGATCCTTTCATATATATTTAGACACTGAAGTGTGTAAATGAGTTGTCAGGTAAAATCATTGTGAATAGGTTGAACTGGAACCTCTTTGTCTTCAGATGTAATTTGCGTCTCCCTAATGATTTCTTACATCTTCTGTTGCACTCCATGCATTTTTTCCCTTTTAAACACAAAAGGGAATCTTATTTTAACTTCATAAATGTTTTCTGTTTTGAACTGCTTTTAGTATCAATTAAGTATTTGCTGAGTTACAAAGTAGAACTGATATAATACAATTTACAATTGGTTATTTAGTGACTACTCGTTTACTGCCTGTTTATACAACCACTAATAATGAATAATGCAGATAAAATCATATTTAGCATTTTTGCATCAGCAATCATTAAATTAGTTTGCTAATTTTACGCAACATTCATGATTTAAATTTTTTTTATTTGATTTTTTGCATTTACCCCTTTTTCCCTTTTTTATTCAATGCTCTTTTTTTGTTTCAAAACGATTTTTTCCCAGGGTCCTCCTTTTGTTTCTTGCAGAAGAAACAAGTTTCATTCTTTATGCTAGTCAGGGAATAAAAAACATATATTTTAGGTAGAATTAGTATCTTTGGTTGTTCCCCTGCAGAGTTAACAACTAAAAAGATGAAAATATTACAGTCAAGAAGTCAGTCTTTCCAAACCATGCCTTGTAAATGCAGTGAAGTGAATTAACAATTTAAAATGGATTTGGAAGTTAAAATGTAATATTTACATATTGCATGTTCACATATACACACACATTGTATATATATATATATATATATATATATATATATTGCATAATTATCCTTCTCCATAATCATAATCTACTTTTGTATATCTATTATTTAAATTGCTTTTGTGGTTAAAGAAGCATTTAGTAACCTAAATAACTGAATAAAAAAAGTATTATTGACTAATTGATGAGAAGCAACCAATCAGATGTGAGGAGGGTTTATAAAGCCTTAAAATATATATCAATGATAAAATAAATTATGTTTACTGCTTATAGAACTGAACCCCCAGAACAGACAGGGGACAGGGGTTTACTATGTATGCACACACACACAAATATATGTTTGTATATGTGCCCATATATGTTTACATTCTATAATCACTCTTCAAATATTTACATGGGATTTTATAAATTACATACAGACATATTGGTCTTGTAGTTTTCTAATTTCTGAATTAATCATTGTATGTACAAATAAAACTGTTCTGATATTATTTGATACATTTATATTTACATACGGAAATGAATGTGAAAGTAATAATTTCCATGTTGTTATTATTTAATAAGCCAGTTTTTCCATTTAGTTTTTTTTAATCTTTTCCTATTATCTCGAATATCTCATAAACGGTTGCATTGGCTAATTCAATAAAAACTGTTAAAATAATTCTAAATGTTTTAAATAAAAGATCAGAAAAATATACGAACTAAAGAAATGACATCTTGTGTGATAAATATATTTTTTGTTCGGCTTTTAGAGAGTTGGTACCATTGGAAATTAATTCTAAATTGTTTAAATGCAGCTGGCGTATTATGCACACAACGCTTTCAATAGGCCTGAATCCACTCTAAGAATGTATTCATGTTATTCGCTCAGCTTACTTTGTCACTCCTGCCTGATCAAATTGTCTCTACCTTTTCTTACACTCTCTGTTATTTTCAGAAGAATGAAGCGGGCTGTCAGCTTGAGTCTACCAAGCAGATAAAGTCTGCAAAGCACCAACTTCCATATGTGTATATCCCTCTGCCATTGTCTTGCGTCATTACTGATGCTTTTAATTCTTTCACCTTCCAGTGATTATTTTTATAATCTTTCCCCTCAGGTAAAAATGATCAAACGTCCTGTCTGAAAATTAATTGCATTTTAAACGTACATACAGTTTCAATAAAAAATGTTTTTAACAGTGATGTTTCTGATTTAAATATTACTCCTTTTTATCAATCCAAACAATTTTTAGATCTGGCCCTAACTCAGTCATATCCTTTTTTTTTACAACACAAAATATAGAATGAAAAAAATGTAGTACATATTTCATATTACAAAGATTGCACATCTATGTACATTGTGAAAAGAAAATTCCAAGATCTCAAGATTGATTGATAAAAAGAATTGAAAAAGTAAAAGAACTGGTTTTGATCTGTTGTGCTGTTTGTGCTATGCCTGTATCTAGCATGTAACATTTTTTTTAAAAACGTCAAATTCTATATTTAATTTCCTCTAGGACACACTTTATTTCCCGATATGGTCAACATTTTCCAACATAAATTATTACATACACGCACCCTGAATAAAGAATAAACCTACTACATACATATAAACATATATTAAGTCTAACAAATTTTTCAAGTTTTAAAGCAAAATTCGAACAGAAACTCTTACAAAAAAAGAAGGAATAGAGATAGAGAGAGTGATAGAAAGATATATATATATATATATATATATATACATATAATTCAATTAGAATATTAAATCAAATGAATCTCTCCCGATCTTTATCTCAATTTCTATCACCTTTCAGCCTCCACATTTTTCTGTTTTTAATTCTTTTTGTCTTAAACATTTTTTCTGGTCCACTGTCTCTTTGTCTCCATCTTTAGCTTTTTCCATCCTCTCCCTCCTCTTTATCCTCTCACTGTCTTTCACTTTTTCCCCATCTCTGAAACTACAGACCCTCGTGGCTGTCTATTCTCTCCTTTTCTCATTTAGTGAGAGAGATGATGGGTTTGTTGCCATAGTAACCACTTCATTCAGCCTCTCTCGTCTGCAACCAGAATGCCAAGCATCACCCAGTGACGACATACGTATACAACCATTTTCCCACATCGACATGATTTCGTTTTGTGTGATTGAAAATAAATGGGCCCAGACAACATGAGAACTCCTCCCACTATGTATCCCTACATCGTGCTCATCTATCCATCTGTCTGCCATGCTCACTCACATGTTGACTACACAAAGTGGCTGCAAAGGCTACAGATGAGTAAAAACAAATTAATCATGCCTCACAATTACTGATCCACTGCCAACCCTTTTTATTTAAAAATTCTCAAATCAGTTTGTTGTTTTCTTCATCAATATATCATCTAATCAAGATTGGATTAAAAACTATTGATCACCAGGGAGATACGGGAGACAAAGTAAATGAACCAGTGCACAAACAGAAAATCAACAAGGACACTACTAAATGGGAATACCTTGCCTAACACGTGATATCGTTATCAGCCCATCTTTATTAATTATTTACAAGACTATCCTGCTTAAGACCGTTGATTCTGCCGGTTATAGAAAACCTTGGATCAAAATCAATCTTAACAAACACATTTGACTGTGAGGCACAGGTTTCTTTAACATCTTATTTTAAATCTATTGTTGTTGTTTGGGTATAATCAGTGAAACTCAAGAAATGTGCAAGTGGTTCCTCCCTTGCCTTCACACGATGATTATGCTATTCCAAGGTTTTTGTGTGCTTTTATATGTGTTTATATAAGTCGCCACTGTTTTGGGTGAAGATCTATTCAGTTACAACTCTGCAACACTACTTTGTTTACACTTGGAAAAAAACTTCTAGCACTCTGCTCTTCCAGAAAAACTTCCAGAGGGAAGATCTAATATCTCCTATGAAATAAGGAGACGTACACGGGGCATTGTGAGATATGTTACAAACTAAAGATTTTGGGTATGTTTTGGGTATGCTAATATACCAACAGAAATTGAGAGGACGAAGATGCCAATCCAAATTCAGAGGGAATATTGTGTGTGTAGAGTTATATCACAAACACTTGACTATGTTAAGCCCCTAAAATCTTAGTTTTGAATTTGGACACTTTCATATTTGGGTGGGCAGGCTGGACATGGACATTATATTAAATAGAAAATTCAAAAACTATGTATTTACTTTCTGCAAACTGAAGAGGTACATACCCTAACTTTGACCCTACCTGTAATTTAAAAAAAACAACAACTCCTGGCCTCCAGGGATTTGAATAAATTACCTAAGGAGGAAAGTGGTGAGAGGTCAAATGAAATTACAGGTGTTTAGGACCCTTTCTAACCTTGATGATAAATTCAGGTTAGCAGCTCCCCTTCTAGATAGCCACACCTCTAACTTCAAAACTTTTGTTACATTTTCTCACAGCTTTTCTCACAGTCCCCCTACTTCATTGTTGTGCCCACTAACTGAATGGACTAGTTCAGTTTGCTCTCCAAAGCCCTCAGAATCGGTATGGTCTGCCAATAGCCATCGACCCCTCTCTCTGTGGCTCTACTGCATTCGGTCATTATGTGATCTTTTATTGCACGATCCTGCATGAAAACTTATTATCCATCCATTTATTTGCCATGGTGCTTCTCCCTAGTAGGGTTGCAGGGAAAAGGAGCCTATCCTAGCAATCATTAAACAAGTGACGAGATACACCCAGGGCAGTTTGCCAGTGTATACTAACCATTTAACACAAATCGCATACAAACATTCAAATTTCTATGTTACCTAAGCTGAACCCACAGACAGGAATTTAAACATTACAGTATTTCTGCTATTCCTATTCTGTTGTATTATGTGTGCTGAGACCAGCATATACAATGCTTCCATGTGCATATACAATGAACAATTAATTTAAGTCTATTCATCATTGTATTAAAGTATGTATCTAAGTCATGCCACGTACACCATTTTTGTACTTTTTTGTCATAAAATTGTCATAGTTGTTTTTTAGGGAGAAAAAACAGCTCAGAAAATAATGGCCACCATTTGGTTTTGTAGTTTGTCCTCCCATCTAATACAAACTGGCCCATATTGTTGACTCTAATTTTTGTAGTGACTTGAATAAGGATGCCTTCTTAAAATAATTGCCCAATAATTGATTGATTTTCCAGGAAACACAAAAAAGATAAGCATTTGTTTTATTATATGTAAATTAACAACAAAAATAGTTATAACAACAGATGCCTACTGGGATACAAACAACAATGTCTGTCAAAAATGGACCATGAAAGAATTAAATGACTTAGGCAAACATTTTTAACATTTTAACCTTTGTTATTTAGGGAATTATTTTAAGAGGGTGACAATCATAGTGTGCTATGATAAAAGTATCAATATCAAATCACTCAACAACTTACATACTATATTCTTCTTTTCCTAAAGGATAAGTACTTTGTAATTATTTCATGTGTCCTGTCATCAAAAACTGGGTGTAAAGCCCATTTTTCATATTAATACCTTGTATATCTGTCACAGATTGATATGTATATAAAATAAAATTAAAAAAATTCAGACTTATTCAAGTCTTTAGTTAGTTTACAGTTCTTCAGTGGTGTCGTGTAATGAATTATTTTCTTTAGTGTTTTTTTAGATTATTAGTTATTAGATTACTAAATAATCACATTGACTAAGCCTTTTCCCACCATGTCAGCAAAAGAGGATGTTATGGGCCACCATATTCTGGGGGAATTTGACCTACCTTCGTTAGCAATGGTGTGCGTGTGTGTATACTTTTGTTAACATCTGCATTACAGCTTCCATGTTGCCTTGCAGAAGGAGCAATCTTATGCATTCACTTTCATTGGAGAAGGTTGACTGGTGCAAGAAGTGTATCAGCTTATCCAGCAATTAGCAAGACCCACCTCAAGATATAAGAAGCAAGCAGACCAGAACCCATGAAGCAAAAATAAATGGAAGTCGAAGTCGAAGCTTTAACCAGCTCTGCTCCCGTACCTCAGTGTAGGCTACTTTCTAAAAAACCTATTAACTTTGCGACTATGCTGACACACTAGGATTAAAAAACAAACAAAAAATTTATTTAGTATTGCATTCGGTTCCTCCAGCACTCATATAGTCTTTAATTTATTTGTTTTCAAAATCAGAATCTTTACTTGTTAAAAAAAAAACAACTTAGCTTTAAAAAATTCGTATTTATGCTTTTCTTTTTCCCTGCACAATCTTGTCGTAACAGAGAATACTGTAATGAACGTGATTAGGACCCAAAAGCAACCAGAGGCGTACGGTCAGTTCAAACAGGTTTATTTGCAGACAGGGGCTCGGCAGAGGCGTGGTCAGAACAGTCCAGGTTCAATAACGGGTGGTCCAGGCAGTGAAGATAATCCAACTCGTGGTCAGGGGCTGGTCGAGGGTCAAAGCCAGGGGAGCAATCCAGGGGAGCAGGCGGGAGCACGTAGTCAGGCAGGCGAGGTCGGAACACGGGAAGACAGGCAGGATCAAGAGACTGACGGAGCAGATCTCAGGCAGGCGGACTAAACAGGCAGGGAGTAGGCAAGCTCGGGAGTCGGAGTTAGACGGGTCGTAAACAGGCAGACAGAATCAGGATATAATGCTGGAAGTACTCACACGAGGCTCGATACGTTCTGGCAACGAGTTCAGGTAAGCATGGTGATTATATGGAGGTGGGAACAGGTGAGAGTGATGAGCGCTGATTGCGGGTGAGTAGCTGAGCCGGTGTGCAGGTGGGGGTGGAGCCAGCTCCAGAGCCGGGACGTAACAAATACATACAGGGGTTGGACAATGAAACTGAAACACCTCTCATTTTAGTGTGGGAGGTTTCATGGCTAAATTGGACCAGCCGGGTGGCCAATCTTCATTAATTGCACATTGAACCAATAAGAGCAGACTGTGAAGGTCTAATTAGCAGGGTAAGAGCACAGTTTTGCTCAAAATATTGCAATCCACACAGCATAATGGGTGACATACCAGAGTTCAAAAGAGGACCAATTGTTGGTGCATGTCTTGCTGGCGCATCTGTGACCAAGACAGCAAGTCTTTGTGATGTATCAAGAGCCACGGTATCCAGGGTAATGTCAGCATACCACCAAGAAGGACGAACCACATCCAACAGGATTAACTGTGGACGCAAGAGGAAGCTGTCTGAAAGGGATGTTCGGGTGCTAACCCGGATTGTATCCAAAAAACATAAAACCACGGCTTCCCAAATCACGGCACAATTAAATGTGCACCTCAACTCTCCTGTTTCCACCAAAACTGTCCGTCGGGAGCTCCACAGGGTCAATATACACGGCCGGCCTGCTATAGCCAAACCTTTGGTCACTCGTGCCAATGCCAAACGTCAGTTTCAATGGTGCAAGGAGCGCAAATCTTGGGATGTGGACAATGTGAAACATGTAATGTTCTCTGATGAGTCCGCTTTTACTGTTTTCCCCACATCCGGGAGAGTTACGGTGTGGAGAAGCCCCAAAGAAGCGTACCAGCCAGACTGTTGCAGGCCCAGAGTGAAGCATGGGGGTGGATCAGTGATGGTTTGGGCTGCCATATCATGGCATTCCCTTAGCCCCATACTTGTGCTAGATGGGCGCGTCATTGCCAAGGACTACCGAAGCATTCTGGAGGACCATGTGCATCCAATGGTTCAAACACTGTATCCTGAAGGACGTGCCGTGTATCAGGATGACAATGCACCAATACACACAGCAAGACTGGTGAAAGCTTGGTTTAATGAACATGAAAGTGAAGTTGAACATCTCCCATGGCCTGCACAGTCACCAGATCTCAAAATTATTGAGCCACTTTGGGGTGTTTTGGAGGAGCGAGTCAGGAAACATTTTCCTCCACCAGCATCACGTCGTGACCTGGCCACTATCCTGCAAGAAGAATGGCTTAAACTCCCTCTGACCACTGTGCAGGACTTGTATATGTCATTCCCAAGACGAATTGACGCCGTATTGGCCGCAAAAGGAGGCCCTACACCATACTAATGAAGTATTGTGGTCCAAAACCAGGTGTTTCAGTTTCATTGTCCAACCCCTGTATATTTCTATGTAGAGAATACTGGACCATCTAGAATAGGAACATATTGCTTTGCCAAACCTGCGATCATCTCAACCAGTGGTGAATACTAACAATTATCTTTGGAAGGATGGTTGATGTACATGATGGGACAAAAAAAGACTGAGAAAACTGTACAAGGACGCTGAATCTATCCTGGACTATTCACTTGACTCTATGGAGGAAATAGGCGGGAAGAAGATGTCAATGGTGCTATCATGAATGGGGACCATGTTTCTATCAGACCAAAGGAGCAGTGGGCAGCTTTTGCTCCAGCTATACTACTACAAGCGATTCTTCCTTTACCAGAAAACATCAGTGGGGTTTGGTCATTTTGGAGATCTGGGGTGTGTGAATTTTCTGAACCAGTTCTTCAAAAGGTTTGATCAGACACTCACCTCTATTGCAGCCCTTTTCTTCCAAATATTTCACACCTCTCAGCCTCTCCCTGGCCATCCTCTACCCTCTCTACTTCAGAGTACTCTAACTCACAACCTCCTTCCCTCAAAGTCATCCTGTCCCTTTCAGCAGTTCAGGTGAGGAACAAAAGATCCAGCTTCAGGCTCCTGAGGTATTGTGCATATCAACCATGTTGCATCATGTGATAGATGTTCACATTAGACTAAAGCTGGGGGAAGTACCACAGCCGTGGGTGGCTTCCTGTGTTATACCAGAACTGAACACCACATATT
>CAJRST010002224.1:17787393-17811923 GCA_907169785.1 Menidia menidia | reverse complement strand
CACATATTCCATGGAACACAGCAGCTACAGGCTGATAGCTGCCTACTTTTGAGGTCTTTCTTGAATCCTCTGCAGTTGACTTGTTAGGGTGATGGACATAATTTATTGACATAATTTACCTCCAGCACTAAGGTCTGCCCCTTTGGGAGAAGCCAGGTTGTAGCAGGTTGGAGTGAGAGATGGACAGACAGATTAGGAGAGCAGTAATTCAATGTTTTGGTTCATTGTGGTGAAAAGCTTTTTATGTATTGCAGGGTAGAAATATCAGGAGGAGCTTGAGAATGTTGCTAATCAAAGGGATGTCCAAATTTATATTCTGCACCTGAAAAAAATGGATGGGTGAATGCAGAGCAGTTGAACATTTTGGGGGAAGTCATGACACTTTTCACAATTAGCACATAAAAACATTTTTACTACTTTTACTACTGCTTTGTTGTGCTTCCTGCTTTTTGACATAAAATAGAATAAAATAAAAATCACCTTATTGGCTGTTTAATCAGAGACTGATTATTAACAAGAGATCAATTTTTTGGTTTGATATCGATCAGAGTACACAAACCTGTCTATTAAAGTACTGGTCCAAACATGCAGGCTCACACAGTACATAAGAAATGTGCCAGCAACATCTATACCACGTGAAATATTGTCCTACTGGTCAAGTACAGAAAAAGAGTTTCTTTCTAATCTAAAACTGAAAATTACTTGTTGTTTCTAAGCAACTGCAGCATGGATAAAAGTATGTAATTTAGTAATTGTGTATTTCTACCTTGAATTATTCATCCTGTATCCCTGAAATTTTCTTTTGTTATTTTTTTCTGATATATTCTACAGAAGAGAGATAAATCAAACATGGACTTTTCAGGCTATCCTCTGGTTAAACCGTGATTTTTTGCAAGCCTGTTATATGAGGTGCTCTGGGAAGAAATGCTACCGTCACAGCGGTGTGGTCAAGTTTTTTTTTTTTATCCTGTCTCCATGTGCTCTGGTCATTTCCTGTTTTATTTTGATAAGTGACCTTCTTCTCGTTTCAGGTCTCCTGCACTCCCCTGTGTGTCATCTGTCCAATTGTCTCCCCGATAACCGATTGTGTTCACTTGGAGTTTCCTTCCCTTCATGTGTTTAAATAGTCTGCTACTCTCCTCGTTTTGCTCGCAGTCAAGGTGGCACTAGAGGAAAGGCACCACTGGTTGGAGGGGGCCAGCCAGCCATTCATAGTTTGGACCGACCACAAGAACTTGGAATACATTCGACAAGCCAAACTGCTAAATTCACGCCAGGCAAGGTGGACACTGTTTTTTAACCGATTTTCCTTCTCCCTCCCGGAACGTCAAGCCAGACACGATTTTACGATCCCCGCCCTGGAGCCAAGGAGCCCGAACCCATTTTTCCACTGTCATGTGTGGTCGGATCGGTGACTTGGCAAATACAAAAATTCCATTGAGCAGGTGTTATGGAAATCAATATATGTATAATCACTTTCTTTGTTTCTCTCTGGTAACTTTCCCCAAGTGTATATTTTGAAGGTTATTTCTGTTCACAGGACTCATTCCTCCTTCCAGGTCTGAGAGAGGGTCTCCTTATACTTTAATACTCTTAATGTTTTTGCTTGAGGATTGTTTGGTACAGGTGCAGGTTACTCTATGATGGGAGACAGATTTTACCCCTCTTCTCAGGCTCAGAGAGGGGTATAAAATGCACCATGATTTGTTTTACTTTGGGGCAGTTTGGTACGTCATATGAACCACTTGTATGGTTGTGCTGG
Source organism: Menidia menidia (assembly GCA_907169785.1). NCBI lineage: Eukaryota > Metazoa > Chordata > Actinopteri > Atheriniformes > Atherinopsidae > Menidia > Menidia menidia. The sequence continues at coordinate 17,810,161 of CAJRST010002224.1, read as the reverse complement.
CTGCTTTCACTTCATGAAGTTTTCCCTTTCCCTTTTTTCCCTTTTAATACATTTCTATTTCTTACTTCCTCAAATGGACTCAGACTTTTGCTTTAAAATGAAATGTCCACAACAGCAGGCAAATGGTGTTTCCCCGCCACCTAGTGGGTGCCCGGAAAACAGGCGGTTTGTTCCGGCCTCTTTGGGCTCACAAGTGATCTATTGGGCTCACACCTCGCCACCTCGCTGGCCTCCGTTGCCTTATGTCCCAGAACCTGGCTACATGGAGCAAACACCTGGTCTGGGTCGAGTGTGCGCACAATACTCTCCCCACCTCCACCACGGAATTCACCCCCTTCAAGTGTGTTTTTGGTTTACGAGCCCCCCCTCTTTCCAGACCACAAGCCTGAAGTGTCAGTTCCCTCTGCCACGCCTTGTTCCACCGTTGTCGCCGCATCTGGGCAGCCGCCAAACAGGTTTTCACCCGGGAGGGAGCCTGGGTGAAGAATGCCGTGGATTGTAGAAGGAGACCCGCGCCGGAATACCGACCTGGCCAGAGAGTCTGTCTCTCTACCAAGGACCTTAACCTAAAGGTTAAGTCCAAGAAAATGGCACCGCATTTCATGGGTCCCTTCTCCATCTCGAAAGTCATCAATTCTGCTGCAGTGCGTCTTCACCTGCCCCGGTCCCTGCGGATCCACCCCACGTTCCATGTCAGCCATCTCAAGCCGGTTAAGGACAGTTCCCTGGTCCCTGTGGCACATCTACCCCCAACCCTAAAAAATTGTAGATGGCGGCCCCAAACTACAAGGTTAAGAAACTGTTAGCTGTACAGAACAGACACAAACTGTCAGAAATTAGGAGTGGATCACGAAGGCAGCCGTCTTCGCTGCAGGCAAGCTCAAACTGACTCCCGTAACTACGATTCTGACAACTTCCTGTCTAGTTGGTTGTCAAAATAAAGTCTCGCAAAATTGATTTTTATAATAAGAGCAACAATAACAAGTAGGTACATAAGTCTTACTAAAAATGTAACCTAATGAAAACTGCATGAGAAGAAAATATAAAACTGCAAACATAACACCTTCTTTTACATTATTCTTTTGGTTTGCAGCTTTAAGAACCAATACTCATTCTATCAAAAGTGAAGAGATGAATAGAGTGACTTCAATGTATGTTCTGAAAAGCTTGGTGCTTTGTTCTTTGGTAGTTTTCTGTTTGGTAAAGGATGCAGGGGGATAAGGGGAATTCCTTTTGTTGCCAACCGTACCGCCTTATTTGTCTTGTTTCCCAGATGCTTGCAAGTATTCAATTCAATTCAACTCAACAACAGTTGTCTCACAGCGCTTTCCAAACAGAGCAGGTCAGACCCTACTCTGAAGTTATTTACAGAAACCCAACAATTCCCACCAAGAGCAAGCACTCGGCGACACAGGCAAGGAAAGACTTCCTTTTTATAAGGCAGAAACCTCGAGCAAGAGAAGGACAGAGGGAGCAGAGAGAGACACCCTACCCAGTAGCACATAGACTAGATGAAAAAAGGCAATGATGTTAATACTAATGACAATGATAGCAGTAATGATAGCAATAAGAATATGAACAGTGGCTATCATTGTGGCAGAGTAGGAACACGGGGACAGCAGGAAACTCCCAATCACAGATCCAGCTTCCACAGCTCCACAGCCATGAACATCTGCAGAAAGTAATAGGAGGAGAGAGGAGAGAGGAGGGAGACGAGAAAGCACACGCCTACGTGTAAAGGAGAGAGTCCAGTTAGTAACTTCGTTAATGGAATGAGGTTGCAATTGGAGGGAGAGAGAGAAAGAAGAGGGGAGCTCGTTGCATCATGGGAAATCCCCCAGCAGTCTAGACCTAAAGCAGCATAACTGGACTTACCCTAGCTATAAGCTCTATCATAAAGGAATGTCTTAAGAGCCTACACTTAAATATAGAAACGGTGTCTGCCTCCTGGACCCAAACTGGAACCCGGTTCCAAAGAAGAGGACTCTGATAGCTGAATGGTTTGGCTCCTATTCTACTTTTCAAGACTTTACGAACCACAAGTAACCCTGCATTCTGGGAGTGCAGTGCTCTGGTAGGGCAGTAAGGTACTCTGAGCTCTTTAAGATAAGATGTGACCTGACCATGAAGAGCTTTGTAGGTAAAGAGAAGGATTTTAAATTTGATTCTGGATTTATCAGGAAGCCAGTGCAGAGAAGCCAAGACAAAGAAATATGATTTATTTTACTGGTTCCTGTCAGAACATGTGCTGCAGCATTCAGGATCAACTGAAGAGTCTCGATGGACTTTTTTGAAGAGCCTGATAAAAGGGAGTTGCTGTCATACAGCCTAGAAGTAACAAATGCAAGGACTAGTTTTTCTGCATAATCTTTACATAGGATGCTCCTGATTTTTGCGATATTACGTAGGTGAAAGAAGGCGGTTCTTGAAATTAGCTTAACGTGAGAGTTAAACGACATGTCCTGATCAAAGATAACTCCAAGATTTCTCACAGTGGTGCTGGAGGCCAGGGCAATGCCATCCAGGGAAAGTATATCTCTAGATAATGTGTCTTGTGTCGTTTTGATCCATTTTGATTAGGTTATTTTTGTTCAAACCACACAAAGCCTTCTCTGACAAATCAGGTTGCTATGTCGTTGTATGTGGTAAACTTTTAAATACTCTGGTAGAACTTGCAAATGTCTATGCCAAAATTCCGATGATACCAACTTCTGCAGACATCTCTAGTCCTCCCTGCCTGACCCTAACAAATGTTATCTCATCCTTGCAGGAGACTAACTTTGTTAGTGTTCCAAGCTTTGCCTATTTTTAACCCTCACTCCTTCTTTAACCACCTGGACTAAGTTATTTCATCCCACAACTGGCAAGGCAAGCCGCCTCGTTTAAATAAGATGCACCTACAGAAAGCTAAAGTGGCAGAAGGCTTACACCTCCCACATTTTTACTTTTACTATTGGGCAGCAAATCTGCAATGTGAAGTGTTTTTGTCTTCCTTCTATGCATGGTCTGACTGTCTGGATTTGGTGGTAATGGAGTTGAATTGTTACTCAGACATCGCTGTCCTCGCTCCCTCTCCAATCCATAACCACCCGTAATCCTGTTGTGAGACATTCCTTGAAAATCTTGATGCAATTCAGGAAGCATTTCACTTCTCACTCCTCTTTCCCGTGGCTTCAAACCACCTCTTTACACGATCCACTTATGAACTGGTACAAGAAGGGTATGAGATGCTTTGGTGACCTGTTAATTGAAAATGGCCTGGCTTTAGTCAGTCAATTAAGAATAAATATAAACTTCACAATTCTGATTTTTTCTTTTTTTAATTTGCAGGCAAGGTCCTATTTACTTTGTCAGTCCTAAAGTCTGCTGTTGCACCACTATTGTGGATACCAGCCTCTCATAAAGGAGTTGTTTCCACTTTGATAAGATACGGAATTTGAGATATAAACTAATGACTAACTTCAGAACATTGTGGGAAGAGGACTTAGGCCTGTCATAATCAATTTATCCTATCTGTATGCCTTTCGCTGTCTTAATCAGTTCAATTTGGTCCATCAGGCTCATGTGTCTAAACTCTGGGGTTAGTCCTTAATGTGATTACAGCTGAAGTCTCATTAAACCACATGTACTGATCATGTCCCAGCCTAAACAGATATTGGTCTGAAATGTTTCACACTCTCTCTTAGATCTTCAAAGTTAGATTATAGTGTTTTTCCTTTCGTGCCTACTCAGCCCTGCAGGGTTGGCCCGGCAGGACTCTATATGGTTTAGGTATGGTAATTGCAAATAACAGCCGGGCAGAAAGATTGGCCAACTGGTGAGGGATGTCATTAATGCTTGCTACACAAGCATGGGACAACAATCAAAGACAATTGGAGCAACAATAAACTGACTAAACCTCAGTGTTGGACCATGGTGTTGGTTCTTTTACGTATAAGAATGTCATTCAACTTTAATAGATGCTCAGCACATGAGTAATATAACAGCACCAGTAATAAGAAAGTAAACTTCAGGACAAATAGGTACACAGACTGACTGGTCAACAGGGATAATCTCATGTGCTAAAATAATGATTGCAAATGAACAAATGAAAATATCAGCAACAGAAGCAAGGTCTGACAACAGCATCAGTAAAATGACAATGGCAGAAAATTAAGGATTCACACACCAAAAGGGAGTAATTTAGCATGTGGATATACAGAAATTAAGTCATATTTGCAAGAATAGGCAGTTGTTGGCAATTGGTTTGATGTTGCTATGTCACATGTTGTTTTTTATGCATGAATGACATTAAATTTTTTTATTGCGTGATCAATTACTGCTTCATCAGCACAAAATTAGCCTTTTTTTGTTGATTCATGACCAACATACTTTATTTTTATCTTGTAACTTCATTTTCTAGATCAGGGATTTATATCTCAAACTTTTCAAAGCAAAGTCTGTCCCACACCTTGAAGAAAAAAAATCCTGAACAACAACGGATCTTGGACTGAAGGAAACCAGGATTGAAACACAAGGAAGACAGGTGAACACACAAGGAGGTTGGCATGCATGGAACATAGGCAGAGCTCCTCATGCATCTGGACAAGGTGACCAGGTGTCGACTCCTGCCTGGTCAGATGGATCTAAAGCTATTTCACAGACAGGAAGCAGTACATCAAGCTGAAGGATCATCACATATGACATTATGATAATCAGCACTGGAGCACCTAGCGACTTTTGCTACAACTCTAAGCAGAAACACATTCCAAATGACAGCCATTGTAGGGTGTATTTGGGAGGAGTAAGGGAGCATCAGCAAACAGGGAAGCCTGGTCAGTAGCTGACATTTCCTTCTCAAGTGCAGGACCAATGGACATTGTGCCTCACACCATCAGACAGGACTACTCCTCTCTGGAGGGGAGAAAGGGCTATTTGGGGACAGAGGATGGGAAGGAGCAAAGGAACACTAGCACAACAATACAACTGAACCAGTAGACAAGTGCAAATTATGGTGTGGTGGTTAGCACCGTTACCTCCCAGCAAGAAGGTTCTGGGTACGAGTCCGGGGGGAACCAGGACCTTTCTGGGTGGAATTTGCATGTTCTCCCTGTGTCTGCGTGGGTTCTCTCTGGGTTCTCCGGCTTCCTCCCACAGTCAAAAAACCTGCATGTTAGGTTGATTGGACATCCCAGATTGCCCTTAGGCAAGGTGTTAATGTGAGTGTGAGTGGTTGTTTGTCCTTGTATGTCTTGTGTGGGCGGCCCTGCGATGGACTGGCGGACTGTCCAGGGTGTACCCTGCCTCTCGCCCGTTGACCACTGGGATAGGCTCCAGTTCCCCCCACGACCCCATCAGGTAATAAGCGGTATTGATAATGGATGGATGGATGTATATATTCTACCCTATTCTTAATGCTGCTGATTTTTTTCCCAAAACATTAAAAAAGGAAATTATATATATATATATATATATATAGAGAGAGAGAGAGAGAGAGAGAGAGAGAAATTGATTTGATCACTCCCAGCAGAAAGTTGTTCAAAAACCCATGTGCAAACTCGTTCCTTTAGGTGTGGCCACCTAATTTTAGCCCGCATTTGGCTTTTTTAGTTTTCTTAATTTCAGCAAGGGTAACCTCCGCTTTTCGCCAGTCCCATTCAAGTTTCTCGCTACTCCAAACTTTCTTTTTGCTTCTCGATTACCGTTTTTGGCTCCATATTTTACTACTTGCATCTTGTAATCTGCAGAATATGATTTTGTTTTCAGTGACATTTTTCTTAAGCCCTTCTCAATTGTTTTTATAAGTTACTGCCAATGTTGAAATTCTCAGCACAGGCCTAGAGCAACCTCTTGCGGTTTACTGTGAAAAATAACACGTGAAATCATACAATAATGTGTCATTAATTTCAGACATAAGTCGCTCCAGAGAATAAGTCGCACACCCAGCCAAACTATGACAAAAAGTGCAACTTATAGTCCGGAAAATACGGTACTTGGTTTTTATAGTAATTACATTTGAATCCTATTTTCCTTTAACCCAGCTCTTAAGCATTTCTCCCATGGTCTTTGGAATGAACAATACATGTTTCCATCAGTTTTCGAAAGAGGTGTACAACCTGTACACTAAAATTATGTGAAAAATTGACAGACAGGTAATCTGAAATGCGAATATTTTGACAACAATTCCTTACTTTATTATAAATCTATTAGGAGAGCTTAATTTCCATTAACGTCTTAAAAAACACCAACATTTATATACCTCAGTACAAGACAATGTGATACTATAAGAGATATTATTTGTTATGCTACATACTGAACACTTTTGATTGCATGATGTTTCCGTTTATGAAATATAACTTATATCAAGCGAGGAGAGAGGGTGCCATTTGAAACAGGGTAGCTTTTAATGATCCTATTTTTAAAGGGGTTACCTACTTACACTTGAATGGCCTAAAAAATCAAACAAAACTAGAAATGGTATAAATTGGAACTGGTTAAAATATAGAAAACATCTGTTTGTGAATAAATAACCAACAGAATGATTAGTATTCAGAATCGGTGCTTAATGAGCTAAACACGGAAAATCTAGGTAGGAAGGAAATGTATGTATGAAATTGAAGTCTTTCACAGTGATGGTGATTTTTTCTTTGCTGTTGGCATTTCTCTCCTCTCTCACTCTGTTTGACATAAAGTGTTGGCTGCTGTCAATCACATGGTAATAGCCAGCGTAGAGAGGCAACAAGGTCATTATGACTTCATGAAATGTCTGCTCGTGAGCTGATTGGATGAATTAGTGACCATAATCGTTAGTGGCTATGCTTCAGACAGACTCTTAATGTATCTGTATTAGCACTAATGGAATGCAATTTCAGCTCTCTCTGCTCGCCATCACCCCACCCAACCATGATCCAGGGAGCACCCGCTGCACGGTTGTCTAGGTAACTGTAATCATTGTACTGATGCCCAGGCTCCTTGTTCCTCCTCCTCCTCCCATGAAACTCTCACTGAGACAGAAGGAAATTAGACATAGCTCTTAATAAGAATCCTGGTGCTGAAAGAAAATGACCTATACACCTCGTCAGGAGGAAAATTATTTAAGCTGCTGCCAGTTTTGTGAAAGAGCAGCAGGGGAGATTAGCTCGATTAAGGCCAAATCAGACCTGCTTCCAATTTGATGAGAAGAAAGTATAATGGCTCTTAGAATAATTTCAGTTTCAGCTCTGGCCTTTTATGAGACAATTAACCACTCTTTGTCTCTATATCTCTCTGGGTAATGTAAGTCCACCAACCAATCGTAGGTGCTGCTTCTTAAATTACAAAGTCAGTGTAATCCTTTCTATTGAGAATTAAGTTTTTACAATTCTAGTTTTTATCATCTAAATAATTTTGGTGAACAGTCTTTTAACGTATACCAGTGGCTACTCAAAATAGCTGTTCTTCACTAGATCTGACATGTTTTTAGTTCATGTTCTGCTATCATTCACTGAAGGCCATGTTGAAAGAAACTGTACTGATCCATGAGGTAATTTGTATTGAATATCTGTGTGGACTGTGCCTTCAAATTTGTATGTTCTTCATTAACCCCCATGAATTTACTGAGAGTTTCTTGGATCAGGGATTTAACATCCGAGTTTCAGGTATGTCATATGTTTTATTGAAATAGTTCTCTCATTCCCTATGTTGTGAATTATAGTTAGTGAGCTATGTTTTTAGTGTTCTTTAATTTCAACCTAAATTTGTCATTCAATATATGGTGCTATACATATTTATTAATAGAAAACAGAAAGCCGAGACAGAAGGATACTACAAAAATTTGTAGATTGCTCTTTGAATACATTGCTCTCTGAAGTCATCAAATGTGGTATGTTGACGCTATTTCATAGCATAATATTGTAAGTTTTGTTGTTGTGTTGAAAAGAGGTAAGCAAACACTTTCTTCATATTTCAATAATCAACAAATTTCTGCTTGAGACACAGGGCTTGAAAGCAAAATACATCAATTATCACATACTTGTTTTCTTCATTCAGATTAATTAACATGTTTGAGCAAGTTGTTGTGCATTGATTCTTAACATAAATAAGTTTAAAAATATTCTACGGTCATACCAGGGATAGTGACAACTCTAATCTTTGAAGAAATAGCAATACTCCCACATTATAATTTACATTTGCTAAAGATATATTTTTCATTTAATTCAATGTCAAATAGTGTATTTTGGGTAATATTCCATTGACTATGATGCATGGTTCCTGTATTTCAGCTATTCTTACATATTGCATTTTCTTGTATTTCAAATTGCTATATTTATGTGGTGGTTTATTTTGACAATTATGACAAAGTCTAGGGTTTTATCTTCTTGCAAACAAAAATGTTTCCTTGTTATATAAAGGTTCTAACAATGCAATTGAAATTATAATCAAATATATTATTACATCAATTAACTTCTTTGAGTGAAGGAGGGAGTAAGTAAATATAGTTTTAAAAAAACTAAATGGGCATTTAATGACATAGACGGCATTCTTGAGTTGATCAATTGAGGCCTGTGAGTTTATACTTATGTAGGAAAACAACTAGGGTGACCAAACGTCCCAGACATGTCCACTCTGTCTGAATCCGTCTCGAGGCTGGGCACAGTGTCCCCCTTTTTGGAAATAAAAATATTGTTACCCTAAAATAGGCTAATTTGGATCTATCACTTTGTTCTCTTGGGAAACATCTGCTGTCAACAGGTGCAACCAAATATTATTTTCAATTGCACATTCAACATTTAATTCAGAATGCTGCTGTCTCGCTCTGTTTAACCTAGTAAAGACAAGTAAGAATCCATCCATTCACCTTCTTCCGATTATCGCGAGTCGGGTCGCAGGGGCAGCAGCTTAAGTAGGAGTACCCAGGCTTCCCTCTCTCCAGCTACATCCACCAGCTCCTCTGGGGGGATCCAAAAGCGTTCCCAGGCCAGCCGAGAGACAAAGTCCCTCCAGCGTGTCTCAGGCCTTATCCAGGGTCCTCGTGGAACGTGCCTATGCCTGGTACACCTCACTGTCATTACGTGTGACAATTCTTTCTTAATTGTTGGAACTTATTAATAGGTATGTTTTCCTTGAGCCATTTTGGCCATTTCTGTTTGTTGGTTCCAGTTACAAAAATGTATGTAAGATCCCCAGACTACCCTTATAGATTGTTAGATCCAAAAATGATGCAGTTCTCAAGTTATTTGGCAACTACAGTTCAAGAGGAAGAGCACTTGTGCATCAGTAAGTAACTTCCACCTTTCACAGGTCACATGTTGGAATGTCCTTGTTAATGCGTGTGTGTGTGTGTAAATGATGGGGCGAATCTGGCATGAAGTGTTTAAACAGTCTGAGTGCTCGGCCATATAGCAGAAAGTCCAATATAAGTACATGTACTCCATTTACTCTTTAAGTCAGTTTCTTTCAGCTTCACAGCTAATGAGGATAATGAAAGCTCTGAACAGTTTACAGTTTTACAACAACAAAAAGTGCTTCACATAGTCAACGTATAAAGGAAGAACTGTAGCCTTACATTATTTCTACATTTTTAACATTAAACACAATGTGCTTTAGCATTACTCGTGGCCTGGCTAATATAGCACAAAACAGGGACACTTTTTGTATTCCTCAAACCAATGCAAGGCAAGTGTATTTGCATAGAACAATTTGTGTTCAAGACAATTCGAAGTGCTTTACATAAAAGACTGAAGAAGAAGTCTCAAAAGCAGAAATTAATTGAATTGAATTGAATTGAATATACTTTATTGATCTCCAGGGAGAAATTGACTTCCAGTACAGCCCGTACCAAGATCAAACAAACAAAACACATAGACACACCAGTTCGGGAAGACTGAGGGCAGCCACACAGGAGGGCGCACCAATTTTTCTTCAGAACAAAAAGAATACATTGGGAAAGCGGTTGCGGGAAGAGGGAAAAAAAAGGCCCAGTGCCACGTCCCCTACAGGGGACGTAACAGTGATATAAAAAAACACCTCAGTACACTGAAGCACAGATACAGTCAAATCACAACATCAAGGACACATAGGGAGGGAGGGATGGGGGGGTTGGAAGGAGGAGGAAAGGTTACAGCGAGGCAGTGAGTCCAAGGAATGCACGAAGTCTGTACTTGTGTGTGTGTAAGTGTAAGCAAGCTGAAGTCCACATCCACAGGCAGGATGGTATTTGTCCTTGTGATGCCCAAACTCCTGCTTGGGAAGAGGGAGGGGGGTGGGGTGGGCAAAGCGTCGGTCTGCAGTTCCATCCAGGGCAAAGTTGTAGAGTAGCAGCTGCAAGGCCGCTCTCGGGAGGCCAGATTGAGATAAGAGAGATAGCTTTGTTCCAGACAGAGCGTGTTTTGTCTGCCTTAAGTCCTCAGCAGGTCTCTCAATGGCGATCCAATTCAGCTGAATTGTGTTAATTTCCATCCATCCGAACCACCACCTTCTCCAAGGTGTTCCCCATCACCTTCATGCTGTCAGACATCGTCCCCATTTTGCTCCTATGAGCCTCCTGTTTGCTCCACTGAGTCCCCAGTTTGCTCACCAGACCATCATGTTTGCGAGACAACTCGCACAAGGTTTGAGTCCGAGTGTTGATGGCCCGGTAAACCGGCTCGACAGGCAGCCCGCCACCAGTAGCCCTCAGCCTCCGAATTTCTCGAAAACCTAGGTATCCAACAACTCCAATGATCAGGAACCCGGTTATCATGAATCCAAATAGGTATAGGTCCTCGACGTCCTCCACGGAGGAAACTGAGAGGCATAAAACCCTCCAGCTCCTCCAGGCATCCATCGTGTGACCCGCAGGGTGAGTCCCGGCTGGACAAGTTGCAGCCCCTGCAGCTTGTCTTTGGGTAGAGAAGATTTTGTCAATTGCGTTGAGAGACCAGCCGACCAAATCCATGGTTGATGTTAGGCTTTAGGAAGTGAAAATGCAGAAAGAGGCTCTGAGATACGACAGGACAGAGATAGCAAGCAAGGCACGAAGGGCAGGGGAGGGAGCAGAGAGAAACACGTCTGCACTCGCCGAGAGCCGGAAGAAGAGAGCATTAGTTGATTTAATAAATACAAATGAAGACTGCAGATAAAATTCTTTCAGGTGTCCTATTCACAGCTAAATAAAACAATTTTCAGCCTGGACTTAAACATTGTCAGAGTTGAGGCTTGTCACTTCTTCAGGAACACTGTTTCAGATTTTAGGAGCACAAAACCGAACACAGCCACACTTTATTTGGTTTGACTCTGGGCGTCAGCAGGAGACTACTGCCTTGAATTTATCAGAGTCCGAGCTGGTTCATATGGCCCCAGCATGCCATAGTCGTACCTTGGCTCTACACCATGACGGGACTCGTACACAAGCAGGACTGTTGTAGAGTCGATAAAGTCTAGCAACAAAAAGCAAATGCAGAGACCTGAGCACTGGACAAATATGTCCCAATGGAGTGTCGAAATCAGTGTTGCAGTCATCTCCCTCCCTTGACAAATGGTAAGCATTTCAAAGATCCAGTTTGGAAAAGATAACTGCTTCGTGTAGGGAGATGAAAGAAAAGTCCAGTGTGGGATATGGTACTTATCTTAACGGTTATGTCATTAAATCTAGTTTAGTCAATACATCAGCACAGATACTTGTCTTTCGTTCCAAAAAGACAAATCCAGCACCTAATGGGGAACACGAGGGTCTGATTAATCCTGCCTTGACCATCTGTAATGGTCAAGGCATTGAATGGTCTTATTCATTGTTTCCTTTTCTGTTTTACTGATATTGTATAACCATCTAAATGGTAAAGGAGAGTCGGAGAGCAGGTTGATACGCAGTCATAAGGACGGTGACAGGAAGAAACAGGGCCTCTTTGCTGAACACCTTGAGACCGTGCTACTCCAGGAGATCACTGCTCAAGTCGTTTTCTTCTTGGACTTTATTGTTGTCAGCTGGTAGACTGGGATCCGTGGAATGGAGGCATTGAAAGATAGTGTGTACTCCAACCCTGAACAGTTGATGTCACCCAGTTCAAGTGTGGATTGTAATTAAATTTTTAACAAGTCCCTTAGTCTCCCTGATACCTAATGGGGTTCAGAAAAGTTGTCAAACAAATTTCTTCAAGAATAAGACATTAAAGTCAGTGATATATTGATATATAATTAACCGAAACTCTATGATTAACTGTGGGCTTTTTTAAAAGTAATAATCAATTACAGCAATCTTAAGAACCAGTGGTATTAGCATTTGAAAAATGACCTAATGATCAAACTGAGTTTGAAAGCGTTAACAGAAAAATCTTCTTAAACAGCTTGGTAAGATAAATGCTATCATTTTTTTTTAAGCTGCTATGGTTATTACACAGTGAGCTTCTTAAGCGGCTTGATGATATGACACATAATTGGATTTAAGTTTAATTTGCAAAGAATTAATCTTTTCTTTTTTTAGAAATGCTTAAGCAGTTCTACCTTTCACAAGAGCTCTCTCCTATCTTCATAAATCATATTTCACGACTGACGATAGATAAGATGTTCTGAAATTAGAGAAAAAAAAATCTCTCTAGATTTCTTAAAGGGTCTGCTTTAAAGTTAACAGCTGTAAATGAAACGAAAGACCCAACTTATTTCTAATGATTGTTTTTTTCAACATTGACAATGCAGCTCAATCATCAAGATACAAACAGCTTACTAATGTATAGGGTTTAGGTAGAAGTCTTTTTTTGTTTCAGCACATGCCAGAAAAAAATAGGATTGAAATAAACTATAAGATTTAAACTCTGGTAAATGCAATAAAAACGAAGGTCAATAAAGAAAAGTTTGATTAGGTAGGGTTAAAGATTACTCCTTCCAGTGCCCATACATTTTGCAGCACAAATGCCTAAAATTATATACCCAAATAAAAATGACTGTAACTTCTTAACTGCTCTGACTACCTGGGTGTATGAGGTTTTACCAGTTAGCGTACCCTCTGCAGTTTGTGAAACTCTCAGAAACACGTCAGGTGATACAGAGAAAGAGTCCAAATAATGTCTTTCAGCATAACTAAATATATGTGACTTTATCTGAGGGCGTACGTAAAAGTACAGGCTATAGGCACACTATCAGGAAATACATGCTGCAAATGTGAAGATGATAGCACAAAGTAAAATGGATCTAATGTAATTGTTTTTATGTACTAGGTAATTTTCCTCAATTCCACCTGGATGCTAAGATAAGATTTTGACTTACCTTTAGGCAAATAATTGTAAAAAGTAAGTTATGTGGATTTAAAAACAACCTTCTCTGCCAGGTGCTTAACAAGCTAGACTGGGGCACTCCACCGTTATGCACAAACACCTATAGGCTACACGACTTGAGGGGAGGCACGTTACCACATGCTATATTTTCTTTGAACGGTTGTACTCTCCTCTAAAAGATGTAGATGACTAAACCGTTCAAGTGTAGCAACATAATGCAGAATCATGTTGGTTACCAATCTAAGTGTTCAACTTCTACAAGATGACGCCCATATCCTTTTTGCTGTCAGACAATGTCCCATTTGCCCCTCAGGGCATCCAGTCTGTTATTTTAATTGCACAAAGTCTGAGTCGATGTCTTGGACTAGCGACTTGAACAGCAGCCTGACAACAGCTGATGCCAGCTTCTGAATTTCCCCTTTAAAACATGTGCTCACCTACTCCAAAAAGCAGAAACCCAGTTATCATATATCCAAATATGTATGGGTCTACCACATCCTCCACAGCAAGCTGAAAATGTTAAATCTGTTATAAAAAATAAAAAAAAATGTATATATATATATATATAAACCCTCCACCATGGTAACGTGGCAGCCCAGAGATGGGTCTTTTACTCTCAAGACTTCTCTATCAAGACCAATTACTGGGTCTTAGCCTGGGTCTGCAACAAAAATATACAAAAATATGTTTTTTATTATTCAATCAAGCACAAATTCACCAAACCTTCCTGGAAAAAAATTGTGGCATGATTCTCCTCACAGATTTCCAAGACACAGCTTTATGTCCTCCACTTGCATACTTCTAATGCCCTGAAACATGCATCCTTATGAAGTTCTCTGAAGCTGCCTCATCGCATTTCACGATTCCATCTCTATTGGTAGAAAAATATAAATGAGATCTGAAAAATGCACAAAAGTTTGCTGCTGTGGCATGTACATGCAACATTGGAAAAATAAAATTCTATTTCATCAAATATTAAGATGGGAAAATGTGAACAAAGGTACTAATCTGAAAAAATTACGTCATTTAAGAATATCATATGTCAAGTTATTTTTAGGGACGCATGTTAGGGACGCTACTATTTAAATCTGAAAGGTCCAAATGTGGGATAAATTAAATAATATCAATTGAGAGCAAAGGCATCATAATCATGCTGAGATTGTAAAGCAGGAATGTTTCAGACTGCATGTATTTAATAGTTTGTGACAGTCTTTGTTACTTTTTTAAAATTCAGTATTAAGTCAACCACAGTTATTGCTACATCATTAGCTTCTATTAAGATTGTCTGATATTTGAATATGCATATTCAAACTACATAAATGAGCAGCATTGCATCAATCATTAATAAAATTGAGGATATTTAAATGAGAAGTCCCATGAAATATTATAGTGATGATTACAGCAGAATGTTTCTGGAAAATATGCTCTGTATTTGCAATCGAGGCGTTGTTTGAGGAACTGTTTCTGGATCGGACTTTATATATTCGCCTTTTAAATTATTATCACTCTCAAAAAAGTACTGTTAGTCTCCCTAGCTTCCCTTTCAGTCAGTGTTACAGAGATGTTTGCACAAAAATAAATTTTTATGTCTAATGCCACAATATACAAACTGTACAAACTGTTTCCTTTACACTCCTTTTGATTCCAAATTATGTCCTTTTAGTGATGAAGCTGTCTTCCCTCTTTCCTCCAAATCCATCCTTATAATGGGCCTTGCTCATAAAATGGTAATCTGTTAAGTGTTGGGATCAAATCCAAATCTTTTCCCAACTCTGTTAATTGCAAGGAAAAACACTGCATCCACTCATCCTTCATTGTTGGATCTAAGGGAAAGCTGAGAAGAGAACAATTTACCCAATATAATTATAATAGTGCACTTTCTTGAAGACATGTCTGAAGCTATACAAAGTGCTGTGCTTTGAAAGTACTTGTGAATTATTCATATCCTGTGATGTGATAATATTAGCTTTAAAATGTGTGTAGTGTATAACATTATTTTCCCATAGGTATGTACTTGTCCAATCCAGGATCAGGCACATGACGCAGATGCAGATTATTGATTAGTTCTCCAAAATAGAAAAAAAAATCAACAACCTATGAAAAGTTACTTTAAAGCGCTCTCCACAAAATGGAGGCAACAAGACTATAAAATGAAATATAAACAAAAGTCCCTCCGAAAGGAAGAGGTCTAAACTATGAAAGATTATGGGAATAATAATCACTCCTTTAACGGAGGCGAAACAGGGCTATGAAACACTAAATATAAACCAAAATCACTCTGCTAATCGGAGGAACCACAAACTATGAATTGTTAAGGAAAGAGCACAAAGTTACAAAACAGTACAGCAGAAAATCACCCCACTAAGGAGGACAAACCAAAAGGCTATGGAAATCAACAAACCAAAACGTCCTCTTGGAGAAGACTTAATATGGACAATATGGTTATGTGACAAGGACTATGACACGACAGAACATATTTGACATGCAATACACTGGCTCAAGACAAGGGATGAAGACTATAAGTACACATGAGGGGAAACAAGGAACAGGTGGATACATTCAAGAATTAGGGAAGACAGACAGTTGGCACAAGAGAAAGGCAAGTGACCGGAAACAAGAGGAAAGTTACTCTTTCAAAATAAAAGAGGAAATGACCAGGCCAAGCTATAAAAAAAACTAAAACCCCAGTATATAAGAATTCAAATATGGCACTTCGCTCACTGTGACATGTCAGTGAAAAGGTCTTTTTTTTAAAAGTCTTGTGGGACACTTCAAAACAGGTGGATAACATGAGTTTTGTCTTCATAATAATACTGACATACCTTTCCTTTGACTCACATATTGACTTTTTTAAATTTGGGTCATGTGTAAAGCTGTAATATATATTTTGTATTACATAGGTAAGATGGAAATCACCCAGTGTCCTTAAATTAGCTGGAAAGCTTTAAAACAAAAAAGGCATAGTACTTAAATAGGTAGACATATAAATGATTAAACGAGCAAACGAAAACATGTGTCCAACGATTACTGACAAGTTTTATACTAAATACATCGAAGGATGATCCTCATGATTGAAGATAAACTCAAGTCTTCTGTGTTATGAATCATTCATATGACGTGTCTCTGCACAGTGCAGGATTACCCTTTGAGATAAATGACAATTACTTTTCATTCTTGTGATCAGGATGATGATAATGATCATTTGTTTCTTTGTCTGAATCAGCAATCATGCTGATACAACCACAGTAACATTACCTACACTCACATTGTAAAAAGAAAAAAAAAGCAATAGCTTAGTACAATTAGTATAGTGAGGCTTGATAAATTATGTATTACATTGTTTATTGTCAATTCTGAAATCCAAGACCTATATATCAATCTGGTAGCTGATTTTATGACTCCAGGGTCACTGTTTATCCATGAATAATGCTGCAATAAATGTCACCTACATGTGAGGCATTTATGATTTATACTTCAGTGTAATCTCAACAGCTTAATTTACAGTAGTTCAGACACAAACAAATTTAAGAATGCAATGGGCCATTCTGAAAAGCATTTATCTTATCACACATTTCATAGAAATTTATTCAGATCTGCAAAATGATTGAGTAAACTTTATACTTTTGTCAACTGGGAAAGACAAGATTTATTCTTAATAAAGTAAAGATGAAACATGATAACTTAAAGAATTAGACTTTAATACACTGACTGGAGTAAGTTTAGTTCACCTGCTGGATGCAATGTGAGCTGGGCAGCTGCCAAAAATCAGAACAGAATCTGGTTCCTCTGACCTCCACCTACAAGCTCATGGTTCAGCAGCAGCCAGTCATCATACAGGCTATCAAAATCTGGTTTAATGAAGCTGAAAACTGCCTGAGAGTGTGCTTTTTGGGTGATAGTTACGCCATGACTGATTGTGTGTGATTTTATACACATCTGTGTGGAAGCCCAATAACAAACCCTGGATCACAAGCGACCTAAAAAAGCTACTAAACATAAAAAAGAAAGTCTTTGGGGATGAAGACGGAGTTATTGAAAACCAAGGAAATCGTTAGCACTGAAATGTGTAGGCTGTCCTCAGTGTGAGAAATGTGGGACTGCAGACACAAAGTGCTCTTCTTCCGTCTTCTTGGGCAGGTAAGGCTTCATACAGCAGGCTGGATTTTGCAACTGAATCTTATTGGCAAGTTACCTGCCAACATCTTCTCAATATGATCACATTGGAAAGTGAAGAAGCATTGTAGTGGGCGTGTACTTTGCGGACAGATTTTCTCCAAGTGTCTGTGCCTGGCGCCTACTTATCAGAGAGAAATAGAGCAAGCTCATTAAAAATGCAGCTAAAATAAAAAAAGCCAATTAGAATACAGGAATGGGGGGGAAAATCACTGGCTTTAGGTTAAAGAAGGATGAAAATGACTGACTCCATCTCTAGATTGTCTCTCCTGCAGATAGGTGAAGAATCAACTCGAGTAACTGAATCAGAAGATATAGGTGCAGACTGCAACAGCTCAGGGTTCTCAAAAAACGCTCAGTTAATTTTTTCAGTTTCTTCACCACCTTTTCAACCCCAGCCTTAGTCAGGAAAGAGTTCCTGGGGCAGGATGATGGTCTTTGATGTCTCAAATTCCTTTAATACAGTTCAGCCTTCATTGTTATGCCAGAAGGTACAACAGGTATCCACCTAAATTTATGGTCCATACATTCTAGGTTGGCACTTACACAACTGCCTGGATTTATGACTACTTAACAAACAGACCTAAGTATGTGAGACTGAAAGATTGTATGTCTGAAATGGTTGTCAGCAGCACAGGATTATCACGAGGGACTATCTTCTCACTATTGGCACTGTTTATCTCAGATTTTCAATGCAACTCTGTCCTGTACTGACATCTGCAGAAATATTCTGTCACGACCAGTGGTCCTGGCAAAAGAGAACCCAAAAACACGACAACGAGGCAGGAGCATTGTAAGGCAAAATCTCTTTACTTGGTACAAAAATAGCCAGGGTCAGTACCAGGAGATCAACACACAGGCAAACAAATCCAATAAGAGGCAGGGAGGAATCCGAAGTCCGAGAGGGGCAAAAGCAAGGTCAGAACACGAAGGCAGAACAGGTAAATGCAGAAAGCTTAGCACTGAATAACACAAGACAATCTGGCAGGGATCAAGTGGAAATGGACAGGTATAAATACTGAGGACCAAATGAGCTAATGAACTGCAGGTGAGGAGATGGGTGGATAGAACCAGGTGAGAGGAATGAGAGATTGCATGGCAGGGAAGAAGGGCACAATCTGAAATGACAGGAGAATTAGTGACTAAAATAAAAACAAACTCAGCGTTAGAGTTCTGATGAATCATTAATTGAGGGTTGTATGATTTTTTGACAAGAGACTGTTTACACAGAACTGGTCTGTCAGTTTTGGAGATGGTGTGGAAACAATCAGCTCAGCTTAAACACCCATAGAAATAAAAAAAACTTTTGTTGATTTCAGGAGCAATGAGAGTAAGTAAAGCACTGTAAACATCCTGGGAGAGGAGGTCGAGGTGGTGGAGGATTGTAAGTACCTTTCAGTTAATCTTGACAACAGACTAGACTAGAAATGCAACATAGAGGCCATTTACAATACGGCAAAAAACCAAACTCCTTTTCTTCAGGCAGCTGAGATCTTTCAATGTCTGCACAAAATTTGTTGCATATATTCTATAAGTCTGTTGTGAAAAGTGGCGTCAGCTTGGCAGCCATGCTGGAGGAGCAGTATCAGAGCCAAAGACAAAAACACAA
The DNA here is from genome assembly GCA_907169785.1 of Menidia menidia. Lineage (NCBI taxonomy): Eukaryota > Metazoa > Chordata > Actinopteri > Atheriniformes > Atherinopsidae > Menidia > Menidia menidia. The sequence goes on along the minus strand of CAJRST010002224.1, from coordinate 17,791,177 downwards.
ATCAAACAAATTGCTGTGGTTACCGCTAGTGCCACTGGACCTGATTTTCAAGAAAAGAAATATGCGCAAGCCGCTGAGGATAATTGACTTTTCATCTCATCCTACAGATAATACAATGAAGAAAAAACAGTTTGTTCAGTGTGAGGCTCCATCAAGTTCAATGCAGGACAAAGAAGCACCAAAAATCATGCCTGCCATCAAGGCATTATTCATGGAGTTATAAGTGATTATTGCTCGTATTATTGTCTCATATTTTAAGTTAATACTAAAACACTGTCATTTTTTCAAGGTATTTGAAATTTTCAATTTAATTAAGATTTTTACATTTGCACTGAACTCATATAAATCACCAATCTGTTGTTAACAGAATGACATTTACTCTGATAAGCAGAATCAGATGGACTCACAAGTTTCTCTTTAATGTGTCAGTAAGGGCTGTTTTATCAGATACAAGCCTCAACGACAGCACATTCATGTTCATATTAGATTTCGGTAAGATCACAAGGTGGTTACAACCTGTTCATGTCAGAGGTCACTTGCAAATGGGACTTGTTTTTCATTTAGTCAACGCTTTCCAGATGTTACCAATCTGTGATCCACAAGCCAGAATTCTTAGTGATAAAGATTCTATTAGAGCTCTGCCACTCTGAGTGCAGTAACCTGAATATATTATACATTTGTGAACTAACAATTTCTATTCGTTTCATAGGCGACCAACTACATAATCAGGTTAATACCAATTTTGAGTTTTCTTTAGTTACTAAGTTTATGTGTATTTGCTGGCATTTCTTAAAGACGTTTTGTCATTCATGAAGTTTACTGTCAAGTTGGTTCATTGAATCACAGTTAATTAGAGCAGGGGTGCCCAAAGTAAGCCCTGCAGGTTATTGAAGTTTCTTTGCTTCAACACACCTGATTCATGTCAGAATGCCATTGTCAGGCTTGTGTAAAGCTTTCTAGGTGATCCAAATTTTTTATACCTTGATTTACTTTTGTGTTTCCCGCGGGATGAGCTTTTCCCACATCTCTTTTTGGACATTTGTGCTTTTTTTTTTTTTTTAAATAAACCACTTTTACTTCATCTTTGCAATCTCTTGGTCTCATCTGCAAATTTCTTGAAAATACTTAAGCATTACACAATTATATGTCAGCTGTGTGAAGGTTTCTGTTACAGTGATGTGTATAATTTCATTTGTTGACAAATGTGTTGAAGTTATCACTGCTGAGAAGTATAGCTTGACAGAAGTGAGAAAAAACATGATCTTCAGTATTTTACTAATTAGTCATTCTAATTTGGGGATAGTAACATTTTTGGATTAAGTTTTTGTTCGTTTGCTATTTGCTCTTCATGTTTATCAACTTTTTGTATATATAAAAGTCTGGGTAGTTTGGGAGAAGAAGTGAACATCAGTTTTTGGGGTAGTAGTGAATAAAGTGGCAATCAGAAGCATTTGGTGTTGGAAAGTATCTCTCTCTTTTGGTCTTAAACTTAAGTTGCCACGAATTTAGATGATGAATACGTTTTGTGACGTTCCTAGAGACGCTAAGTTTTTTATCAAGAAATACTGCTAAATGCTGTCTGCTGGACACCACTTTAACAGTCAGTGACTGAAGGATGAAATGTAGTTTAATCATATGAACTCTGTAATCGTAATTGTTCTAAATGACGGATGCCAGTGTGTAGAAATTTGTAAGTATTCTTTAAATTTTAGTAATTAGTTCTATTCAAATGAGGAGGCTTTCGTATTGAAACAATGTGCCCTCATGTGGTAATCATTCTCAGCTAAGTCTCTGTGGCAAACCTGTCTGTCTATATATCGGAAATATATATATATATATATATATGAAAAATATATAATTATTTGTATTGTCTATATATTGAAAGCTAGGATGTATGTACATAACATTAAACAAAATATGTTTTCATGAGTCAAGTTATACAAATTTCAACTCAGAAATGAGAAATGTGAGCCAGTTTAAATCAGTTTTTTTTTTTTTTTTATAAAATTGACAATGGAATTTTACCTTGTAGAACAGAATATGCTTCAGTCTTGACTAATGTTTCAAAACAATGCTTGTGCTTACACTTGGCTTCTTATATGAATGATTTTGGTTTTAAGTGAGTTATGCTCAGATTGAAGTTTTTTTGTTCCCTGAGATACACATTATTCCCTTTTGGCTGTCAGTCATATTAATATGATAAATGATTAGTTAAGGGGAAAAAAATCTGATGATTTTGTATTAGGAACTTTAGGAAATGAGCAGTTGACTGATTGCTGCACTGTGCTACCCCTTTCGTCCTGAATACCAGCAATCATTTGTGTGATTTGATTTAAGGAGGAATGAACCAAGTAGCACTGATTAGTCCTGAGATGGATGGATGGATGGGTGAATGAATGAATGAATGAATGAATGAATGAATGAATGAATGAATGAATGGATGGATGGATGGATGGACAGATAAGCCCCTCCCTTTAACTGATACCATCACCCATATCACCAGAAACGTAGACAAAACAATTATTGCAGTTTTCTCTATGGAGGGCTATCCCAAACATGACATAGTCCGGAGAGATGGTGATAGGTCGTCAGACCATCACAGAGCCACTCAGACCCTGTTGCTATGAGGCTAATATGCTAACCACCACACCACCTTCAGGAAACAATATAAGATATCATTTGGGTCTGAAAGGACAGGCCTGAACTCTACATTGAGCAGCTGTCAACCAACAACTCAAAAAAAGGCTCAAGTGAACCCAAACTACAAGCTTTATCTTAAATATGGCCTCACAGACACATTGCTAGCTGAAATTGCCTCTTATTCTTCTAAACCTGTGAGAAACAATAAGCGATCATGCACCCTTGACAGCATTTCTCAACACCTTCTCTGTTGACAATAATAAATGTCTAATTTCTAATATCTAATGTATCCGGGTGTCAGGTTGCTGAAGAAACTTGTGCTTCAGTCAGAATAAAGAAGCCAGGATGAGAAATAACAAAAGCAACTCAAGATATCATAAGTTGATTGTATATAATCTAAACCAAACAATATATTTTCAAGGCTTACATGATGTTTCATGTCAGAGCATTGGAGGGTGTTAAGAAAAGCTTATCAAAAGACTCTTTGGGTTTTATCTGTGGAGCTGGAGGTGTGGCTGCTGGAAACACATCTCATAGGTTAAACTGATTGTCAAAGTGTTTTATTAAATAAAGTCGACGAAATCAGGAAAAATTGCACATTTAAGAATGTCAGGAACAACATCCTCTCTTTATATGAATCACCAAGACCAAACACATTGTCATATTCTTGCCATGCTCTGGGGATTTTGGTTTCTTGGATTAATGCTCTTAGGCCATAGGCTAGCTCTCAGAAAGTGGTCAGAAAGTGAGTTCCGTTCCAGCATCTTGGGTAATACTTTTTATTATGGTTTTTATGTAGTAAAATGGTTAAACGTCTTAGAAAAAAAGTTCCACAAGCGGGCATCCTGCAGTTTTTGAGTAATCGTCTTTTGAAGCTGGGTGATACATGAAAAAATGACATTTGAGCCTCTAACAGCATATTTGTCTCCAATTATCTCGTGAAGTAATGAAGCCACACACTTCAAATTTACTGGATCTGTGGAGGGTCCTACAAATATTCAGTCCCTTAAATATTGGCCGGTTTGAAAAAGCGGTTCTGAAATAAACTTATTTGGAAAATGCATGTAATTTTTGGATTTCTGGCCTCTAATAGCATCTTTAACTTCAATTATCTCTAAAAGTAATTAAGCCACACACTTTAAAC
>CAJRST010002224.1:17771425-17787383 GCA_907169785.1 Menidia menidia | reverse complement strand
GGTTTGAAAAAGCGGTTCTGAAATAAACTTATTTGGAAAATGCATGTAATTTTTAGATTTCTGGCCTCTAATAGAATCTTTAACTTCCTCCAAAAGTAATACAGCCACACACTTCAAACTTGGTAGATCTGTGGAGGGTCCTACAAATAATCAACCCCTAAAATATCGGACGTATTGGAAGTGTGGTTTAAACATATTTGGAAAATTTTATGAAATTTTGGGCCTCCAACAATAGCATCTTTAACTGCAATTATCTCAATAAAGGTAAACACTTCAATTTTCACAATCCATAGGAATTTTAATATTAAGAAAAAATTTACAAAATCTACAAGGTATAATAAGGCATCATTATCAATGTCAATTATGACCACAAAGTCTATTGGTTGGTGCCAAATGTCTCAATTATCCCTCAGACTAGATTGTACAATCATCATCTTCGCTATCATCACTAGACATAATCTCCTCTTCTCCAGTAAAATTTTGACAGTTCTTGCACCCACATAACTCTGTACATTTAAGGTTGGAAGATTTACATGAACATCGTTTAGTGTCACATTGTCCTGTTTTGCACTTACAGCTAATAAGTTGAAGCACCTCTTTAGGAGCAGGATCATTGGTCATCCAATTGATAGACAGCTGTTTTTCGTGGATGTTCCAACCATGGCCATCTGGTGACGGTGCAGATATTACTGGCTGCAGAGCATGACGATGAATGGCAGCTTGATAGTTAGCCCTTAGTGTGTGCAACTTAAGAGCATCGGAGGTAGGTGGTAGACTTTGCTCAGTTGACTTCCCGCTGACTCGAAATACACAGTACCTGGCTTCATTCACACTTTCCACATTCTGTCCATAAAGTTTACACACAAATCTTTCTAAAGTGGTCAGTGTGTTGTCATCCATATCAAAGCTGTTTCCGAGGTCACAAAAGGCTTTGATAAAGTCTGTGTCACTGATGGCAATCTTGAATGTTTTTCCCTTACCCTTTCCACAGAAGGAGCTGACAGAATCACAACCGGTGAAGACATGGAGACCAATTAGAGACTGGCATTCTTCTAAGGACAAAGTGTTGGCAATCCTTTTGAGATCTATTATCCTTAGTTTGTTTTTGTTCCCAGTGAGGAAGTAAAGACTAACTTGCATCGAGGTACTATGTGATAAGGCCATCACTGCAACATCAGTATCAGGACTCTTTATCACAATATGGTTATGTGAGCAAGAGTCATGCTTTGCATGAAGAAGAAGTCGAGTATCGGCCTCTTCATGGTCACAACGAAGTTCTTCCTTATTCTCTATGGACCACTGACCATTCTCTATGCTTATAGTTTGGCATTCTGAATTGTAGGGCAGCGTTTCCAGTTCATTGTACTCCTTATCCAACGTGTGTACGATCGACAACACGGCATTGCACTCTCTCCCTTTCAGCGATATCCACTCTTTTGCGATCTTTCTGAAGGTGTCCCATCTTGCTCTAGTTATAACACAGGTATTTTCTATACAATTATCTAATATGTGCATGCAGCAAACAGGATTTTTATCTTCATCATGCGATCCACGCTGCCGCTTACAGGGCGCAGCCATCTTTGTTTACATGCCAGCCTCCTCACTGACGTCGTGGTGTAGTAATCGCCATGCGCTGATTGGTCAGAACTATATCCGGGATGTTAACAGTTCACATCATTTGCATATGGCGGATGGAAATTTTGTTCAAACTTCACGCTTGAATTGTTTAAATACTGCAGGATTCCTGCGTGTGGAAACTGAATGTAAGCTTGCTGGTATGATACATTTTCAGACAATACAGATTTTGTTACCCATAATACTGGAACGGGATGACATGATAGAAAAGCTAGCCTATGGCCTATCTGGTTTAATTTCATGTGTTGTTGGGTTACTGAACACTGACAATTACAATAATTTTCAGTCCTTTAATTTATATATATATATATATATATATATATATATATATATCAATTGACAAAAATCAGTAATCTTAATGTGGTCAGATGCAATCCTCTAATGGCGCAATAATAATTCATACAAGTGCTTAGATATTCTGTAAAACATTGCAGTGGTGGACGTAAGGAGACTAGATATCACTTTGACATCTTTTAACTTGCTGAAAAATATATTTTGGGTTCCAACTGCATTTCTGGCCGTAAGCCTTTAAAAAAAAAATCTTTATTACCCATTTATCAAATAATGCTATAAAGATTCACGAAACACCCACCCCAGCTATTGTTCTTGTTCATTAATGTAACTGTTTCAGCACAAATGTGTATTAAAAGTTATAGTTTTACCATGTCTTACCTAGTAAGAGCATTAGAATATAAAGTAACTCACAGATTCAGATGCCAACAGATGAATGTCTTGCTAATCTGGACTTGAGATATTTCCATTGTAACACTTTATTACCCCGAAAGACAAAGTGTTGTTGACAGAGTTTAAACTCAAAATCTTGGATTTCGTATACTTATGTCCATATTTTAGCTACATTGGGAAAATGAAAAAGTTTCCAACTCTTCGCCCTTTCTTTGAAACAGATTACATTTTGTATGTATGTCTTTAATTATTTTTTCTCTGATAATCAAATCAAAATGTAATAATATGAAAATCATTAAAATCTCTTGGTTTCACACATTAATTCAGGCAAATGTAGTGAGGAATTTCAACTATTTCAAACTTTAAGACTAACAACTAAAGTGCAGCCTGAGTGTAATCAACAGAAAGGTTAATCTCTATGCCATAGAAAGTTTACAGTAAATATAATGGATCACAGCAGACACAAATGTAAGGGTTTCCTGTTGTACTAATAGAGTACAAATAAAGTACTATTTATTTCGGCATAGGTATTTCTTACTTATTTACTGAAGCAACAAGTCTAATATGTATATGTACTAGTACAGATTTTATTGCAGAGATGTTACTTTTGAGTGCAGGTCTACCACAGGGAATCAAGATGCCAACTGAGTCATTTTAAATTGCGCCTATCACCTGATATTATGTGTTAAGAAACTTTTTTTGGCTTTAATATGTGCTTTTGCATATCATGTCACCTAATGCAGTAGGAAACCCAGTGCTCTAATTCAGCAAACATCTCACCCTCTGGAAACTTACTTCCCACGCTACACCTGATTCTTTTTGTCGTTAGGCCCAAGTTGCATTGCTCTCAGCAGAGGCCATCTGTAGGGTTATGCTACTGTTGCAATGGCTATTTATCTATATACCCAGCAGGGTATATAAGTATGAGAAAACTAAGATAACATTTCTCCCAGACTGCAAAGGGTGTTATTAAATCATTGATCTGTTCATTAGAGACCACAAGAAACTGGGAGACACCGGTCTCTGCTGATGTCGTCCTCAGTCTCCATTAGTTGTTATTTTTGATGTGGCTACAAGCTTCAGTAAGTAAGCTTCGGTAAGCATCTGTCTAAAGGGAGCCACAAGCTGCCTTGTGGTCAGGTGAAGTAATGGAATCTTATTTCTTTTTGTCTGCAAATCACTTTGCAGCCATCTGTCATTCACATAATTTGCCATGGGACTGATTGAACGCTTGCTTTCTCACTTCACTTAAAAGCCAGGTGTTAGGGGTAGGAATGTATTGCTTCACCAATATAAAAAAAAGGGACCGTGTAAACAAATGTCATAAACAAGTACCTTTCAGTTAGTTGAATTGTGATTATGTCCGATAAATTTGGTCTCGAAATGATTTTAAGAATGTTGACACAGTCTTCATGGACAAATCTCTGCAACACATCCTGTCATGTTAAGTAGTGTGGTGTGGTGAAAATGCAGGAATATATTGCACATGCACACACACATACAATATATATTAGGGTGACAATATTTTGATTTCCAAAAAGGAGGACACTTTGCCCAGCCTCGAGACGGATTTAGACAGGCTTCTCAGATGTTAATGAACATGCTTTCTTATACCTCAGTGGTACAAAAATAACTTGGGTAGTAAAACACAATCTGTTATAACCAGAAACTAAATTATAGCTCTCCGTAAAATACGATAATTTTCTGAATATGAACTTTTCTGTATTCGAAAATACAGCTTAAAAAAAATACCTCTTAATATCCTCTTAATGTAACAAATAAAAACAGTCTACACAACGATCGCTTGACCCCCCCCACACAAAGTGGTCTTTCAAGCATTATGTCGGGTAATAAAGTACCATAGAATTCTATGCAAATCACCAGTCGATTTAAGCATACAATTATGGTCCCATGAAAAAGAGTGAAAACCGAACATTTTCATGAATTTATAATCCCCCTCCGGATGCCCCAGACAGGATGGAAAAATTTCCGGGGCAAAAGAGGACATTTGGTCACCCTTATATATGTATATATATATATATATATATATATATATATATATATATATATATATACAGTATATGAATAAAAGCAACTATACTTCTCGTTTTAGATTGTAACATTTTACCTCACATCAAAATAGGTTCTCCAATGCAAACCTGGGTTTCTGACAAGTCGTAACTAGTCATTCTTTCAAAAACTTGTTGATGTCAGAATCGAGTCACTGATCTCATTCATACTGCGGGTCCATTATGATAATGTCATCTGGGAGTTGCCACCCCACATCCATCACCACATTTTATACTGGTAGAAAATAATTTGGGAATATTCAGAATTTGTTTCTGCGCAAAATAAGTCAAAATCATTGTTGTGTAGTCTTCTGCTTGCTGTTATCAGATATATCTGATTATGGACAATAAGGTTTTGAGCAAAGTCTTATCCCTTACATGATGCAAAAGGTCTCAAACACAAAACATATGGCTTCCTAGGGTTAAAGGAGCACAGGTGACATAGAGTTAATGAGGAAACTATGGAAGATTCCCAGACAGTAGTAGCAAGCAACAAGAAAAAAACTAAGAACTTTGAGGCAAGAGAAATTAAAAATGACAACGAAAAAAAGGAGACACAAACCTAAGGTAATAACAAGAAAAATAACAGAACAAAATAACCAAAACCATACACTCTTCCAACTTAAGAGCGAATAAGTATTTTTCCCTCTATCAAATCAAGGACATATAATGCTCATGAATGAAATGTCTTGAAATAAAATTTTCAAAATATTTCTAAAAAGTTCTTGCTTGGAGAGTAAAATGCTGGAATTTGTATACATCACAACAAAGCAGGACACAGAAACAAACAACAAAATCACAACCATCCTAAATTTTCCACTAATGTTCAGTTGTGACACAGGGTTGGATTAGTATGCATACAGATAAATATTAAGAGCACTGTTTCCTAGAATCATTCTTTTCTCTTTCTTCTTTTTTCTTCACTGTTATATTACTGTGTTGTTGTGTTACGAAATTGACCATTATGCCTGTTGTTGCAAATTTGCAACATACAAAAATTTCTATTTACTTTTTGTGCAAAAGTAAAATTAATAATCTCAACATTATTTACCATCTACTTAAAGGCAAAAACACACATGAAAAACTTTTTTCTATACAGCTATATAAATTCAGGCTTTAAGGGGTTAAATCAGTTCTCCAAACTGGGCACACACATGAACAGGGTGTTTACTATTCGTGAAAAGTGGGATCCTATCCTCATAAGTACTTTAAAAACAGAAATCTATAAAAGTATTGTTAAAACTGAACTAATTTGTTTACTAAGGTTTTTTCATCAATCTATAAGTACATTAGTTTAATAATGAACTATTTCATATATTTTATTTCCAGAACTGTCAGAACTGTAATTTCCTAATTTCATTGATGGCACACAAAATATACCAAGACAAACAAGGTCTTTGAATAAGTCCGCTTAGACTTCTTTAAAACATTTTACAGGCTTTCTGTAGAATGTCTTTAGATTGGAGTCTTATTAAAATTATCTGTGCTTCAGGCATGTTCGGGTCAGTAAAGTTCAACAAAATAGTTTGTATTTCCTAAGTTGGGACTGAAAGACACCGTAAACAGCTCCAAGACTTAATTCCTACTTCTTAGTCATGTTTCTAAAAGGTATTTGCCCTCAGGGGACAATGGTGACACCATAGGGCCAAGGAAACCTGTTGGGCTCTCTTTTCTTTCTCTGATTGACAGATGGCTACTCCATTAGATGCAAGTGATAAGTGTTTTATGTCAGCAGAGAGGAATTCCTCTTGACCTCTGACCTCTACCCTGACTTTTCACTTTGCTTAGTGTTTACCATCAATACCCTCCCCCCGTATTTTTCATCCCTCTCCTAGACTCTCCTAAGGTCAATGACTATCTTTTATTCCTTTGCAGAAGCTGGTCAAGACAGGGTGATGTGGAGTATAGCCTTTGTTTGTCTCAAAGTGGAAACAGCTTAGAAGAAGAGAGCGAAAGGAGATGGATGAGATGACAAGGCAACAAGTCTGTTCTGCGTTTTATAGTTAGAAAAGGGAGAGTCAGAAAGAAAATAAGAAGTTGGGGCTAAAAGTAATGCAAATCAAATCAGTCATTGTCCCTGGATCTGCAAATGAAATTCAGTTATGCACCCCTCAGCCATGAGTATGACAATTATGTGATAAGATCAAAAATTGTAAAAATAAAATAGATTTACTGATACGAAGAAAGAAGCATTATCTGCATCATCTTAAGTATCTACCTACCCGTCTCCAGAAGCCCAGCATGGTAATATTCAGCATCTGAAATGGCAATCACCACGCCAATATTATCCTGAAACTAAGACCCTTTTCACATACTGTTTATGCAGCATATCAGCAACAAACCATTAATGTTCATTTCTCTTTTTGGTAATTAACACGTCCCAAAGAGGAGGGGTTCCTGTCATTGCATCAAGACACATTGAGAATACAGATGCACAACCAAGGTCCTCCTTGAAAGTTATTTTCTAAAAGGTCCTACTTTTGCTATGAAGATGTGAGGGCTTACTTCAGAACTAGAAGGTGGATCGTCCTGGATGGGTTACGATATAAATTTCTATACCCCAGCAGGGAACAACCTCATTTGCATATTAAACCACTCCTTGTAAGGCGACGAAAACATTGATTTTCATTTTCAGGATATTGGGACGAAGAAATTCTACCAATACATTGAACACAATTCCATTTATACCATTATGATTTACTCAACTTTAATTTTGTCGCAGTTTTCTTAAATGTTTCACAGTGTTGGCAGTTCACTAACAACTGACCTTATTCATCAGTGGTGTGACTAAAAGAAAACTGAAAAAAGTAATTATTTTTTTCCTACATTTTAATGTGATATCTTGAACTGATACGAAAATAAATCTTGATAGAAAAATAAAAAAATCCAATCTCATGAAACAGTGGCCTGTTGGAAACACCCAGAAGTCATGGAGCTCCATGATAAGTCAACAAACTGTAATTACAGTAATTTTATTTTCTATTATAATTAATGCAGATTTTAAAGAGCCCTGAGTACTCTTAAATCCCTCTGACTTGTTGGAGCTGGAATCTAAATTCAAAGCCAAGAGGCAGGAGTAAATACTCCTAGGTTGTCCAGTCTGCCCCTCTGGAATCAAGTAATAATTATAATAATTCACGTTGATGTGTTTTTCTCTTTTCTTACTTTAGCTCTGTCAGGAGTGGACTGACTCTCTCTCTTTATTAATAAGCAGTGGAGTATTCAGCACAGCGTGTGGTAAAGCTTTGCCATGATTACAGTACACTATCAAGAAAATTAGTTGTTTCCCACACACAGCAAAGCACAGCAAGGGGTTTGCAACATAACAAGTTGCTTTTGTTTACAATGGTTTGCTAGCTGTTTTCATTATGCTGAGGCAAGCCCATAGACTCAGAGCCAGCTGCCACAAATCACACATTCAATTATTCTGCTTTGCTTATGAGCATCCAAATATTTAGTCCACTTACCAAGAACAAAAACAGTAGTAAAGTGATTACAGCTGAGAAGTCGAGTTTTTCACGACAGGGAAACTGAAAAAGAATGAAAGTCTGCAAAGAAGCAATGCATGGATGTGATTGTTCAAAACATCAGAACTCCCAAACTTTGACATACATATTTTCCTAGATTATAAAAATATCCCTCAGATGCAGGGAGGGAATAACCAAATATGTCATGAGGGTGGGGGAGCAAGACAAAAAGCAGGCATACATATAAAGCATTACAAAAAGTCATAAAGCTCAAAGGCAAATACAATGAACAGATTACAAGAGGACGGAGAAAAAAGAGAAAGACAGACTAAAATGAAAGGCGGATTTAGGAAAGTAAGGATGATCGGGTAACAAAAAGGGTAAAAAAATAACTGAAAGAGCTCACGTATAGTGGATGGTCAATATAGGAAAATATTGGGAAAAGCGTAAAATAAACCAAATGAGAGATGAGAGAAATCTGTAAATTACCCAAAAAAAGTGAGGACAGTTAGAGTTTAAAAAAAATCAAAATACTCTAGTCTAAACTGAATTTATACGAATGGAATAAAGGAAGACAAGAAAGAACAAATATTCTGCCTATTTTGTCACACTCCTGTCTTGACACCCACTGAAAATGTTTGTAAATGGAATAAAGGAATAAATGGATTTATCCATTCCTACGTTACTTTTGATTTCTCATAAAGGGGGGATATTTTACTAACCACACATATTCACACAAACACACACACTATCAGGGACAATGTGAAATGTATTGTATTCCCCAATACCATTTTGATAAATTGGCAAGGGAATGCAAGGGAAAAAAAATGAAAGAGCTACAAACTGATGTAACTCATCATCATCATTACAAACTGATGATGATGGTTCATCCTTATGAGTCACCGCTGTCACTAACTGTTAAAATGGATGTAATAATATAAAGAAGAAGAAAAAGACAAAGAAGAAAACCAAAAGACAAACAAAAAAAGAAAGGAAATTTCCTATTAAAGAAACAGACGCTCATGTTTAAGATGGAAAATTCTCAGATTTTCAGCAGGAACTCATAACATGTTTAAGATTAACCTGTGGACCTGTGGATTTGGATTGCCTGAAGCTGATCCTTGACCATCATTTATTGTTTAATAAGCCAACCTGTCTTTACTACAAGTTCAGTGTCAGTGTCCATCCCTTCCTGGGGTGGGACTTTTACTGACTTTTACTGCAGTCAACAAACAAGAAGCAATTAAGCATAAACATATACAGTACAACTTTATTCTATATATTGCTTTCACTGGGGCCATAAAAAGACATGCTGTCTAACACACAGATGAGGTGGAAATCACAGTTGATAAGGCCTGGGCTGCGTTTAACGTTGAATATCTATGGTTCATGATATACAGTATTTGATTAAATTAAAACTTTGAAGAGGAAACTAGATTTAATCTGGAAAAGTATTAAACGTGCAGACCCCATTCAAAATACAACTGTAATGATATTTTATTATGATGATTCATGACACTTAGAAACAGTGATAAACAGATTATGATATTGATTATATTATCATAATTTTGTTTTTAAAGTCCATCATAACAGGTAGAACTGTTCCATACATCTGGAGAGGAAAATGTGTCGGGCAGACTTACTCATCTTGTTAAAAAGGATCACAAAGGGTAAAGTTGATGATATCTAAGTGCATTTGCACAGCTTCTCAGTGCTCTGTATTCAAATGTACAATCCATAGAAATTAATAAGAGCATCATTGCAGCTAGAGCCCATTTGCAGCAGTACACAGTAACTTTAATTGTCAGCTGATGAAGAGAGCAATATGGATTTATATTAGCAACATGATGTGCTTGGAGCTGTTCAAAGCTATGAGATACAGTACATACTTTTACAAGAATTCCATATAACCAACCACATCAGATGTGATTTAAGCAGGGAGAATCATTCTATACATTGTATAAAAGACTGGAGAAACTGTTTTACAACTGTTTCCAGGAGATCACAACAACATCATATTTCTAAGTTAGCCATACAGGCAAAGATTGCTCTGAGAGTCTTTGGTCAAGATGGAATATAAAGTATTTTTGATACTTTATTTATTATATTATATTATATAATATTATATTATATTATATTATATTATATTGTGTTATTTCTAATTTGTTCATTCATTAGCTATGTCCGCATTATTGTTGATAATGTACACTGTGGTGTTATCAAGTCAAAGACAAATTACATCAATATATAGCAGTCAGTCAGCAGTCAGTGTCCTCAGTCAAAAGCTCATCTGATCTTGTGTGAATATAAATAAATGTTGACATTGCAGTGTATGAAAAACTGAGCCTTCTTGGTGAGTTGGAATGCACATGTGACATACAGAATGTAAATGTAAATAAGAATGGTGAGCATCTCAATGCCATTCTATGGTTGCATTGACACCATTGCTGTTGACATTACTCACCGGACTTCACAAATACATAAATGAGGAGAGAGGCCTCATTCACGTTGGATCAGCTCCATAGACTCTGATATACACTTGGCCAAATCATATCCTTGGAAGACTGCTTTGTTGCACTGACCATCTCTCCATCTTTACCATCTTTAATGGGTCCCTTTACCTGGCAAATGAAACTTGCATCCTTCAAAAGCATGTTTCCTTCCTATTACCAAATAACCTGTTGCACTTGCATCAGTAATCATGACGTGTTTGCTATACTTAGAAACGACAGTTGCTCTCACACACTCAATCTACTGCTAGAACAGATAAACCGAGGATGCTGAATCCCACATCCACCACACCTCTCTCAGTTTCCTTTCCAGGACAAATAAGAATTGTGGTGGTTAGAACATTGTGGTGTTTAGAAGCGTCAACTCACAGCAAGACGGTTGCTGTTTTGAGACTTTTCTGTGTGGAGTTTGCATGCTCTCCCTGTGTGTGCATGGGTTCTTTCTGGGTACCCTGACATCCACCAACCATGCAAAAATATACATATTAAGTTAATTGGACTCTACATATTGCCCTTAGGAGAGAATGTGAATATATTTGGACTATCCTAGGGTGTACCCTGCCTCTCGCCCGTTAAATACTGGGATATGCTTAGAGGGGGTTCAGAAAATGGATGGATGGATGTTTTATTATATGTGGCCCTTTGATAAACTGGCGACCAGTCCAGGGAGTAAAATTGATGGATGAATGGATGGATGGATGGATTGACTGTTCAACAGAATAGTGCCTCTAAGGCTACGCCTAAACTTAGGTGCATGAGACTCAACAGACCGTTATGTCCACTGATAATGAACCTCAGCACAGGCTGGCCTTTAGTTGTGAGGGCTTTTAACTTTCCTGATTTTAAAATGCCGTTGTAAAGTTATAAAGCTGTAAGAGTATGTATCACCTATACTAAGTAAAGAAAAATATTCTTTTTTTTAATTCATGATAACATAAGAATATTGTTGTTGTTTGTCAAAATGAAATTTTTTCATAGTACCTTATATTACATAAAAAGTCCCAAGACAATTATAATGCTCTCATGGTTTTAAGAAAAACTTACATTTTTAGTTTATCTTTATTTTATTTTTATTAATGTACAAAGTGATATTTTGAAATGAAAACTATTAAATACTAATGAACTAATATGAAAATGTTGTGTCATTTACATGTTGATACATATCAGCGATAAATGTAAATCAAGTAGTCCAAGAGAGCAATATTTTGTGTTCTCTTTGAGACATGAACATTACTGTTGTATTCATACAGTAACTGTAAAGCAAAGACAGAGGGAAAATAACAATTTTGTCATATTTTAGAAGCCTCATAACTGCAACTCTAAGCACTTAAACATAAACACATAACCACAAAACACAATAATACACCTGTTAACCAAATCATTATTTCAACCAGTAGCAATAAAAGGACAACATTATATTTCATCCAATCCATTTTCCACCGCTTATCCGGGGTAGGGGGGGCAGCAGCAGCCAAAGCACTGAAACCCAGACTTCCCTCTCCCCTGCCACTTCTGCCAGCTCCTCCGGGAATCCCAAGGGGCTTTTAAGCTCAGCTCTCTCTTTATCACAACAGACCGGTACAACGTCCGCATTACTGCCGACGCTGTACGACTACACATATCATGTCGATCTCCCGCTCCATAACCCCATTCCCGGACAAAACCCTGAAGTACTTGCTCCACTTGGGGAAGGACATCCCCTCCTGACCCGGAAGAGGCGCTCTACCCTTTTCTGGTGAGAAACCATGGTCTTGGACTTAGAGGCACTGATCCTCATCCGAGCCACTTTGGACTCGAATGCAAACTTCTCAAACGAGAGCTGTAGATCATGACTTGATGAAGCCAATAGGACCACATCATCTGCGAAAAGCAGAGATCTGATCCTAAGGTCACAAAAAACAGATACCTTCAACACCTTGGCTGCGCCTAGAAATATGTCCATAAAAGTTATTAACAGAATCGGTGACAAAAGGCAACCTTGGCGGAGTCCAACTTTCACTCTCACTCCTGAAACGAGTCTGACTTACTACCGGCGAGGGTAACCAAGCTCTGACACCGGTCGTACAGGGACCTGCCGGATGGTGGACCAGAATCGATTCAAAGCCGTACGGAGGTCTTTTTCTATGGCCCCCCTGAACTCCTCCTACGCTCAAGTTTTTGCCTCAGCAACCATCCGAGCCGCATGCCGCTTGGACTGCTGATACCCATAAGTTTCCTCTGGAGTCCCATAGGGCAAGAAGGCCTGATAGGACTCCTTCTTCAGCCCGACGGCACCCCTCAGCGCCGGTGTCCACCTGTGGGTTCGAGGGTTACCGCCACGAAAGACACCGACAACCCTGTGACCGCAGCTCTTGGAAGCCGCGTTGACAATGGAGGCCTGGAACATGGACCACTTGGACTGAGTGTCCAGCACCTCCCCCAGAACGTGATCGAAGCTCTCCTGGAGGTGGGAGTTCAAGCTCCGCTTAATGCGGGACCCCGGCAGGCGCTCCAAGCAGACCCTCTCAATACGTTTGGGCTTTCCAGGCCTCACTGGCATCCTCCCACACCATCGGAGCCTGCTCACCACCAGGTAGTAGTCAGTGGAAATTTCTGCCCCCTCTTCACCTGAGTGATAGGAAACCACAGATCAGATGAAACAACAACAAAGTAAATCATTGAGCTGCGGGCTAGGGTGGCCTGGTGCCAAGAGTAAATATGGACACCCTTATGCCCAAACATGGTGTTTGTTATGGACAATCAGTGGCGAGCACAGAAGTCCACCAACAAAAAAAGACTCAGGTTCAAGCGCGTGGGGGGGGGGGGGCATTCCTCCCAACCATACCCTTCCAGGTCCCAATGTCGTTGCCCACGTAAGCATTGTAGTACCCCAGTAGAACAAGGTAGTCCCCAGGAGGGGCGCTCTCCAGCACCCTCTCTAAGGACTCCAAAAAGGGTTGGTAACCCGCAAAGCTTTTAGGCACATATTCACCAACAACAACAATCAGCCCTCTGTCCCACCTGAAAGTGAAGGGAGGCTACCCTCTCATTCACAAGGGTGAACCCCAATCTACAGGCACCAAGATGGGGGGAAACAAAATTGCCCACTCCTGCTATTTGACTATTTATGACTATAAAAGTCTCACACATCATACCATTGTTTCTCACATCATTGCCAGTTTTAATTCAGCATAAGCACAACTTATGAATGGAATTATTAACAACTTTTCCTTAATATTCCTTTTTATTTAAAGCATCTGTATAACGATTAAAAAAACATGTACAGGAATGTGCAAATTATACGAATATTATGGTGAACATGTAAATGTACTTATATGGCGCTTGTTCTATCCTAGCTGACTACTCAAAACGCTTTATACTGTGTGTCATTCACCATTCACACACTGGTTGCACCAGTGGGCACACCAGATGCAACTAGTAGGCAACTTGGGGTTCAAAGCCTTGCCCAAGGACTCTTTGACATGTGGTCTGGAGGAACATGGAGTTGAACCACTCACCCTCTCATCAGTGGGCAACTGCTTTTTACTCCTTAGCCACAGTGTAGAGCACTGTCAGCTGATGATTGTGTACTCAGTCTAATGTTCTATATTGAGGTATACAAATCTGTTGGCAGGACTAGTTTGCTACAGCAGCCTCTCTGGTGCATCATAGAAGCAGATTTAAACAGTTGTGTGTTCTTGGTGCATGTTATGTATTATGTTGTCTTATATGTTTATGATAACTGTAGGGACTGCTTATTGATGCCAGCAGTGGGTGGAACAGTGAAGCTGAAGAAAACATTTTAGACTTGTATCTACTGTGGGTCTCCTCAGTCAAACAGGTACAAATTGGCAAGCAGAGCTACAGCATCGGTGATTACCGAAGCAAACACTTGTGGTGTGGGAGGAGTTAAATGACGCCAATCAGATGGATGTTCTGGTAAACCGTTTCATGATTTTGGTCTTACACCTTAGCATAAGGACACAAGATACACCTCGGTTTATTTAGCCACATCAGCTACCTGTAGCTGCTCTGGTCAGATGTAAAACACAGATGAAGTCCACAAAATGATCTCTGGGCAGCTCACAGTTACTTCAACTCTTATGGATCATATAGAACATTTCCTTCTAACATTCCCCAATGGAACATCATCTGATGTTGTCACCCACAAAAGTGCAACACTCAAGACTATTCTGCTCCATGCTCCCTTGATAATGGAATGACCTGATCCTTAATTGTTATCACCTCCCACAATACAATGTATATCCTCCAGGGTTTCCTCGAGGACATTTTGGAGTTAAGAGAATGGGTCAAAGGCTCAGACAAACACAAGGTACAGTATGAAGCTTAATATTTTGAGTGTTAACCAGTCGGACTTGAAAATAACATGATATTCACCTCTGATTAATTGTGAAAAAATTGTGTAGAAAAAAAAGATGATTGATCTAGTCCCCCTGCGACCCCATTTGGGAATAAATGGTTACGATAAAGGATGAATGCATGGATAAAATCCATATATTTCGGAAATGGCTTTGCGACCATCCTTATCTTAAGAAGGAAGCAACAGATATACATAGATCATTCATGATGTCTCTCCCTATAGGCATTTCATTATTTCATACCTCAGTGCTTGTGATTAGCTAATAACTATGAAAATGTTCTAAAGTTATATTTTCATTTTACCAAGTACACTTTTCTGACTTCCCTTCCTTATTTATTCAAATAAGAAGGAAGTAAATTGGTAAAGAGGTGGTAAGTAAATCTTAACCATTACATTATATTTACATTTCTATTAAACATAGACTCATGCTAATATATCATGTATGGTTTTAATTTATGTTTTCATATCTCCAAATTTGTTTTTATGCTCCTATAGTTCAGTTGGAAAGATCTCAGTTTTTTTACTTTAAAAGCTGAAAAAATGATGTACTGCTTGCATAAAGGCTTTTGAACAGGTTTTATTTCAAGGCACAAACTGATTTGGTGGTTCCCGTCATCAGTCCCCCACCACCTAGTTATTATGGGATTGTGTGTGTGTCTTTTTTTGAAGATAGAAAAACAGTGTTGGACTTAATGGAACAGTCATGCTTGGTCTTTTGATGCAGTTCATAAAAGTTAGATAATGAATGACAACATTTAGATTGTGTTGGACAAAAGTTAAATATTACTAAAACTAAACTTGTACATGATCTATATTGCAATGTCTGCCACTATTTAAAATAGTTTAGTAATTATTTATAGTGGTTATATATGTTTGCCTGCCCATTTGTCTCCCCAGACATAATTTCATTTATGATATTTCAGTGGCATTTCTTAATATATGGATGACACATTAACATTAAAAAACATTTATATTACTCTGTAAGTGCTTAATCTGGCATTGCATTTATGATACCATTTCCATGCTCATTGGGAGATGATTATATCTCCAGCTGTAGAAATTGTATTCAGTTGTTATGGTAATGGTCATCTACCCAATGACGACCAGATTACAATTTTCAGATATTAGCATGACCATGTCAGGTGGGACAGGCGGGACAGGCTCCAGCCCCACATTGTATGTGTGCGTGTGTGTGTGCGTGTGTGTGTGTGTGTGTGTGTGTGTGTGTGTGTG
>CAJRST010002224.1:17681822-17771415 GCA_907169785.1 Menidia menidia | reverse complement strand
GTGTGTGTGTGTGTGTGTGTGTGTGTGTGTGTGTGCGTGTGTGTGTGTGTGTGTAAAAATTATATTACAATTACAGAGTAGGCACTTTTATGAGTGAAAAACACTATTTGTGCAAAACCCAAAAAAGGACCCTTTAGCTTTTATTTAACATTAAAATGATACAATCATTTGTATAAGGTAGTAAAAGAACAGTCAAGGAAATGTATTAAATAAGAGTTTTCGTCATAATTAGATATCATGTATAACTGCAGACACAATTGGTAAAAAATAATTACATAGATAAATATTATTTATGGACAGGGGGATTGGAACAACTATTTCTGCCTGCATTGTGTCTATTACACACTGCACTATGATTATTTTTGATATCATGAGTGAAATTCCTTGAAAAATTGATAATGCCTTATCTAAATTTAGAAATGGACATATGTGATGGAAATATGATCCACAGTTTTATCACCTGCCTTTGCAGAAGAAAGGAAGTTTTCTTTCATTTTTTAATCTGGATTTTATAGTGAAAAAATGTAAGAAAACTGGACGATGTATACGAGCGAGACCTTCATAATTCCTTGTATCTATTTTATGATTTTTTTAAATCAATATTTCAGTATATCTGTTTTGTCATTGTATGTGTTTCACTGTTATAAAATCATTTCTTGGAGCTCTTGAGAATGGACTGTGTGAAACCCTGGCTATTGTGGATTTGGTCATGAATGTGTGTCTACTGTGGATATTCAGGAAGCCTGTTCTTGAGATACACATAATTTAGTTTGGTAATTTAACTTTCAGACCTTTTTCTTTGAGTATGAAAAACTGACACGAATAGTACAAGCTCTGGTTTTCAAACTTTTAGGGGAGTGCATTTCTTTGTATACTATGGACTATCAGAGGCTGCAACTAGACTCTTCCAACTTGTTGAGTAATGTGAAGCATTCAGTGCAAATCACTCCAAAAAGTTATTTGAGTTTCTGTCATGAGAGCAGCAGCTCTGTGATCACCCCCAACCTTATCCATGACCCTAACCCCTTGTACCTCACTCCCTACAACCCTTCTTCAATAGTCACAGCTATTATAGCCACTGAGAGTGTCATTACCGCTCCCATCAATGATGATGAAGCTCTCAGCTCGAAACATTGGCAGCTTTTACAGGCTGCGCTTGATTGGCAGGATACATGAGGTGAGGTGGGGATGGGGGTAGGGTGATGAAGAAGGAATGGGGCTTTGGTATAGAGGGCTTATGTGATGGGAACTCCACTTGAAATGTGAATTGGCTTTGCCACTCCAATCAGGCCACTGGATGACAAATGAAGTGTGTGTCTTTTTCACCCTCTCTCTCTCTCTCTCTCTCTCCCTCTCTCTCTCTCTCACCCTTCCTCTACCACCCCCCTCTCCACCAACCCACTCCTTCTCCCCCTGTGATCCCTTCACACTTCTCTCTGTCTGGGTGGAGAAAGAAAAGGGGAGTTCATGCAGGAGTGCTTGACAGCAACACAATCAAATTTCTATTCAGCTCCCCTGCTTGCCTATTTTACCTTCTCGGCAGCCGGGCATGCCATGCCCGCTAACATGCACACCAATTAGAACACAGTGCAGAGAATTCTTGAAAGATACAAAAGGTCTTTAAAGGTTTGGACAGGTGTCTAATTTGGCTGCAGGACATACTTTAGGTGTTTTCTATGTCTAGGTTTGAATTTGTGGGCAGAAAGCGTAAAAGGTTATTTGTCGAGCTGTCATTTTCCCTTGCTTTTTTTTTTTACACCTATATCATTGTCTGTCGATCTTCTCAGGGAATGATGGTTAAATTTAAACTACAGACACAGAAAGACATAGAGAGATATACAAGGGTGAATTGAGAGGAAAAGATGAAAATGATTGTATTAAATCTGATAATTTTTTTTTATTATTGTGGGTCATTTGGAGTTTTGGTATTGATGGAAACATACTTCTCTTTCCTCTGCATACAATAATTGCAGTGAGACTGAAAAAGAAGAGCAAAGATAATTGGTTTGTTGGTTTGCACCAGTTTGTTTTACAGGGTTATTATCAGGCAGCTCCTTTATGGCTGGCAGCACAGAAATTTCTCATTAGCATACACAAACACAGAAAGGATGTGGGAAGATAGAAAAATGCGCCAGTGTTTAATACCAAACGCTCGTTCTCTCACCCACTAGACACACAAAAACATGCAAATACAATCCATAATAGAGTGGCGCTGACACTGCCTCCAGCTGTGAGGACATGCAGGAAGGTGTCAGGAGTAAAGAGTAAAGACTGAGGAGGGGAGGGACATGGCATGAACTATTTGTTCAGCAGACAACGGAGGAACAAGAGAAGAAGAAAAAATAGAAAGACAGATGTAGCTGTAATTAGCCGAGGGCCTGATGGCGGCAGCAGAGATTGTGCTTACCGGTGGTGGCGATGACGGGAGAACAGTGGAGGCTGATGGTGCCTTTCACCCTCCACCATCATCATCACCATCATCATCAGGGCC
The DNA here is from genome assembly GCA_907169785.1 of Menidia menidia. Lineage (NCBI taxonomy): Eukaryota > Metazoa > Chordata > Actinopteri > Atheriniformes > Atherinopsidae > Menidia > Menidia menidia. Next base: position 17,768,924 of record CAJRST010002224.1, on the reverse strand, counting down.
TACACAAACCAACAATCGCTGTCAGTACGTGTCAGACCAGTATGTCATTGTAGCACAATGGTTGCTGTCAGTTAGCTCAAGTTCATCTGGATCAACTCAGTTTACTTTGTTTGGAAAATGATGAATGTGTTTGTTTGTTGTTGTGAGGTGTAGTTTTAGGCTTAGTTTTGTTAGGTTTACTAAAGATTGGTCCAAGTTAATATCTAAACTAGTCTAGACCTTATTGATTTTATTCTTGACCAAAACGAAACGGCATACAGGAGATCATTTTGATTAAGTAATATGCCTGAATGAATTAATTGATCTGACTTGATTCCAAACAGAGTCTATATGATTTTGCTCAATTGAGATGGCTTGAATCTAAATTCTGGTCCAAAGTTCCAATTTGTGTTATTGTTTGTTTGGAAAAACCAGACTTAAGTTGAAATGATGTGTCCAAAGATTAAAGAACTTCTCATCATGCGTTTTGAGTTATAATTATTCAATAAATCCCAGTTTTGTTTTATCAGCAATCAGTATTTCAAGGGAACAAAGGCACTCATGGACTTATTCATGGCCTTAAAGTTTATACATTTCCCTTCGCACATGCTCTCATCAGGCACTTTTCTTAGACATACTGCATATGTCTAATATGCAGATGACACCTAGTTATGTTTATATAGCATTCTAAAGTGAACAACATTTTCAGTTAAGTTATTATCATGTCATAACCAATTGGCACAAAAGTATTTAATCATGTTTTAGAAGTGTAGCAGTTGATGGCGGAAATATTAACAACATTCTATCTTAAATTCTTGCAGAAATGGTCCTTATTTACTTTTTAAGAAGATTTTAGTCACTGAATAAGATTCAAGGTCAGTTATTACTTTGGATACCTCCTCTTCTCATTTGTAAATATTTGTAAATATTTGTCAGCTACTATTTGGTTATGATCAGAGCTTGCCACAAAATGTTTTGTCCAAGGATTCCAAGTACAAGAGTGGAGCACCTATGATGATTGCAAAATTAACCTGATATTATTCATGAACAAAAAAGCAAATAGCAAATGAAGCAATTTATAAAAAATAGGGAAAAAGCAGCCCTTCTGTATGACATTTCAGCAAACGTATAAAATAGCTGAAAATAGTATTTCTAGTCAAGGTGATAATACAATGAATTATGGGAATTGGAATAATATTTATTCCATTATACTGAAACTTTTCTTAATTGATTCTCTTAATTTTAGAGGAAAGCTTCCGACTGTATGGTTCAAGACAATTCCACTGTCCAGTAAATAAACTTCAGATTTACTTGTATAAACTAATGATAATTAAATAATTTTTTTCTTTATATTAGCTGTACAAATATGAGAGAAAACAGCATTTTGATTATATTTAATTTTTTATAATTGCACTTGTTTCATTTGTTCTGAAGTCATTCTGCTAGTCACATCATGTTTTCTTATTTTTGAAAAAAAAAAGATAATAGTACAATAATATGTTGTTTCTGTATTTATGTATCACACTGTTAATTGTAGTGTCGTCTTTATATGTCTGTAAGTATTGGTTTTCACTATTGCTGTACCCATTTATTGAATTACATGTTTTACTTTCTTTAGGATAAAAAGGAACTTTGGAAGGACCTGACAACTATGGAATTTCCCTTGTTATTGAGAATTTTTTTGGGTGATACTACTCACATTCTAAAGTTTGGTGGATAAAAATATTTCCTGCTTGGTAGATTAACCGCTCATGTAATTGTGTTCTTATTTTTAGTCTTTGAATAATTTGGATTGTGTTTTCTACGAGTTAAATGACGTTCTACAAACTGTAAAGCCTGTTCATTTCCCGAGAACTGGTGAAGACAGGGAAGGTGAGGTGGAGGGGAATGTGGTAGTGGTGGTTGGAGTGGGGGGTTTAAGAAAAGGTAATGTGAGAAAGCTGGAGGTGACAGCTATTGTGGGAAGGTGTGAACATTAGAGTGAGAAGATGTGAGGAGGACTGAAGAGTGTTCCCTGAGTGGAAGAGGGACCTTTTCAGGAGAAACACCAGCCCCCCCTAATTCCTCCAATCCCCCCAATTAGGCAAACATTAACATCAATTAAGGGCCCTAACAGGAACACAGGCTCTATATAATTACCTTAATGGGTGGACTTTTTCTCTCTGTCCCTCTCTCTTTCTGTCTTTCTTATACCCTCAATCTCTTAAACAAACTCAGAGGGCCTCTGTGAGAGGGTGGGGTGAAAGGGTTGTAGGGTAGGATTGTGTGTGTATAGAGGATGGGGGGGGGCTTTTGTGGGGCCATTCATTTAAAAAAAGACCAGGATAAATTGCTCCTATTGGTCAACAAACAGATAGGCTGTTCCCACAGAGAACCAAGAGTGGGACAATAGAGACCCCCAACCATGAAGGAAAGAGAGAAAGAAGGACAGACAGTAAAGAGAGGATGTTTAGAAAGAAGGAGAGAAAGTTGTTCCAAGAAAGGAGCAGAATTTAGCAAAAATAAGAGGCAAAAGACAAAAGAAGCTTGCATGTGGGGAGAGGACAGAATGAAAACCATTTTAGAATAATAGCGATAAGAAAGGAGTCTAAATGTGAATTTAAGCTATCGAGAGAAGGAAATGGTTGAAAAGGTGCAGAAAAGGACATAAGAACATTTCCTTCATCCTTTCATCCTGTCACTCATAATTTCACATCATGAAAACAGAATTTTCTATTGAATATTTTTGCATATGTCTCAGAACCCCATAAAACAAACAAAATTCAACAAGCTAAGATTATGATCTCCCATTTCTCTGGAAAACAGAACGTGTTTTGCGGTGAAAACCCCAAATCCCCAAATCCTGACTCACTGGCCTCTAGAGGGTGGTATGTGTTCAGACCCACAGTAAGAGTATAAGGGCCTTTTCAACTTATTGGTTGCCAAACTACAGCATTCACTTGATTCACGTGTGAATGATAGTGAAAAGGATTTGAATAGATTTAGTCAGGGAAACATAATTTCTCTTAATAGCAGTTTTGGGTTTGATTTAATATGGGTTGAAACATATCTACATTATCAAAAAGAGACTTTTGCTCACTTTTGCTCATATATTTGGCGGTAAATGCTTTGGAAAATTTGCTTTTTTACATGTATTATTCCTGAAAATTCAAGTTTAACCTGATGGGATGTTGCCAGATCAGAGCAGAGTTTTACAATTCTTATTCCACTTTTTATTTTCTCCAATTGTATAACAGATTAGGTAGTATGTACGCCTACAGAAATAACAAAGTAATAAACTAATAACAAATCAAAGTCAAACCTGATGTGATGTTGCCACATCAGAGCAGAGTTTTACAATTACTATTCAACTTGTAATTTTCCATATAACAATTTGGGTTGTTGAAAGCTTGCAGAAATAATAAAATGATATTTAATAGATTAGAAAAAATGCCTAAATGCTGCAGAAGCATTCTCCTGTAGGCATCATATCAGTCTACCAAACTCTTAATTCCATCCCGCAATGCAATGTGTCACAACAGCATTTCCAAATGTCTGATAAATAGTGCATACAATTGCTCTAGGTTTGAAACATTGGAATAACATACGTCATTGTATTTTACTTGTTATGTGTGTGTGTGTGTGTGTGTGTGTGTGTGTGTGTGTGTGTGTGTGTGTGTGTGTGTGTGTGTGTGTGTGCATGCTGCATGTGTGATAACTTGTTTATTAGAAAAAAAATAATAAATAAGTTAATAATGGTAAAACCCAAACTGTTTGGCCTGGCATGGCTCTACATGGTTTAAGTGTTTTTACATTTCAAGTTATGCATGATTCCATTAATATGCAACACAAGCACAAGAAAACAACAAAGCGCATTGCAGAAACTATATACTAAACCTTAGTGTTGGGCTGCTGTGTTAGTTGATGTATTAGGTATTGACAACAATATGATCACACAAATAACATTTTTTACTGCCCCATTTTTAAAATAACCAGGGTTAGGGTTATACAGAGTCATTATCAAATCATGTGACTACCCGGACAATCCGCGCCTGGCAGTCTTCTGTCAGCTATACTCAGCCCTGATGGCCAAGTTGGTGCTGAATTTTGAAACTATTTAGTGGGGCCCTGCCCCCAGTGAAAGTTCAAAAACACTATGAAGAACAAGTGCTGAATAGGCACTTGTGGAAAAGTGCCTATACACCACCCATGAATGGGATAGCCAATAAATGGATGTACTTCTCACATAATCAGAGAAAGGTAAAGGGTAGTTCAATATTACAAATGCAAAGTCCTTAATTTATGAGAATTGTTCATCTGGAGGAAAGCTCAACATATGGAACTGTATACTTAATTTGATTTCAAGATACATATGGACAGTGCAGGAATAAGGGACAATGCAATACAAAATAGTCACCTGACCAATTGATACAATTTGAGTATTTGATATCGTATTGTTAATAGTATTGTGACATTACATTTATTTGAAAGTATTGTGACATTACATTTATTTGAAAACTAAATATAATTGATGAGTGGTTTGTCTTTCTTTTTTCTTTATTCTTCATTTTGATTTTCACTCACCCCTAAACCTGATTCTGCTGCCCAATCAGTATACAAGTCTTATTTCATGCAGTGTTGTATAACCAATTCAGAATTAGCCAGATCAGTTTTTAAAGTTACCCTATTTGCCCACTCCCTAACATGTCCCAGTTATAGATATAGTTTTGTCAGGTAACTTCTATATTTTCAGTTTTGACTGTATTCAATATTGTCTGTGTTTGAGCCAATCTACATCACCAACCACATTAGATCATTGATCAGAGCCCACATGAAAAACCCACACGGGTCATAATGCTTTGATTAATTTCTTGGATCAATTCTCTCACCTGGAAACTGACCGCTACTACCTTTCCCAGCTTTAGCTACATATCAGTGTTTTGGACACATGTGTGGACGCAGTGTTGAAGTGTATTTATGCAAAACATCATCTCAAAGTTCTCATATAGTTTCAATATTCTTTATTATTGAAAATAGAACCAAAACTTAATAAATCAGCACATATTGTATAAACAACATGAATTGTGTCAGTATATGGGACCCTGAAGTTCAGAGATGATTGGTCCTGGAGCAGTCTTGTATCTGCAGCTGGATTTTGCTGGTATACATCCTCCACCTGGAATATACTTTTGTAAGAATTTTACATTTATGTTGTTTTTTATTGTGTAAAAGAGGTCGTTAGGACTGTCATCTCACAGCAAGAGGGTTCTCGACTCGGACTTTTCTGTGCTGAGTTTACATGCTCTCCCTATGTCTGCTATGGTTTTCTCTGGGTACTCCAGCTTACTCCCACTGTCCAGCAACAGACATGTTAGGTTAATTAGACACCCCAAATTGCCACTAGCAGTGAATATGAGTGTGTGTGTGTTTTGTTTATCTCTGTGTGACCTCGCAGTAGACTGTCGATCTGTCCAGGGTGTACCCTGCCTCTCACCTGTTGTTAGCTGCAATAAGTTCCTGCAACACCATTGGGGATAAGCAGTATAGAAAGTGGATTGATGGGTGCTGGAGACACAAAAGAATATGATCCTTACCATGCTGTCTACTTTTTCCAGATGAGAGTGCGTTATCCATGATGTTATCCGTAAGGAAAATCATATATATCATCTGTGTACTAATGCACACAGATGATATATATGATTTTCAATGGTGTTTGTATTTCTAATAAAGTGACTTAGTCCTGTAGAATCCCATATTACTTTTCCACATGCCTTCATGATCTGGGCATAGATGTCCTCCAGATTGAGGTGGAGGGTGATACATTATTATAGAATTGGGAAAAAAATCACAATTTCGGTAGGATATATAGGTCGGTAATACTGGAGCATGTTGAATGTTGATCTAAGTTTAACCTGTCCCTTCTTCGATCTTAAACCCTTTCTTTTCCCTTGCATTCCTGGCTACTCATTCCTGGCAGATTGTTCTGGTGCTACACCTGCCTACTGTATTGTTTCTACAAATATTCTAGAAAATACCTAGAAAAATCAATAATGGGCAGTGGACATCTTGAGTACTACAACACCCTCTCAATGGCCCTTATATAATTCAATGGTGAATTTTAATTCTCCTTTATCATCAAATCACTTTGGATAGCAGCAGCGGTTTCAGGTCAATTTTGGTCCATTTTGTCATCAGAGAAGCTCCGCTAAATTATTCTGGAAATGCTTAAAGCACAGAAGTAAATGTAGTCTGCACACAGTCAGTCATGCCATTGATATTATAGCTTCCGTATCTAATGTGTGGTTTCAAAGCATCCCCAAAGTAAATCTTCATTTTCCTGAAACCATTATTTAAATGTCCAAGTGGTGAGGAAAGTCAGATTGTCTTGTAATAAAGGTGGGGAAGATGGGCAGTAAGTTTTCAGATTCATGAAAAATCTATCAAATTTTGTAATTTCTCTGTTGGAGCAGTGGTCAAATGCGTTGAACGGTTGGCATTGTATCTGAGAGGAAACTTAGCTAAAATGTCAAGAAATCTGTGATCACTGGAATAACTTTAGCTTCTTTACTACAGAGCTGATGTCCCAGTCATTATAAATGTAGTTACCACAATAACACAGCTGAACTGTCACCAGATCATTTGAATGTAAACTCATAGGCATCTGTAAGGTATCCCAAGTAAAACTGATCTCACCCCTCACTGTAATACTCTTACCTTTAAGTGAGTAGGGGGTTGAGTATGATGGTGTTGAAGGCTGAGCTCTATTCGGTTATGAGCGTCATTATGTTGTTTTCGGGATGTTGCAAACTATTTGGCATGCTGTGACAGGCAACAGACATCCATAGTTGAACAATTCATTATTGACAGAAGAGAATGGAAATAGTACCAAGGTACAGTAAGAATTTCAGTGCTGTTTCCAGGTTTAACGAGAGCTCTTGATCTATCAGGTAGGTATAAAGGTAGAAATATATATATTTCCTGAATATGTATTAACCTATATTCCTATGTCCTAACAATAACAATGGTGTATTTTCTTTCTTGTTGTATCTCAGTGCTGTATGTGATATGATCAATAACAGCATTCTGTTCCTTTGTTCATATAAATGAAGAATTTTCCTCCTTCAGAGTAAATCATGTAGTTCTTCAACGTTGCGTGCTTGCACCAATTGTTTTCACTTTGCACATGATTCTTTTTGGTAAAAATGAATATGGCATAAATATTCAATGCAATCGAGATTACACATAGCCAAATGACTTTTAGGTAAACTATATCAATGTCCAAAGAAATCTAGATCTGGTGACTCTTGATTTTCTTCTGAATTCTGGCTAAGGTCTCATTACCCTACTATTTGCACGCTAACTTCCAAGTTACACAGTATACAAAGATTTCCTTTCATGGTTAACCCTTTTTTCTTGCCTAAGGACCCAGCAATCTGAACTGGTGGACACTGTTTTTTTCCCAGCAAACATCACTGTCAGTGATAGTTTTTTTATTTCTTTGGTATACTTCGAGGACAACAATTTCACGAACCCTGAAAAGAAGACAGACAATGAAAGTTAAACTGATTGAAAATGTTATTTTTAGCTTTATTTCAAGTGAACACGTTTTGTTCCCGCTATGAGACTTCGAAAAAGAAAATATGTATTGTTTATCTGACTGGGTGGGGTGTAGATAATGGAACTCAAATAAGTGAAGTTGTGTTAAGTGAAACTATACCAAGTGCAGCTGATGGGAATTCACAGCCTCACTTTCAACTGCTCTAGATTGTAAATCTCCACAGCACACTTGTGCCTTTAAATTCTGAGCTGCTTGAAGGAATGATTTAAGCTGTCAACCTGCTGAACAGGTTAACAATAGTTTTAATGTAATATTTCAGAAAATTCAAAATACATTCTCAAATAGGCCTGTAAAGAACTTCAGTGTTTGTGTCTTTTATTTAATGGCTTAGTGAAAGTAACGGTTTAATCTGACATATTTTAGAACAGTAGAATAATAATATTCCAGTATGGTCCTTCTTAATAATTGGACAAAAGAAAGGGGTTTAGTCTATTCATTGGCTGATGGCTTAATTTGACACCAGCTGGTCCTAGCTCAGTGGGGTTCCACAAAAGAACCTGAAGAGTTTAGACGAGCTGCTGCTCAAATGAGCTGACAGGAAAGCATTAGCTGGCCCTGTGAAGGTCACAGTTCTGTTCCCCCTGTACACAATATTTCAAAGAAGAGGATATTGCTTACAGCTCTGTATCTTGTAAACCATTTTGTATCCCTCTGATGGTCAGAAATCAATTCATTAACTTTAGTAGCAACAATTTGGCATGGGTATGTTTAAAGAAACATCCTCTGACGAGTTGGCAGAAGTAATGTAATTGTATCTGCAGGCAATTCACATCAACTGATCCATCTGAAACATACTAGACTCAAGTAGAACTGATCTACACAGGTATGGCAGGGTTTTAAATAAACAAACCTCAGGGACTATTTAGATTTCATTGTTAATTGAATCGTAGTTGTTTGCCCATACATAGTGCATTTTTTAACTTGTCCTAGGTGTGCAAAGCACCATATAATGTGTTAAGGATTTTCAAATAATATCATACATACTTGACGGTGGCTGAGAATGTATCATATCAATTTTTTTCTTGTGGATCTGTAACAATGATGTCAACTTTGTCTCATAAGACTGGCAAAAGCACTCTCACTTCCTCAACTTTTACTATCTAGTATGCAGAATAAAAAAGGAGAATGTGTTATTTGCAATGAGATTTGTCCTGTAATATGATGGTATCACCGAACAGAAAATCTTTTTCATATTTTTTTCCAAAATATCACCAAAGAAAGAGAGAGAAAACAGGATGTCAGACATTCCAATATATGTATATAACACTATAGCATATTTAAAGAATAAATAATGTAACCCTATAATGCCATATGTATCATATTTGATATATACGGTTTCTAAAATGTTTTGCATCTGAGACCTGTTCCATCATTTAATGGTAAAAACTTTGCTCAAAACCCTGTTGTACACAATTTATATGTATATATATATATATATATAAAAAAATATTTTGAAATAATTTTCTCTGTTTTTTCTTGGATCAAGCTTTAAAGGGTTGATGAAAATCTACTTTCTAAAACTGAGTAGGATCATTGTCATTGTAATGGCAAACATTTCTGGGGGAGTTTTATAAGAATACAATTTTTGGTGTTTACTGAGAGAAGTAAATCATTACAATTTGATATTTAAGGAAAGGTTTATAAGAGAGAAATTGTAATATTTAAACTAGCTCTTCAAACATTACTGCCAATTAGATAAGGAAAGATGGTCATTCAGGTCATTCAAATGTCATAAAGGGGCTATGGGCATTTTCCAGAGGAGATACCACACCCATAACAATGTAGAACAAATGATAACACATAATATAGTACTCTACTGGAAAGTCCTTAAATCAGACTTAGTTGAAGAGTTTATGTAGATGTTGGGTTATTATTACATTGTTTACATCCCCCACTTAAGTTTTCTTAGTTTTTCTTTTTTGTGTGCACGTAGTTTGCTTACCTTGTCACGGTTCTAGTTTATTCAGTTCCTCATCTGTTCTTTTGTTTTATTTTTTATGTTAGTTTGTTAATTTTTTGTATCCTTTCTCATCCTTCTGTGTGTCCACCGACTTCAGTCCTAGTAACCCTCCCGATTCTCCTCTTTATTGTTATATTTTGGTCATCAACTCCACTCCACTTCCCTGCTCCTTGTTCTAAGCTGCTCTTCATTCAACTTCATTAAGTTTTCGTTTTTTTCTTCAGTCTTTGTCAGATTCTTGATGTCATATACCCATTTGTTACCTTTGCCATAGTTTTTCTGCTTATCATTGTGTTGTTGTTTCATTACCTCACTTTTGTCTTCTCTTCCTGCCAATGTTTTGCTGTGTATTTCGTTACCATCTTTGTAAATAGAAGTTCATTTTCAAAAGTTCCTGTTTTCATACGTACACACATGTACATTAAACTAAAAAGTCAGTTATAAACTCGAGGGGTCCACTCCATCCACTGTGAAACTGTGTGTGGAGCTGTGTGGGTGACAGCAAATGACAAGTGGAAATATCTGCCTGTTGAAAGTAAGAACAAAGCGAGAAGTGCGACCCTTTGGAAATAAGCAGTATGAAATTGGATTGGATGGATTGTGACATACAATACATGTTATGGTATTTGGAATAATATAATAAATGAGTACCAATGTGTTCGGTGTTTGCTTCCAGCCTATTTCCCAGCCAAAAACGTTTATGATGGCAGACTAACTGCCGATACTGAACCTGACTTTTTTTGTTACATGTCCTTTAAACAAGTCCATTTGACGTCCACCTGAAAGCTAAACTGACACGTAACTTGCACCTAGTTATATATCTGTCTGAAATTCTGATAAACTATCCATCAATTGTCTATATGACTCGTTCCTTGTAGTGTCTCACTGGGGCTGAAGCCTTTCCCAGACATTATTGGCTGAGAGACAGGACACATCTTCAAAAGGTCATCCAGAAAAACTAGATTGAGAAATTATTTTAGAAATATTTGGTTCTTTTTGTCTCCAGTATGCTTTTGGGTAAGACAGTGAAGTTGAACCGCAAGCGTTGATTTTGTCAAATTAGTACAGCGTATGATTAGTCTCATGCAAAATTTTGGGTGTGGTGATGATATGTTTCTACTTAGAAATTTAAAAATGTGCCCTGGCCTGCTGCATAGTGCATCATGTTCTACTAATGCAGACTAATATGACGTGTAAACAAATTCCAACTAGATGTTGTTCAATTGTACTGTAAAGTCAGATTACTGTCTCTGCTGTGTAAAAAGACTTTACAAAACGTGTAATGTTTTCGATGTAACTATAAATGGATTAACCAGCGTCGGAAACAGAGACACTAAAAGCTACTTCTGTGTGTCCGTGTACTCTCCAGAGTCTTATCTTCCGAACCTTTACCTCCAAAGAGAGCTACATTTGAGGGTCCTCCTTAAACTATTTTCCTGTTTCCTTGAGTTGTTTGAAGAAAGTCTTCTCTGGCCTGGAAGTGGTTTTATGTGCTGGTGGTGAGATGATCCAAAATGCAGACCAGCAAAGAAACACATGGGGCATGTGGGGTCCAGCCCAAGCTGGATACAAACACACACTTAAACCAAAAACATAGACATAACAAACCAAAGAAACTCATCTAAAAGGACAAGGGAAAGACATTGTGAGGAACACAGGGAATAATAATATGATATAAAGAATAAAACAGGTCGCTAAACACAAGAAAACTAGAAACAACACAACTTGCAAAACCAGAAACCAAGAGCATGATAATAAGATATGAACCTGCAGTTGTCTAGTCTAGACTTAGAACACAGGGAAACTTTTCTGCAACTGCTGGACAATCTGAACCCTTGTATGTGTACATCATTTTTGGAGGGACCTATTCCTAAAGGCTGACGACTGTTTCTTGAGAATGTGTGGTTCCTTTCATGTTTGCAGCAATATGTCACTTACCGAAGTCTGTGTTTAGAGTGCAATCCATTTAGCAACCATATGGTAAAGGAAAAATGTCTCAGTCAGCAAAGAAAATTACCAAACTGATAACGGACTAAGGACTGGTGCTGTGGATTGCTCAACGCAATGGACCACATTGGACATTCCGTGTGCTTATGAATGTAGTTATCCCGTTATAGTCAAACGTGATCATCTGTAATTGTGAAAGCAAAGATTTCTATATACATAACATTTGGAATCGTGTTGGGAAAGTGATGCATGTTTATTTGTTAGTTGTGAATTAAATTGTCATATTCAAAGTCTTGACATTCCTGCTGGAACCCATAGTATTGACTAGATTTACCTGTAGACTTCTTCTACGTATTTGAAACTGTAATAACATACAAATTAATATACTAAAACATCTTCTTGCAGCATGATTTCAGATCACTCATGCTCCTTTTGACTCTGTCCATCTCAACAACCCTCAATTCCACCTGTGTGTGTCTGTCAATCAAACATGGCAGGGGGTGGAAGAGACAGATGGAAGCCTGTGGAAGGAGGGGGCCTCTGTGCGGCTGGCACTGAATCTGAGTGTACTTATATGTGTCTATATATACTGTGGTGAATATATAACAAGACTTAACATGGAAGACAACTGCAGATGGAGGGGAGAAGGTCATGTCTGTCCATCTGTCCCCAGTCAATACAGCTCTGAACAACACAGAGGAAATGCATTCTATCATTGTAAACAGTTATTTAAACAGAAAGTTGAAAGATGTATGTTTTCTTGTCCAGAATAGACATTTCAGTCTAAAAAATACAAAAAAGAATGCAATTTTGTTGAGGATGTACACTTAGACTCTAACAACTGTAACAATTGTTACTAATCTTTAAAAAAATCTCACAACATTGATACATAACATGCAAGTTGCTGAGAGGTTTTTCTTTGTGTGGCAGCATACTGTATGTAAACACCTATTTAACTCAAACATTCAGTACAAATTTTGGAAAAGAATGAGGAAAGCTATTCTGAATTTGTAATTATGTAAAATAATATTTTGATTTGTTTCCTATAAATACCCACTCAGCTCTACACAAGCTCAAAGGTACTTTGTTATAGCTTATAGTTCTTCTGTTAGCAGACATAATCTTCAGTTAAATCATACTTTATATTTTCCAACTGTACACTTCCATGTCTGTCAGAGCTGTCACTCTATGGTGAGTAATGTGTATACAAAAGCTGATATTTCCTGACTGAAAATTATGTGTCTGATAATAGAAGAACCTAAAGCTTTATCAAACATAGACACAATTAATTTTGTTGGATGAAGGTTCTGTGTTGTAATGCTATCTGAATCTGTACTTAGGATACAGGGCAAATTTATATAACTTCACAATTCAGAGAGTGCCTATGGGATTTCAATAGTCAATTTCTACAACTGGATTTTTATTTGAACACTTGATGATGAAATAGTTATGTGGTGGTTAGCAACATCATCTCACAGCAAGTGGGTTTCTGGTTAAAATCCCAGCTAGACACATTTCTGTTTGTTCTTTCAGCATATTTAGTTTACCTCTGATCAGTCTAATCTCTTCCTGCCATTTAGAAATGGGGTTTCAGTAAATGCTTATTCATGACAAAATTTGGGATTAGGTTTATTTAACAATGATCAAATTGGGGAAAAAAAATAAACATACAATAGTAAATATTACAATTACAATTCAAATTATTTTAGTATTATTCAATTGCAATACAAAATTATACAAGTCAGTTTGAATATAAGTATCACTCATCATGAAATATCTTCATAGGTGGAGATCCATTCAACTTGTAGTCAATAATCTCTATCTGTTCAACATGGAAGCTTCTGTCAGGCATCAAAGGGGATAAGACACTGATCAATACATTAGAAGGGCCTTAGAGAAATGAAGAACAACAACCCAGGAGATAAAAACTAGCAAATGTCGACAGAACTATAACTCATGACTATAAAGTCAGATAAAAACATTTGTGCACAGATTGATATTTGGATACTCTGGCAGGATAGTAACATCATCGAGAACTTAATCAATCCGTGGAAGACAATCCGGGTGACTGTTTGATTAACTCCATATAATTGACCACCACTGTTTTTAATTCAGTGTCTCAGTATTGTCATAATGTCTAATTTAATTATGGAAATTGAATAATATTAATATTTATAAGATACTCTTTGTTGCAATCAGATGAAGGCTTGATCCAAGATTACCTTTCCACCTCTGTTAAACTTGTGACGCTTTACAAAGACGATTCCAACCGTATTGTTAAGTTTTATGCATTGGTCAAATCTTGTTTTGTCTCCTGCTAAACTTCCCTAAGTGTACTTCTGAGCTGTTGTAAAAAAAATAGATAAATAGATAAATAAAGGTTGTCAACTTCAGGAATCCTATGACATAACTGGTCCTCCATCATTCAGACAATGTGGGGTCCAAACATTTTTCGTTACACATCATATTTTCATATTTCATTTTTTAACATTTAACGACACAGAATTATTTAGCAACTGATTACTTATTTCCATGTCCATTAAATAATTTCCTGATCAGTAAAGTACAGTTCAATTTAAGTACTATTACTAAAGAAAACAAGGTAACTGGAGAAATTAGGCAATAATCTTTCTAACATGTATTCCTCACAAACCAACATTAAATTGTGAACAGTTGAGAGCAAGAATCCTTTGGAGCAGCTTAAAAATGTCTACCTCCCAGGCCCCTTGGAAACCACCAGGAAACTGGGGTGTGAGAAGAACTCTTTCAACGCCCCTCTGCCGGTTGTATTCGGGATCTCGTTCTTTCAGTCACTACCCAAAGTTCGTGACCATGGATGAGGGTTGGAACATAGATCCACTGATAAATCGAGAGCCTCGCCTTTAAGCTCAGCTATCTCTTCATCACGACAGACCGGTACCATGCCAGCATTAATACAAATGCCTCAATGTTCCATTTAAAGTTCAGTCTAGTGTTCAACTGAACACCCAGATGTCTGTGAGTAATAAGTGGATCGATGATGAAATACAAAAATTGACAGGTTCTTACCTATTGAGGTTGCAATTTTCAGTTTTTTAGCTTGCACCTGAAGGTATCTGGGGAGGTGTGGCCCATTGACACACATTCCTGGTGCTGTACTTAACCTTTCCAGGTTCACCATCCCAGTGCCAGATAATGCCAAGCATTTGGTTCTGAGCTTGTGTCCCTTGTGTGTAACTTTACATGTAACTTTACGTGTAACTTTGTGTGTAACTTTGCGTGTAACTTTGCGTGTAACTTTGCATAGTTTTTTCAAAGTGAAATTTGGTTGTTACCTTTCACCTGTGTTCTGACATTGAATTTTGGCTGCACATTCCATTTAAAAAAAAAATCATTTTGTTTTGGTTTTTACCCTGCCTTTGGGCAGTGATTTTTGTTCTTTTGTTCTTTTGCTCTTTTTTTCATTTATTTTTTTATTAAATATGATCTGTTTTATCCTGTCAACTTTCATAAATTGGACCCTACTACCACAGAACGTATGAAAAAAACTCCTACGGATACCCTTACACATGATCATTATTACCTAAAATCTATTATCTAAAAAAAGTTACTTTTAACATTTAATCATTTGATATATTGTATGTCATGAACATATAGTGGAATGTAACTAAACATTCCACTAAACGTTCTTGCATAACTGATATGTGTTTCAGGGTTAGTGTTTAATGCTTTTATCATTCAGTGTGTAAACACAATGGCAGAGCATAACCAGTCATGTGTGGAGCTATTTCAGCTCCGCAAATGGCCAACAGTTGTTTGTGATGAAAAATAGTAGGGAGTTTTGGCAACAGAGCAAACCTTGTGAAACACCACAGGGTAAACCACAACAAAAAAGAGATATTTATGTTGAAGTGGACAGAAGAGGAGAGAACAGTGTTGTGAGCTGCTACTAGGAAAGACAAACAACTCTGGCAGAGATAATGTGGAGCTGTAGGCTCTAAGCACTGTTGCTGTTGGAGTTATTCAAAATAATTAATATAGTTATCAAGTGAGTAGCATGCTTGCTAACATACATGCTTCAACAAATAGCTACAGTGGTTCAGCTTAGGGTAAAATATGTGTAGCACTGAGATAATGTAGCATAGGTAAAAATGCCCATATTTATTCACTTAAGGTTTCCTAGAGAACATAACCTATATGACTATTTGCTATGACTACATACTATAGTCATTAAATTTTACAGCGCAATGAAATGATGAACTTGGAAAATTGTGCTTATACTAG
Source organism: Menidia menidia (assembly GCA_907169785.1). Classification (NCBI taxonomy): domain Eukaryota; kingdom Metazoa; phylum Chordata; class Actinopteri; order Atheriniformes; family Atherinopsidae; genus Menidia; species Menidia menidia. The sequence continues at coordinate 17,753,178 of CAJRST010002224.1, read as the reverse complement.
AAAAAGACTGTAAACCAACCAGTATAAACTGGCTTTCCTTTCTGATAATTGGGTTTTTAGTACATTTTAAATTTGTATTCTTTACAAGGCTCTCTCTTTCTTTCTCTCTGATAAGTAGGCGTTAGGCACAGTTTACTTTCAGAAATCTGTCTGTATGTTCCATTCGGTACCCAACCACTACAACACTCATCCACTTTTTCTAGCACATTCCAAAGGGATCAAGTGAATAGGACACCGGTGTGTTCTTGTCAGAGGTGATTGGCCACTTAGACTCAGTTGCAAAATCCAGCGTACTTTACAGGGCATTCCTAGCCCAAGAAGATATCTGTGAATTGCAAGTCGGAATATGCATGCTTTGTGTCTGAGGTGCTGCATGACCTGTCACTGAGAGCACAGCGATGCCATACTTTACTTGTGACGAATAAATTCTATATTGTTACACTAACAATTTCTATTGTTTGTTATGAGGCTTCCAACAAAAAATCACCTTAACAACTTGGTGCCATTACCTAGATTTCCTTACTCTGAGACCATGTCCCTCTTTAAACCAGCGGATTTGATCGGGGGAGACTCTTTGCACACTTGCTATAAAAAGGTAAGCAGAAAACTTTTCTACACAAAATGTGTCCACATTGGAAAAGATAAAATAAATTGTCTGAAAAATGTTAGGTCTGATTGCCGATATCATAGTAAACCTTTGATTGGTTATTATTTACATTTTACTGGAACAGTCACATATAAAGAACAAACGCAGTCTTTTGGAAAGGAAAGTGGATAAGTTTAGGTTTATTTGGCTGGAACTAACAATAGGACGACATGACTTGTACAGACATATTCCTTCATTAACCAGATCCTGGCTAAATGGCTATATAAATGAATAGATTACTCTGATGTTTTGTATTCTTTATGAAACTGTGATTTGAAACTTGCTATTTCTTTTAAAAATAGCAGACACATTAGATGCATTTGCACACAAGTAACTGTACTGGATCAGGATTGCCATCATCAGCCAGAATTTTACATAGATCGGAGTGGAAATAAGTGATATTGAATGTCACTAATGTCTGTACCATTCCAATTTCCTTTCCAAGGACAGATATGTTTTATCTTTACGTATGAAAATCCACAGTCAACGTTTATGTGTTGTTCATGTTAAACATTTAAAAACCATGCAGTGAAGTGGTTGAAATTTCAAATCTTCACAATAATGTCTACTAATAATACAAAAGTTTTGAAAATGACAAAAGTCAGAATGGCATTGGATGCCTGTGATGTACAGAGTTAAGAGAAACTGAGAAAGTCAATTTTCCAAAGATGTTGCGCTGCTGACCACCTTCTGAAACAGTGCAGGCAGAAATGAAAAAAAATGAGAAAATAAAAACTGTCTACGCCATGCTGCCTGTTTGTCGACATACAAATATACACATGGAAGCAGGTATATGATGGATTCTTCAATCCCAACCTAAAGACAATGAGCAAACTGTAAAGATAAAGTTTTTTTCAGTGTTCACTATCAAATAACTGAGTAATCGCTGTCCAAAAAGGTTTTTCATGATAAAATGTTTTCGCATCTGTCCTGCTGTCATGGAGGACATAGACAAGATTTTTTCATTTTTTTGTCATGACCAAGCAGGATGTCTTTCATAGCACTGGAACTTTCTCCTGACTCAAGGTTTGGGTAAGGGTAAACGCACTTTTATACTGCACTTTTATAGACTTCCTTTATTGTCTTTGTACAAAGCCATAGAGTGAATTTGACAACGTAATGATTGATGCTTGACTACCATGTACAGCGAGGTCTGTATGTAGGTTAGGTAATAAATAAATAGGTTAGGTAATAAATACTCTGGATAATTATAAATAGCCTTAACTATGTAAATATAACTATAAATATACAAGAGCTGAGAATAAAAGTGATATTTGTGTAATAATGTTTATGGATAATATTGATATGAAATATATTGATATGAAAACAAACAATACAGGTATTAACAGGGACATTTTGGTAGCAGCATGGATCAAGATGTAAAAATTAAATGAACTGAACAATCTGGTATTTCACTGTACATAAAATTGCACTATTTAAAATTTGCATCATGTTATTGCACTTGTCAACCAGTAAACACAAAATCAAGTGTTGGGTGTGGGGGGTATTTGTCCATGGGGTGGTGGGGGTGCGCGGGGTATCCATCATTGACATCTGCGATAGTGCGGAACCTCATGCTAGATGCAAGGCAGGGAAAAGTCCACATACAGGGATGTGTGGAGCCAGAAAGGATGCGTTGAGCAGGACGAGGCCCAAAACTGTAGTGTCATCAGTGTACTTCAGGATGTGGTTGCTGTTGTACCTGGAATGGAACTCGTGGGTCATCAAGGTGAACAGCAGGGGGCTCAGGACGCAGCCCTGAAGGGAGGCAATGTTCAGGGAGATGATACTAGAGGTGTTGCTGCCCACTTGAACAGACTGTGGTCTGTTGGTCAGAAGGTCCAGTAGCCAGTTACATGGGGATGTGTACTTGGGCCCAGGGACCCCAGTTTGCATACCATGTCCTGGGGGGTGATTGTATTAAATGCTGAGCTGAAGTCCAGGAACCAGCATCCATACAAAAGAGTTCTTCTTCTCCAGGTGCAGGTGGAGAGCAGTATGGTATGCAAACTGGAAAGGGTCAAATGATAGGGGCAGTATTGATATGACATGTTTCTTAACCACCTTCTCGAAGCACAATGTGAGTGCAATGGGTCGAAAGTCATTAAGGCATGTGATGGCTGTCAGGAGGTTGGGGTTTAGGGAGGACTCAGGCGCAGAGAGGTGGTTAGTTCCAAAAACGGTTTATTGAACAAAAGGCGCACTCTCAGAGTGGAGACAAAGTACCAAAACAAGATAGCAAGGCTATGAACAAAGTATCAAAATATAATCACTCTTATGAGGAAATCAAAGCTGTGAACAAAGTATCAAAACAACATGACTAAGGGCAAGGTACAAAGTAACAAAGAAATACTCACTAGGAATGGACGTCTAGGAGAAAAACACAAAGGCACTCAAAGGAGGCAAAAATTCAGGAGGCACGAAGGTGGGGAACGGGATCAAAGGCAAGGTTTGCTATGACAAGGGCTGGTCGAGACAGGCACTGTGGTCATGGACGCAATACACCGGCACGGGACAAGGGGAGACGAGGACTATTTAAACACATGAGGGAAGGGATCCCCAGGTGCAGACAATAGGTAATCAAGGAGACAATCAGACTGGGAACACAACAGGAAGTGCAAGTGACCTGAAACAAGGGGATGCATCTTTCAAAATAAAACAGGAAATGACAAGACAACATGGAGACAAGACCAAAAACACCAACATTTCCCCCAGGTGTGACAATGGCTGGTTCCTTCGGCACAAGGATTTTCTGTGGCTGTTTTGGCTGTTTTATTGTGTCACTGAGGGACGACAACCTGTCGCAGCAAGGTGTTGAAGATGTCTGTGAGCATGTGGGCCAGCTGGTCTGCACATTCCTAAATCAGCCAACATGGAATGTTGTCGGGGCCTATAGCTTTCCATGCGTTGGCCCTACCTCAGTGAGCGCCTGCTGATCAGAGTGGGGGATGGTCTTCCTCGCAGGGGTGTTGCTCAGAGCTTCAAACCTTACAAAGAAGTTATTGATCTCATTAAGGAAGCTGATGTCGTCCTGGCAGGGTGTGGGTGAGGCTCTGTAGTCTGTGACACTCTGGATGTCATGCAGCAGGTGTTACTGGGGTCCAGGAAGAAGCCTTGGATCTTAAGACTGTGGGTGCCCTTGGCTGCTCTGATGGCACGGTTCAGACTGGCCCTTGCTGATCTCAGCCCCACCACATCACGAGATTTAAAGGCAGCATATCGCTCCTTCAGTCTCATACGCACCTCTTTTTGGAATGTGGCACAGTGGAATCCTCTGTAGCTTTTTGACCGAGACATTCAGGAGGCTGGGCTGCCATGATCTTTACCTTTTCAGTCTCAATCTCATCTGCACTTAACCAGGCAGGAGGATGAGCAGAAGAGATTGCAGTGTGCCTTGATGTGGAGGGGGGTGTTGGTGATGCTTTATTAGAAACCAGTCTGTGGGTCGATGTGTGGTGTAAAACTGGAGGAGAATACTAAACAACGGACAATGATGTCTGGACATATAATTGTCACAAGTCTATCCCCCAATTCATTGAAGCCTGGGATTATTTCGATCTCTGACGATACATTGTTTTCCTTGAGTTGTTGTATTCCTTGATTTTATCCTCCTTCGCCGTGTTATGCGCCACCTTGTCCTTGTTTGCAGATGTTCTTTACCCTTATCTATGGCTCCTTGTCTCTCCAAAAAGCTTTTTCATATTTAGCATCTCTGGTTAGTAATGATCCTGTACTTCTTAGTGGTGTAGCAATTTACTGTTCTTCCTAGGATCATAATCTCAATATAGACATTTATCAATCCGCACCATTTTCAGACACTGAACTTGATGTAATGGCCAGTTTTTAGGGTTTTTTCTTACCAAGAGAATTTTAGTTTGTAACCCTGAAGCACACTTAGAGTTTCTTAAGTTTCCTAAGGCCATCTCTTAAATTTTCTAATGACAGTAGTTTAAAAGGCTTCAAATGAATCAGAGAGAAAATATGTGGTGTCACGTCTGGTGTCTTGTCTCGTCTTCTGAGTCGCTGCAGCTGCTGGACACGCCGCCCAACAGCGGCAGCAGCAGCAGCTGCAGCGACTCAGAAGACGAGACAAGACACCAGACGTGACATGTGGAACCATTTTAAAGCTGCATAACTTGTACATTTGATCTAAACATGTTTTCACCCATTTAATTTCTGCTTAAAATGTCTCAGAACATTTGAGACAACAAATCTTGTGATATTTGTTTAACTCTCTAGTCTTCATAATTTGCTTTTTTTAAATCATTTATTGTTTCATTGTCAAATTAGGTCTATTACAATATTTGTGCACTGCAAAAATATATGCTAGATCACACAAAAAGACATTCTGTTTGAAGCCACACTGAAACAAATGCCATTGCCTCTCTGCAGGACAAGCTGGGTTCACAGTGTGTGAAAATGTGTGACTATGTAAGCTCTTATCACCTCTGCTTCATATACACTGCACCTTAGGGCTGACACTTATACCACGTACACATACAAATACAGACACACACCCCTACGAGTGCACAGATGGCCTCACATTTTCTTCTGCCAAACAGATGGACGTGGCTGGATTCATTCATTGATGGACAAACACAAATAACATACACTAGCATACAATTAGTTATTCAACACAGATAAACTGCCACATGTCAAAAAATTTTCATGGAAACACATATATTTACATTTGTGCACACACTACTTTATTAACTCACAGGCTACTGCTTGTTTTCCTCAGTCCATCCTAACACACACACCAACAGTGGCTGTTGTCCAATCACAGTGCCCTCAGTATGTCTCTGTGAGCTGGAGATGTGAATTCTAATTACAAGAACAACATCAATATTGTTGAGGGCCATTTTATTAAATCTATTCCCAGTTCTGATCTTAAATGAACTTGAGATTTGCTTCACGCTTAATAAAACCAGTTATGGTCAGGGCTGTGGTACCCCCGTCAAATGTCCCTTTTCATGGTTTATGCAAGTCAATACTAATTTATTAATTGGTGGCAGTTTGGTGGTGACTGAGTGTGCAGATTATACCTTAAAAAGTAGTATAAAGCTAATTATTATTTGTGTTGTTTGAAACTTAACATAATTCATTTGACAAGAACCCTTCAAAGTACCCCATGGACACAACTTCAGTTTTCATTGTGCATGCTGTATGTTTATCAATTTAGATCTGTATATACTAAACATTTATATATGTTAAAACTGCGTGCATTGTATTTTTATACCAATCAGATTAGATCCACATGCTTCTGTGTGTGTTTGTTATTGGTCTCACCATCTGTTTGAAAAAGTGCAACATAGCTAGTTCTGTGTCATTATCCATTACCTCGGAACTGTCCCCTGAGACAAGCAACACTGATAGATGTGCATCACATGCGTGCTGGGAATTGTGTGTGGAGTGCCAATGGATCAAGAGAATCCATCTGAATGCCATTAAATAAAAGCTAAAACAACATATGTGCAGGCCAAAAGAAATTGGGTCTGAGTGGTGGCTATAAGGAATATTTTTCTTCTGCTTTTCTTCTATTCTTAATCTCCCCAATGTAGTTACTTGACTACAGTCACTGTAGTCACTTCAGTACTGGATGAAGGTTGTATGTTTTTTTACTCTCTAATGTCATCAGAATTTATATAGACTCTGATCAACCAAACACAGGGGTCACAATAGACCCTGTTTTTACTGATTACAATGTGTTACAAACCTCTAGGCTTTCCTGCCACTTTGGTTTTCACACAGTTCACACAGATGTCCTCTTTAAATGCCTTAGCCTGCACTCCACATTCGATAAATACTGAACTCTGGTTGGAAACAATCACTCTCTCCTGTTGTTTTCAGACTGTACTCATGTGCCACTCCCACACCACCTGCTTTAATAAAGATTGCAGCTTTTGTTTCTCTTAAGATGGGGGAAAGCTAATGTAACTGCTCTCAGAATATCTATCGTTTATCTGTATTAGTTCCAGTCATACTTTCCAAAACCAAGCAATCAATAACAGTAAAGCCAATAACTGGAGACTGCTGCTGGCTACTTTTAAGCCCTAGGTATGAGTAATTCAGAGTCACCAGCTGTAGGTTATAATGGTATCTCAACCCACAGGTGTAGGGCTTCAAGTAGTTTTTTTGACTGGCCAGTGCTCCCCATGGCAGCTTTTGGAGCAGCAAGAAGCAGTTTTAACCAAAGAACAACATTTCAAACACTAATTTTGACATTTTATAGAACAACCATAACAACACCTGGACATATCAGTGTCAGTCACCACATCCCGTTGGGGTGATTCCTTCTAGTTTGAAGGATTCCCTCTGACTGGTTTCATTGGCCTTTGTGTCTTTCAGCCTGCTCTAAAATGCTCACACTCCCACACCTGAAATAATGCTGGTGAAATTTTTCACCTGTTTGAATGCAAGTGTGAAACATTGGTTGTGGGCGGAGCATGTAGTATCGTTGAGGAGCGAAGTGCTGCTAGAGGATCACTGGGTGGTATGGCTGAGGAGCTGCCTGTGAGATGCATGTCACTAACATTGTCACTCTGTAAACATGTCAGGATGGTGTGGATTGATAAACTCTAAACCAGGGCTGGATGGTATTTTAGATGTGACTCGGCTTCTTGCAATGCAAAAAGAATCTTCTGAAGAGTCCATGGATCTCAGGGGAAGTTTTGTGTTTTGTGAGGAGCCCCACAGGCCAAAAAGGCCCGATAGGACTCTTTCTTCAGCCTGACGGCATCCCTCACCGCCGGTGTCCACCAGCGGGTTCGAGGGTTGCCGCCACGACAGGCACCGACAGCCCTGCGACCGCAGCTCCGGGAGGCCGCGTCATTAATGGGGGCGCAGAACATGGCCCACTCGGACTCAATGTCCCCCGCCTCCCCCGAGACTCTCCAGGAAGTGGGAGTTAATGCTCTGCCTAACAGGGGACTCCACCAGGCACTCCCAGCAGACCCTCACAATGCGTTTGGGCCTCCCAGGTCTCAACGGCATCCTACCCCACCCTCGGAGCCAACTCACCACCAGGTATTGGTCAGTGGAAAGCTCCGCCCCCCTCTTGACCCGAGTGTCCAAAACATGCGCCCGCACCTTCCCACCAGAGGTTTAATGGTACAGGACTTGAAACATAGCACACTGTGGTGGAATGGACCTTGTGTTTTGATATCACCTGATCAGTCAGAGAGCACTCAGGAAGTTCAGGAAGATGAGGCAAAGTCTGAGATAAGATCCAAATATCAGATTGTTGTACAAGACACAAACTTATTAAAACGTGTTTTGTGTCTGGAGAAGTACAGTCAACTAAAAACCGTGCTCCGACTGACAGCTTGGATGAAAATGTTTATCACCAACGCTCAAGCACAAAAATTTGTGGTGAACTGACAGCAGAAGCAGGAAAACATTGGATAAAGGTTATTCAGAACCAGAGTTTCAGCTCAGAAATTCAACTGCTTAAAACAGGAGAATGCACAAATACTGACTTCAGAATCCGACAGCTAAAACCCCTTTTGGGGTAGGAGGAACGCTCCAGCATTCTGACTTCTTTTACAGAGAAAATCACCCATGGATTCTGCCCAGCGACCACAGATATACAGAAATGTTGGTGAATTTTCAACATGAGAAGATAATGCATGCAGGGGTACGAGACACTTTAGTGCAGACGAGAGAACAATATTGGATTTTGAGAACACGACAAGTAGTAAAGAAGGTGGTGTCAAGAAGTGTACTTTGTAAAAGGTTCAAAGCAAGAGCAGGGCAACCGACAACTGCACAGTTACCCAAGGACAGAACAACTGAGTCACCTCCATTTGAGATCACAGGTGAGGACTTTGCAGGACCACTCTATGTGAAGGTACAGAACTCCATGACAAAGGCGTACATAGCACTGTTCACTTGCGCTATAACTGTGCACTTAGAACTAGTCTCAGACCTATCCACGGCAAACTTTCTGCTGGCACTGAAAAGATTTGTCTCAAGAAGAGGATTTTGCAAAGGGATCTATTCAGACAACGCTAAGATATTCAAGAGAGCTGATCAGGATCAGAATGAACTCTGGAAAGGCATCCAAGATCCACAGCTGCAAAATTCCTCTCAGAGAAAGGCATCACCTGGCGGTTCATCTCTGAAAGAGCAGCCTGATGGGGGGGGGGGTTCTGGGAAAGGCTTGTAAGGTCAGTCAAAATCATTCTCAGAAAGGTGCTTTGAAGAGCTAAACTCAACTTTGAAGAAATGTGCACCATTCTAATTGAAGCTGAAGCCATAATAAATTTGAGGCCACTCACATATGTGCACAATGATGTGGATGAACCATCGCTGTGACTCCCCGCAGCCTTTCCTGCTGAAGGTGGGAGATGTTTTACTCATTGGAAAATGGGACGAATTCAAGAACTCTTTCCAGGGCATGATGGCCTTGTCACGTCATGTGCTGTTCGAACCCTTCTGTGGAGAACAATTCAGCTGCTAAATCATTTGGAAATTTAACCTAACCATAACCCTAACTACAGATTATCGGGGGGAAGGATGTTGACAATTTATTTGTTGAGGACTTATTATTTCATAAAAATGTATGATGACTTAAGGACTTGAAAATTACAAGTTTGGAGTTTTGGAGTTGCATTGTGGTGAATTTCATTACCCATGATGCTCTAGGAGTAAGAAAAAAAAACACATTTTACGTTCTTATGTGCAACTGTTGGAACATTCTGGAACCTAGCCAAACTGGCACACGTTGTATATTTTCTTTTCCCTTTTTTCAACTGTTCTTCACTAAAGTTTGACGAAATGAAAGTTTCTTTTAGTTGGAAGTTAAATCTACCACACCCGTACAGTGCCACAGAACTTAAACATAGATCTTCAAACACATGTCCACTTCCCAATGTAAGAGCTAACCAATAGTTCCTTTTTCTCTGCAACAGATAGTGGAATGGTATATGCAGACAATGGCCCCACCCACCTAGGAAACAATCCAAACTGCAGACACCACAGCTTCAATTTTCCTGGAAGCCCTAATTTATCTATGTCATCCCATCCCAAAGCAACATCTCTCTGAAACTGCTCTACATGCACTCTATCATTCAAGTGTGCCTAGGGTTGTTACTGACATTCCCCTAAATATTAGAACTCTTTCTTCATCTATTACAAAGATGAAGAAGCTCTGGCCTCTGCCAACCTTTTGTAAAATCTTGTAAAATCAGTCTATTGTCCTGGAAACATACTCTTATTAAGTTAGCAAATAACCACTGGAACTCTAAAATAATTGTTGACATAACACTTTCCAAATAAGACTATGAGACAATAAATGTATCTGCTAAATTCAGAAATATAGCATGCAAGTCCTTAATCCCAACCTTGTCTGAATCTGATGCCAGATCATGCTAGTATGCTCCATGGGAAACCTGATATTCCTGCCTTCTGCACAATGGTATGTATTGAACTATTCCTATCAAAATGTATAGCTAAACTCTGTGAAACTACACTGTAGAAAATATTCTCTACAATTAGAAGAAAGATCATTCAGAACTCAGGTCTGAGGACTCCTTCGCTTTTGGAATAAGGATGTCTCCTGCCCTGTACCAAGCTCTATGAATACTCTGTTTCTCCCTTACTATTGTTAGATGCCTCCACAAGAACTTTGGTACATCAGGTGTAATTTTATAAACCATGTGGGGGACTCCATTGGCCATTGAGCTGACAAAACCTTTGCAGCCTCCTCAGTCTTCCTTCACCTAGTTGGTTTAACATCCATCTCACGAGCTATCTCTCCTAATCATAGCTTTTCAGATTGAAACCCTACTACCCTAAAATGCTCAAGATTTGAATATGTATTTCTTAGAAATTATTTCACCTCTGCTGTCTTAAGATGCTACTCCCTTTTCCTGGATGAAAAACCCTTTAACAAACTTAAAAGATTTCCAGTTTAACACAGTTTTTACAGATTCCTTCTTTGTCATATTTTAAGTATTTTCAGCCTGCCTCTCAAGTTTTCCTGCAAAACATTAATCTCCTGCCTTTCTTCCTGTGTGGATTATTTCCAATGTTTTGTTAACTGTCGTCTTTCCTTAACCAGTTTCTCCATTTCTCTGTATTGTCTAGATTTAACTAAATGTACTATTTCAAATTTCTATAGCTTGCACCCCAAATCTTTCTACACAATAGGAGTACAGTAAATCTCCCATCTTATGTAGCTTATTGCTTACATTTCCTCCTAATGCAAGCAAAATAGTTTTGGCCTGCCAATCAATAAGCAGGTATACAAACTTTAACAACAAAATCGATTAAGTTCACTTCATTTTCATAACACAACTCCAGTTTAATAATTGCCACAACAACAGTTTGATAATCTTGCCTCTCTACTGGGACATGCAATTCCACACATCTCACGTTCATCTCTTCCAACATCCCAGTGCATTAAGTCCAGCATTGTTAAAAACGTATCAGATTCTGCAGTGATGTGTGTTAAACAAGACACTTTAAGAAGAATCTGAAGCCAGATCGGTTTACGTCTAAAACGACAATATGAGATCAATAACAATATATTATTTGAAAAACGGCAGACTTTTGCCCTTCTTCCTCCCCAACTCCTTCCCCCCTTGACCTTCACTCATTTAACCCATGTCTTCTAAAAGCCATGCACATTCATTATTAATGGTTGTGGTGGTGTTTTGTGTGTCTGTGTGAAAGAGAGTAGGAGGGGCTGCACAGTAACTCAGGAGGGCTCAGAAGGTGACAGCTGTTCTGTATGTCTGGGTTAAAACGCTGTGTGCAACTGGGGGTGGGGGTGTCGAGGGTCAGTGTCAGTGGCTAATTGGCTCTGGGGCTCGGACACTTGATCACGATGATCCAATCAGAAGAGTCTTAGACAGAATGGAGATGTGAACTTTACATTCAGGGTTTGACAAAGTGACAGAAACTAAAACCATTGTGCAGGAGTGACTGAATTATGTTTCCTAAATTGTTTCATCCTCACATTTAATCGTATCTTTCCAAGCTGGCAAGTTATTTTATTTTCTTCTATTTTAAATTTTCATTAATTACAAGATGCAAAATGATTGAATTCTTGAATTCTTACATCTTGGACTAATGCGCCTTGTTGCACAGTGTCATGGGAGTTTGGTTAATTCACTGCTTACATTCCTCTGAGTTACTATCAAGTGAAATGGGCGGTGTGTAAGGGAAAACTAACATCTCTGAATTTGTCACTCTAACCACAATTCTGTCATCATTCATCTGATTCTGTGACATCGATTTGATATCTGAAAGCACACATTGATTAGGGTCAGCCACCTGTGTCTTCATGTCCTATTTACCAGAGAGGAACATCTGCAGATTGGCATTGACTATAATTGCATACCTCAATGCATGTCTTTTTGTAAATATAAGGGTTTTATAAAAAAAGAAAATTCTGTTTTCCAAATGCAGCATTGTAGTTATCGAAGAAATCTAGGCACAAGGACACTTAACATTTACCTCCCTGAAGATGTGAAAACGTAAGTTCATAACATACGCTTAAAAACTTTTCAGGATTTGTCCTGATATATATATATATATATATATACAACCAAATGAACAAACATTTTGACCATGGGCACTTAGACTGTCAAGACATATACTCATGGGTTATTCTAATTTTTAGCAATACAACAATAACAAACATGATTTACAGCCATCAAGACTCTTCTCATAATCACTTGATAATAATATTCAAATCAGTACAGTTAAGGCTGCTTGGTGCTGACATTGTTTTTTCTCCCTAGAATAGCCATATAAACCTAAAAGAAAATCTTTATTTGTGTGTTTTCTGTCTTTTCTGAGGATTTCCACAAGTCAATGATTGAATGGTTAGTCATATTTGCCATACTTGTCATCATCCTTAATGGGTAATGCTGCAATGGCAGTTTGAAACAGGTATGCTGCAAAATAGCGGTTATAGCGCATGCATAATAATAACTGTAAATATGCACAGACCCATGATGCGTTATTGCCAAAATTTCACATCACAACCTTGTTGGATTTAAATGTGTAGCAATGGTTAGTGCCTTACTGTGACAAAAAGGTTGGTAAAACAGTTGTAATCATGTTGGAACATATTTGGTGCAGTCACAGATTGGAGATTTATGATCAGAGACTTAACCAGTCTAACAAGTAAATATTTAGTTACAATCACAGCTCAATTTGGTTAAAGAAAGTTAGTTAAAATTTGTATGAAGCATAACAAGTGCATTATTACATCAATTTAAAAAAATGCAAATGTTCTTCGGATTCTTCTGATATTTTATTGCATTTTATTGGAGCAATATTACTTTTTCTTTAATGTATTTTATTTAAATTGCCTTCACCAAACTGGTGATGCTGTAAAGTCATTGTAAAATGACTTTACAGTATCACCAAAGCACAATGTTGTAATCTGAATAACCCAAAGAGCAACAGTTTTAAGTTTTATTCATATATATATATATATAAATATAAAGGGTGCCATTGACATGTATAACCCAACTATAAAATCGAAGTATCACCCAAATGCACTTTTAATTTAAAACTCAGTATAACATGGACTTTAATGGGACATTTTGACACATTTCTTTAAATTGAAAGTCAATGAACCTGATCTATTTAAATCGTGTTATGAAAGCCCCTCAAATCTGGGCGCCTGTTTTCCTTATGTGTTTTGAGAAAATGACTTTGTCATTGTGCCGAGTCATTCTTTCACCGTAAGTATATGGTACTTACGGTGCCTTTACTTAAAAAGCCTTTACTTCAAAATAAATGATCCTAAACAAGTCTCCATATTCATACATTCAATTACAATTGCAGTGCCACCTAATTTCTTCAGGGAGTAACTAGGACAAGATCGATCTTTTTATTACATGCATGGTATTGACCTAGGTCACTTTGAAGTTTGTCTGAAAAAGCTTGAGACCTTGGTGATGTTTTGATAAACTATTGTATATATTAATTGTTGTTACAGTAAATGAAGAACATATACATGTGTTCCTTGTATGGCCAGGCACAGATTTGTGATTTTCCTATTGAAGATTGCAAACACAGAAATCTAAATATCAAGACAACCCATCAACACAAATGAGGTACACTGGTTTGGCTCGGTATAGTTAACAGTAGCCATTGAGCATGGTGCTGAACTGGGAGCTGCCTGTCCTGTCTGATAGACTTCCTGTATTTCAGAGAGGAGACCCTTTTTCACTACCTCCACTTTCTTTGTTTTGAAAACAAAGATGTTTAATACTAAACAGCTGTAGTACATTTGCTTGATTAGGGATAACTCTCCACACATGACTCCGCTTATGCTCCACCATTGAGTTACACACACAGAGAGAGAGACGGGTGAGCAGCAGCATGCCACTACGTATTACACACTTATCTAAGCAGAAGAAAAAGTAGCTCCCACCAGTAGCATGTCATTTATACAATATCTGAATAGTTTAGTTACTTTCCAACATATTCCTGTTAGTTATATACATTACAACAAATGACTGGAGTATCAAATGTATCAATATTTTCATTATAAAATCTATTTTAGAGTATAGAGATCTGGTATCAGAAGTATTTATTTCAAGATGGATCCACAACTAACTAGTATTGAAACTTCAACTTCATTGCAATTTCATTGCAAAGAGAGAACTGATTGTACAAACAAATGGAACTGATTCAGTTAATCTTTTAGTTTTAACAATTACACTATGATACCTATTTAGATGCGTGAGCAGTGCTGACCAACATTAGGTCATTAGGGTCATCAGGTGCGAATATTGTTCCTCTGTGTTTCATCTAGTTGTGCCACCAAAACACCGCCAGGGATCAGTGGTGATCACAGTCACTCCATTAAAGCCAGCCATTGCTACTCCTCACACCACAAAAACCGTTCCATCAAAGTTGAAGTCAAAAGCACTCTATTTATCCAACCCGGCCTCTATCCAACTGCTGTAAACCCTGGTTTGGATAGTGGTTAATGAAAGTATACAGGGTGCCGGTGGTGGAGCAGGACAAGACACAGTAGCAGACTTCTGGCCCTAATTCTACATACGTTAGCTTTCTCGTTTCATATGCTTCTTCTACTCAGTCTTTCCAAGGAACAGTCAACTCTGTGAAATAAACTCTCATTCTACTCCTAGATTACAAGATTATATCAGGCTTTACACTCGTAGAGGCTATTTCCTGGGGAACAGCAAGCTTTCCTCCAAAATCTATTTGCATCTCCCAGTAAAAAGCAAGAACCCTCCACTCCAAGGCAGCATGCACCGCATACAGCTCCCTGTTGCCAATGTCATTATTTCTCTCAGAGGGGGTAAACCTCCGAGAGAAAAAGGCACAGGGATGTATGTGCTGGTCCTCCCCAGACCGCTGGGTGAGAACAGCCCCAATACCCTCATCGGACGCAACAACTTCAACAATGAACTGTCGGTCGGGGTCCGGTAGAGAAAGCACAGGGCTGTCATGAATCACTTCTTGAGAGCCAAGAAGGCAGCCTCCGCCTCTGAAGACCAGGAGAAAGGGCGGAGGGTGGAAGTCAAGGTAGATAGGGGAGCAGGGACCATGAATGAGTCGGCGGTAGAAAATAGCAAACGCTAAGAACCACTGGAGCTGCGATCCGTAGGACATGCCCACTCCTCCACCGCACGCACATTCCTGGGATCAGCGTGGACACACCCCCTCTCCAGAATGTGCCCAAGGTACTCAACAGAGACAGATTGGAATTCACACTTCTCTGCCTTCACAAAGAGGCGGTTCTCCAACAGTTGCTGCAGGACCAGATGAAAATCAGTGGCGGCTGGTGAAAAAAAATCTTGGTGGGGCTGGTGTGCCAATAGATTTCCCTGCCTAACCCAGTACATGCATTCAAGTTAAAAGTCGTAAAATTAGTACAATTCCACAATAATGATTTAATTCCCTTATTAGAATCAGCAGTTTACATATACAGTTAACCATTTGAAGCTATATTAGGTATTATTTTGGAAAGAACAGTAAGCAATACAACACTCAATTTTACTATTTGTCACCAAACACACAAAGTAGACACACAGGTGGTTAGCTTAACACGGTTAGCTTAACACAGTTTTCCATATGAACTCGTGATATTTCATGTTTCTTAGTTGTTCAGAGAGGTGTTTTAAGTCTGTCTGTCCAGACTGTGTCCACGTCAAATAACTCCGGTCACTTTTAAAAGGATGCGGGAAAAACAAAAAAGTGCATTGGCCGTCCCACAGGCTGTAAGCCAGGACTTACGTTGGAACCAGCTGCGGTTAAAGGCCGGCTGTAGGACTTAACTTTTTCATTGGTTCGCTGCGTTAAACTTATTTCGGACTTGTCAGGTCCCAGCTCCTTTACATTGAATTTTTCCACCAATGTCCTTCCCACGAAAGGGTAAAGATCTCAGTAAAGATCTCACTGAATTATGTGAAAGCTGCTCTTCAACTGTCGTCGTCGCCGTCATCTCTACGTCACAGCCTGACTGACCACTAGCTATACGTCTATGGCTTTGGGACGCCGGTTCCAGGCGCCCCAAAGCCAATAATTTCGGCGATGCTGATTGGCCAAATATTTATTAATTTTCCCTAGCAACATTTTTCAATTGGTTATTTCGCTGCACTTCTGGGGCGCTTGGGGCTGGCGCCCCAGAAGAGAAACGATACGTTCTGTGGGTGGAAATGCACTGTTGAATGAGAGTCAATTGGTGGAAGTGTTGTTTTAATAATTCATATTACATGTAGCCAGATATTATTAAGTAAAACTGACATTGATAATACTTTAAAAATAAATATATATATTATAACTTTCCCCCTAAACATCTAGGGGGGGCGGCGCCCGAGCGCCCCCTATGGGCCCGCCGCCACTGATGAAAATGCTGGTGGCGCTCCACCTCGGAATGAGAAAACACAAGTATGTCATCCAAATATACAACGACAAAGGTATTGAGGATGTACCTGAGCACGTCATTTACAAGGGCCTGGAAGAGAGCAGGGGCGTTGGTAAGGCCGAAAGGCATAACAAGGTACTCGAAATGCCCTAGGTGGGTATGAAAACCTGTCTTCCACCCTCTTCTTTAATATGCACCAGGTGGTAAGCGTTTATCAGGTCTAGCTTGTTGTAGATCGTGGCTTGAGAGAGTGGCTCGAACAAAGAGTCAAGTAGGGGAAGAGGATACTTACTGTATTGTTAAGTGTGATGTTATTTAGGTCACGGTAATCAATACAAGGCGTCAAACTCCCATCCTTCTTCTTAATAAAGAAAAAACCTGCTGCGACCGGGGAAGATGTCGGTTGAATCATGCCAGCGGCCAGGAACTCAGTGATATAATTCCTCATAGCCTGATTCTATTGGACTGTAAGATTGTACAGGCGACTAACTGGTAGAGCGGCTCCTGGGAGGAGGTCTATGGAAAAATTATAGGGTCAGTGAGGAGGAAGAGAGAGGGCCCTCTCCTTGTAAACACCTCAGCCAAGTCATGGTAGCAAGGAGGGATACCAGAAAGGACAGGAGGTGAGGGCACAGGTTTGGATCCTCTTATAGGTGAAGGAGCAGCATGCAGACAATTGGCATGGCTGGCAACACTCCACCATAGAATGTGCCCAGAGGCCCAGGAAATGTGGGGCTCATGCATCTCAAAGCACCAGGGGAGTTGTGGGGGCATGCAGAATAAAAAAGCAAATTTTCTCGCTGTGATTACTTGACATCGTGAGGGTAAGGGAAATGGTAGTGTGGGCAACACGCCTAAGGGTTCCTGAGCAGAGAGAGGAGAGTCAAGGGGAATGAGGGAAATGCCAGCTTGGTGAGCAAGCGTGGCGTCCATAATGCACTCATCCGCACCTGAATCGAGGAACACTCCAAGAGATACAGATTCAGATTCCTAAAAGAGTGCGACAGAGAAAAGTTGATTCTTACTCCTTTCTTGGAGACACAGGGAGAGCAGTTCGGCTCATTAGTACTGCCGTACCTAATCAGCCGGGTCTTTTTGGTCGAGTGGGACATGCTTGGATGTGATGACCTGGCCTTCCACAATAGAGGCACAGGCAGTACCCTATCCCCAGTTCGCACTCCTGTTTGTACAGCTGTCACCGAGCCAACTCCATGGGATCGTCCTGGACACAGGACAGTGGCAGTGCTCTTGAGGGTGGATGGGGTGATGAAAAAACATCTTGTGCGGACTTCCGGTTTGATGACGTAGCGAGCAGACGTACGAGCAGGGAGCTCCAGCCGAACTTTTCATTTAACTTTCAAGTCTACCAGTTTAATCTGCTTTTGATTGGATTTTCCGTGCATTACTCAATCTTATATAAGAAGGAACATCGCGACGTTATGAGCTCCTCAAACTCTAACCCTCAGCCGGTAGTAACAACTCGGGCAGCTAGCATCTCATCTAAGCTAGCCAACATGGCCACCGCCACCGCGCCTGAACTGGCGGGCAGAAGCTCCGACCCGGTCACCAGGACCGACCTCGAGGCTCTTTTCACCAGACAACGTGATAGCTTCAAAGCTGATATGGCGATCCTGATCCAACAGTCAACTGCATCTCTGAAGCAGTCGGTGGACTCACTGGGTCGGCAGGTGACGTCATTTAACACCCGTCTCGCTAATACTGAAGTCGTGGTGGGTGAAAACTTCGGGAAAATCACTGAGATGGAAGCTGCTGTTAAGACCTTACAATCCCAAGCCACGGTGCTCCTGGAACGCGTAGACGACCTCGAGAACCGGTCCAGGCGCTCCAACCTGCGGATCATCAACGTACCCGAGGGGAGCGAGAGAGACCAGGACCCGACCAGGTTTGCCTCCGACCTGCTGATGGCGGTGATGGGGCCGGGCGTGTTCCAGTGTCCTCCGGAGATAGAGCGAGCCCACCGCTCCCTCGGGCCCAGACCAGGGGATGCCGGCGCCGGGAAACCGAGAGCCTTCATCGTTAAATTCCTCCGCTTCCAAGAGAAAGAGAAAGTCCTCCGCTGGGCCAGACAGCACAAGATGGATTACCGCGGCTCCGAGCTGAGAGTTTATCCGGATATCAGCGCTGCTCTGGCCAAGAAACGGGCTGCTTTCAACACCGTCAAAAACTCTCTTTACCTGAAAGGAATAAAATTCCGCCTGCTGCACCCTGCCCGTCTCCAGGTCTCGTTCCGGAATGAGAACTTTTTCTTTGACTCTCCAGAAAAGGCCCAGGACTTTTACAACGAGCGCATCGCTCCCACCGGTTAGTGGACTTATTCAGGATGCCGGCTTTATCTGGACCCTGTGCACGGTAACGTTTGGATGTTTATAACGATCAGATGTCATTTCAAGGGGCTACTTGAGTTGTTTTTTATTAAAAAAAAAAGTTTTTTTTTTTCATTTTTATTTTTTTTATTATTATTTATTATTATTATTATAAAATTATTATTATAAAAAATATTATTATTTTTTTTATTATTATTTTTTATTTATTTTTTATTTTTTTCTCTAATCTGAATGCTGATATGGGAGTATTACTGCCCCCTGATATATCTGTTTATTTTGCACCTATTATACATTGTAGACACATTTGCAGATGCAGGAGCCCCGTCTGCTCGGTGAGTGGTAAGTTGATAAGTTTATGTCACACGGAAGTAACAGAGTCTATGGAGTCCCGCTGCTAGTTCTCGTTCTTAGGACATGCTTAGGGAGGTTTAGGTATGTTTATTTGTTCCATGTTCTAAGGGTTCTTGTTTTGGAGTATTGGGGTGGTAGATCCTACAGATTTGCTTTTGTATCTATTTTTGTCTGTGCTTTTGTAACACCACGTCCTTCTACCATGCAGTGGTTTTTCCTACCATATATTTACATATTATTCTATGGCTAATACTACAAAAAAAGGGGTATCCTCTCTCAGATTTGTCTCTTGGAATGTTAAAGGGATCAATGGTCCAGTAAAAAGGGGTAGAGTTTTTTCCCACTTGAAACATCTTAAAACGGAAATAGCTTTTTTACAGGAGACGCATTTGATCGCTAAGGATCACCATAGGTTAAAGGCTTCATGGGTTGGCCAAAGTTTCCATTCCAATTTTAGTAACAAAGCAAGGGGTACAGCGATTTTGATACATAAAAAAATACAGTTTTACCCATCAAGCTGACCATCAAGGCCGGTTTGTTATAGTCTCAGGCTCCCTCATTAATGTACCTGTTGTTCTTGTTAATCTATATGCACCCAATTGGGATGATGAGGCATTTATTAAGAAAATAACCTCACTCTTACCAGATTTAACTTCCCACCACTTTATCTTAGGAGGCGACCTTAACTGTACTATAAATCCTTTGCTAGACAAATCCTCCCCACGACAGGATTCCCCTTCTAAAGTTGCTAAAGCAATTTCAACGTTTATGGATCAAATAGGAGGTTTGGATCCATGGCGCTTTATCTATCCTGATAAAAAACAATTTTCTTTTTACTCTCAGGTCCACAAAACATTCTCAAGAATTGATTACTTTTACATTGATAACTATTTTCTTCCTGTTGTCGAGAACATAGAATATTCATCGATAGTGGTATCTGATCATGCTCCAGTGCTACTCGACCTTTCGTTTTCACTTTTACAAAAAACACGCCCCCCATGGAGGCTGAATTGCACATTGCTTAACAATGAGGACTTTTGCCAAACAATCTCCAAAGTAATCGATGATTTTCTTGTCTCCAACAAGTCTGATCTCATATCCCCATCTCTACTGTGGGAGACATTAAAGGTGGTAGTCCGAGGAGAGATTATTTCTTATTCTGCAAGAGTAAATAAACTCAAAAAACAAAAACAGGAAGAACTCATGGAAAGCATAACAGAATTGGACAGAAAATTATCAACATCTCCATCCCCTGAATTAGATAAAGAGAGACAAAACCTTCAAATGGAATATAACTTGTTGTCAACACAAGAAACTGAAAAATTAATGTTACGATCACGTGGATTTCTTTACGAACACGGTGAGAAGGCAGGACGCCATCTGTCACGCCTAATAAAAAACCAATCTGTATCCCAGCAAATTAAACAGATAAGAACCCCTTCAGGTGAACTTACAGTAGCGCCATCTGTCATAAATGAAACCTTTAAAACATTTTACTCTGAACTATACACGTCACAATCCCCACCTGACAAAACAAACATGATGAGCTTTCTGGATAACCTAAATTTTCCACCCATTTCTACTATCCAGAAGAGCGAAATGGATCGACCCTTAGAAATTTGTGAAATAGCAAACTCAATTAAACTAATGCAGAGTGGCAAGGCCCCTGGCCCTGATGGTTACCCTATAGAGTTTTATAAAAAATTTGCTGACAAATTAAATCCTCTTCTCTTAGACATGTTCAATGACTCTATTGACCGGGGAGCTCTGCCCCAAACTCTTACTGAGGCATCAATAACCTTATTACTAAAGCCGGGTAAAGAAGATTCCGAGTGTAGCTCTTACCGTCCTATCTCCCTTTTAAATGCTGATTATAAGATTTTAGCTAAGGCACTGGCCCTACGTCTTGAATCAGTTATGCCGAGCATCATCTCACCCGACCCGGGTTTATGAAAAACAGACACTCTTTTTCCAACGTCCGCCGCCTCCTCGACCTGCTTTTCTCTCCCGCAGCCGGGGAGACGCCAGAAGTGGTGGTCTCCCTGGATGCAGAGAAGGCTTTCGATAGGGTGGAGTGGAGTTATTTATTAGAGGTCTTAAAGAAATTTTGCATTGGGTCTAGATATACATCTTGGATTTCACTCTTATACTCTTCCCCTAAAGCATCTGTAAGCACTAATGGGATGAAATCCCAATATTTCACACTGAACCGAGGAACGCGCCAAGGGTGCCCTCTGAGCCCACTGTTGTTTGCTGTGGCAATCGAACCTTTATCTATCGCACTTAAATCGGCCAGTTTTAATAAAGGAATCCACAGATGTGGTTTGGAGCATACATTTTCCTTGTATGCAGACGATTTACTATTGTTTATTTCTGATCCAGTAACCACCATCCCCAAAATAACTGAATTGCTAAACCGCTTTGGAGCATTTTCTGGCTATAAGTTGAACTTCTCAAAAAGCGAATGTTTTCCTGTAAATAACTTAGCCCTTGGGATCCTGATGTGTGTTTTCCATTTAAAGTGTCTAAAAGCAGCTTTAAATATTTAGGAGTGCATATCTGCCGCAAGATGTCAGATCTCTACAAGACCAATTTTCAACCCCTAATTGAAAAGCTTAAATCAGATCTGGAAAGATGGTGTAATTTGCACATAACTATAGCGGGAAGGGTAAACTGCATCAAAATGAACGTGCTTCCACGTTTTCTCTATCTTTTCCAATGCTTGCCGATCTTTTTACCCAATTCCTTTTTTCGTGCTATCAATAGGCTAATTTCATCTTTTATATGGAAAGGCAAGACTGCCAGAATAAGAAGAGAGCTTTTACAAAGGCATAAGTCGGTTGGTGGTCTGTCACTCCCTGATCTGAGACTCTACTATTGGGCAGCCAACATAAACAAAATTACTCTCTGGATCCGCGAACCTGAATTAATCTGGTGTAAACTAGAAGCTAAATCCTGTTCTACGTCACTCCTAGCTCTACTTACACAAATATGTGACGTTCTGGCTCCGCCCACTCTCTGCCTGCAATCAGCGACATTGGTCGCACCTGTCCCGGTCAGTACAAGTAGTCCTCTCACTCACTCACATTTGCCAGAACGTCTCAATACCTCTTTTGTGTGAGTACTTCCAGCATTGTTCCTGCCTGACTGCCCGTTTGCTACCTGATTGACCCCGACTCCGAGCCTGCCTGCCCCTCGTCTGCTTCTCTTGCCTCGCCTGTGTTCCAGCCTGTCTGACTCAGTGCTTGCCTGCCTGCCTGTGCCCCCCGACTCTGCCTGCCCGACTCTGCGCCCCCGTCTCATCCCCCTGGACTGCTCCCCTGGCTTCGACCCCTGCTCGTTACTGGACTACCCGTTGGATTATCCCCTGGATCTTGCTGGACTGACCACACGGTACCGACCTCGCCTGTCTGACCACGCCGCAGGAACCTTCCTGTCTGTTAATAAAACCCGTTAAACTGACCGTTTGCCTCCGGGTGTTTTTGGGTCCGAAGAACCGTACATTACAAAATATTGCCCTTTCGACCATCCCAACATACATGTAACCCAATTGTCGTCTCCACCCTTAAAATTTGGCTCCAATTCAGACGTACTTTTGGACTCATAGGACTGTCCAATCACAGCCCCATACATAACAACCCTCTCTTCCTCCCTCCTCGTATTGATAATGCCTTTTCTCTATGGCAGAGATCTGGCCTTGTTAGGCTAAGTGATCTATATATTAACAATGTCTTTGCTAGCTTCAACGAATTATGTGGAAAATTCAACCTCCCCAAATCTCACCTATTCCGATACTTCCAAATTCGTAACTTTGTTAAATCCAATAGCACCTATTTCCCTAATGCCCCACCTAACTCAGTAATTGACTCAATTTTGGACATTCCCACAAATCAGAAAGGCCTTATCTCCAAAATATACACCTTAATATCCCATCTCAAAGAGACATCTCTTGATAAAATCAAGAAAGACTGGGAACAAGAACTTGGTAGGGCTATTGATGATGGTGTCTGGGACTCAGCATTAACTCGTGTAAATAATAGTACATCTTGCTCCAGGCTTAATCTCATACAATTTAAGGTTGTCCATCGTATTTATTTTACCAATTCTAAACTTTCTAAAATTTATCCCAATGTCTCAGACGCATGCAATAGATGTCACATGTCACCAGCAAACATGACTCACATGTTTTGGTCCTTTCCCCGTCTGCAAAATTACTGGACGGCTGTTTTCAAACATATTGGAGAAGCACTAAATGTGAAATTGACACCTTGTCCTGAATTGGCTATTTTTGGAATAATAGACCATAAAAAAATTAAGAAAAAGTTCAAGGATAGTATTGCTTTTGCTTCTCTATTAGCGCGGAGAAGAATTTTGTTGGAATGGAAGGCACCAGGGGCCCCAAAAGCTTCACTGTGGCTCAAAGATCTCATGCTGCACTTAGACCTGGAGAAAATGAAATATGATCTGAGGGGGGCACCTGGAAAATTTGATTTAGTTTGGGGCTGCATGATTAGCTACATAGCTAGATTAAAGACACTGCAGGACGGGTGAGGCGTCCACTTTTGAAACCCGACTTTTGATTGCATTTTCTTTTCCTCCCTGCTTCATCTCAGCCCATTGAAAAACTTTACTGCTCAGTTTTGTTTTGTGGTGTTTTCTGTTTATTTATTTGTGTTGTACTTGATGCTCTCTCTTTTTTAAATTGTCTATATACTTTTTAAAAAAATGTTTTGATTATTATTCACATGTTCTTGTACAGGGGCGGCACGGTGGTGTGGTGGTTAGCACTGTCACCTCCCAGCAAGAGGGTTCTGGGTTCGAATCCCGGGGGAACCAGGACCTTTCTGGGTGGAGTTTGCATGTTCTCCCTGTGTCTGCGTGGGTTCTCTCCGGGTTCTCCGGCTTCCTCCCACAGTCCAAAAACCTGCATGTTAGGCTGATTGGAGATTGGGGAAATTGCCCTTAGGAGTGAATGTGAGTGTGAGTGATTGTTTGTCCTTGTATGTCCTGTGTGTGGCCCTGTGATGGACTGGCGGACTGTCCAGGGTGTACCCTGCCTCTCGCCCGTTGACCACTGGGATAGGCTCCAGTTCCCCCGCGACCCCATGAGGGACTAAGCGGTATTGATAATGGATGGATGGATGGATGGATGTTCTTGTACAGTAAGAAGGAAAGATGTGGGTTATTACTGATTTGTAGCATAATTCTGTAGGATTGGGGAGGGCTGGGGAAGGGAAGGGAATGAGGGGTTGTTTTTGTAAAAATGGAAAAAAATAATTATTTTCACTATTTTCATTGTTTGTACTTGACCTTGTCATATGAATAAAAACATAAAAAAAATAAAATAAAATAAAAATAAAAAACATCTTGTGCACGATCATCCATGAGCAGAGCCAGGGAGATCAATTCAGTGAGGGTGGAAGGACAATCTCAGATGATGAAATCCTTTATCGCCTCAGTTAGCATCCTCTGGTAAGTGCTGTGGAGGGCATTGTCGTCCCAGGTGCTATCCTCCGCCAGCATGCGGAACTCGAGAGAGTAGTCAGCCACTGACGTGGACCCCTGCGTAATCGAATGGAGACGGCTGTCAGCATCCGGTCCATCTGTGGGATTGGTCAAACACGAGGAGGAACTCCGTCAGAAATGTTGGGTAATCCGTGGTAAGCCTGAGATCCTGACAGGTTGCCGCAATGGCCCAGGCGAGTGCTCTGCCAGTAAGGAAGGACAATTAAGGCTATCCGAGCACCCCCTGCTGAGTACGGTGATGGTTGGTCCTGGAACAACAGCTCACATTGACCCAGAAAACCTCTGTACTCCCCAAACTCTCCACCAAAATACTTGGGGCAGGGGAGATTTGGCTCACAGGCGGAAGCAGAGCAGAATTAGAGGGGACAGTAGAACCAGAGAATGTAAACTGGGGTCAGGAGCAAGGACCGGGCTGGGATTCAAAGGGGCTGGAGGGTGGGTTTGGAGTAAATGGGCTACCAGTCCAGAAAATCTGGTCAGCACACCGGTGGAGCTGTTTACTGATGCCCTCATGGTGCTCATCTCAGCAGACGGATGACTGAAGGCTTGGTTGAGTTTTGCCGTCAGTAACTCCAACTGCTCGGTGTGGTCAGCCACTGTGGCTGACAGGTGATCTGCGGAGAAAGGATGGTTAGTTTTTTTTCTCCATCAGTATGGTCAGGATTTTCGCTTGGGTTCATCTTGGCTCTCACGTTATGTTGCGAAAAAAAAGAAGGGAACGTCTGGCAGTCTGTTGAGGTGGTCACGCCACCGTTTATTCTCCCAGGTGTTGGGACAAAAAAACAAAACAAAGGAGACCTGCAGAGCGGGGACAGCAGGACACCGAGAGCATGGGGGCAGGGAGCCGTGGAAGGCATGCTGGGGTCGTTCCGTATGGGTTGTACATCAGAGCATGGACTGAAGATCCCATCGCCTTTAAGTAGGCTCCCCAGGTAACTGGCCACAGGTGCGCTCAATTACAGAGTCACTGAGATAGGCCTCCTGGCTCTCTACCCCAAAACAATTACTGTTTCAAGGTCTTTCCACCTAGGTGGCCTAACTTCAACCTCATTAGCTATCTATCCTAATACCCTACTATCCTACACGGCTCAAGATCTGAATATGTATTTCTTTGCGGTTTTAAGCTGCCCTCCCTTTTCCTGGATAAAAAATCCTTTAACAAATATTAACAACTCTTTTCCTTTTCCCTGAGATATTGTGCCATTCTGTGTACTGCTGTCCTGCCTCTCAATTCTTTCTAAAAAAAAAACATGCCCTCTCTTTCTTCCTCTGTAACAGCATTGGCAAGCTAGGTTAGGTGTTGCGAATGTTGGAATTTCAAATTTCTCAGCAGCTTCTGCTTGATGTGACCCACTCTCTAATGACTTATTTGGCTGGCAAAATACTTTATGTTACATTGTGATAGTTTCTTGAGGCCTATATAATGCCCACAAAACATGCAGTTTTGCTGTGGTCTGTTACTTTTAATCATACTACTTACTTGTTACACAACTAGAATTGAAAGAGCTTGTTGATTTATTGTATTTTTTTTAAAAAACATGCATGGATTTTTTTATTTTTGCATATCCCAGGTTCTGGTGTCCGTTTTAGTCTTGAATTTTCCTTTTGATCCTTAGTTACACTTTTATTTTGAGGAGTATTTGTTCTTTAGTTGTCACTTATGCTGCTTGTATTTATTACTTACCTTCCCCCTCTA
Organism: Menidia menidia; assembly: GCA_907169785.1. Lineage (NCBI taxonomy): Eukaryota > Metazoa > Chordata > Actinopteri > Atheriniformes > Atherinopsidae > Menidia > Menidia menidia. Next base: position 17,726,749 of record CAJRST010002224.1, on the reverse strand, counting down.
ATTGAATATCCTTGAACATAGTGTCTTTGGTTTCCCTTGTTTATTGCTAGAAGTAGTGTTAGAGGCCTATTAGTTGCTTGTAATGAAGTCTCAAAGGCAGTCACTCCTTGCCAGGTGTTGGCATTGCAGGAGGGTGGGCAAGCAGATAAGTAGCAGAGGTAAGATACTCAAGAAATGTTCAAAGAAGGCCTGTACAAAACACAGTCATAGGCAGAAAATGAGTAAAAGAAAACATAGGAGAACAAATGTTAACACAACATGACAGATAACCAAGGCAGAGGAGCACACAATTTGTCAGACTGTGTACAAAGCCCATTAATTTTTAATCAGTCCATGTTTGCCACGTGTGGATGTCATCAGGAAACATGGCATTGGATTTCACAGTTATGCTGATGATACACAACTTTACATCACAGTATCTCCTACAATCTCACAGTATCGCCAACAATCTTTTAGACAGTATTTTAGATATAAATCATGGGTGGCAAAGTTTTAATTATCTGTTTGTAAAATAAGAGAGATTATTTTACCAAGACTTCAAAATTTTAAATCTTCTCGGGTGGAAAAAATCTTTGTGTTATTTTTTTACTGTGAAGTGAATTATATTCCAAACATTAGAAATGTCTAAGAGATAGGATTTTATTATCTTAAAAACAATGCCAGAGTCTTCCTATTTCTCTCTCTTTCCAGCACAGAGGTGCTGATGCATGCCTTTATTTCTAGAAGAATAGATTAGTGAATAGATAACTGTAATGGCCCGCTCTCTTGTCTCTCTAAAAATGTATTTCTACCCTACAGTTACTTTAGAATTCAGCTGCACATGTTCTGACAAGGACCAGAGAGCAGGAACACATTATATCAGTTTTAAGATCGCCGCAATGGCTCGCTGTGCATTACGGGATGATTTTAGGTTTCTTTTAGTTGTTTAGAATTGTCTTGGGCCTACTTATCTATCGGAGCTGCTTTGAAATTATGAGCCCTCCCAGTCCCTTAGGTCCTCTGGTGCCGGCCTTTTAGTTATTGATAAAGTCAGAACCAAATGTTATGGTGAAACCTCATCCCATTATTATGGCCCTCATCTGTGGATCAGCCTGCCAGAAAACCTCAGGATTGCAGAAACTGTTGATGTTTTCTAATAAGAAGCTCAGACCTACCTTTTAAGTTTAGCTTATAGCTCTATTTTATTTGATTTATTGATCTTGGTTTTGTTTAACTAATTAATTTTTATTTTTTTGTTTTTGCTTTTAGATCTATTTCAAAGTTACTGTTCTAAAGTTGCTATTTTTTTCAACTCCATGGGGGGGGGGTTTTTTACACCAGGGAATATGATCCCACAGATCATGGTGGCTGATGGATCCTGCATTGCACTGCACCCACGGCTGTCCTACCCTGACCTGAGCTGTTTCTGTGGTGATGGCATCTGCGGTCATTGGTGGACTGGCCCCTGGTGTTGACAGACCGCCCAAATATTGTTTCCCTACTCAAACGTCAACCAAGATTTTTATGTTTATATTCAGATGTTTTGTTTTGAAGTAGGATAATGTTGCAATTAAAGTGAAGGAGGGTAGAGCTAGAGATTTATTTTTGGGGGGTGGGTGGGGTTCTTTATTCTATTATGATTTGATTATGTGTATTTGTGCCGCTATTGTATGAAAAGTGCTTTATAAATAAAGTTTGATTTGATATCGAAGCTACACAAATCTAGTCTCACAAACAAATAGAGTTCATTACCGTGTAGTATAAACACTTTCTGTTTGTACTTTCAGCTCAAGTTTGATTTATGGTAATCCTCTTTTCCAGAGCAACAACAATTCAAAACTTCAGAGCATCCCATTCATGGTTCATTCGGCAGATGTGATAACATATAGTCCTAACGAGTCAGGTTTGCAGTCTCTCAGTTTGGCATAGTGCAGTCAAAACATCTCAGCTGCTAGGCAGCTAGTGTCACCACATTAACACAATCATCACATTTCTTTGGACCAGCGACACAGTTATTTTAACCTGCTCATAAGTTCCTTTTCAATTCAACACTTTCCCACAAGAGATTTAATTACTTTGCGCGAGGGTCACCATCGGTAGTTGAAGATATAAATGTGTTTCTTTAAACATCAGTCCACGAAACCAAATTAGACAATATATGCATTCTTCTTCCTCTCCTTCCCCTCTCTCCTCTCTCCCCACTATTAGTTTTCCTTTCACTCTCACCCAGCCTAAACTAATTCAAAGAACTTGTCAATCATAGCACTTTTTTATACAAATGACAAATTAACTTAAATCAAAAAACAATGCAGATTGGTTAAATAAACAGATGTAAACTTCAAGGACTTTTTTATACAAATGACAAATTAAGTTAAAACAAAAAACAATTCAGATTGGTTAAATAAACAGATGTAAACTTCAAGGACTTGCAGTGTTGCCTTCAGTACAGTTTTCTAAATAAATGTAAACATACAATAATATGTCACAATGCGATTGGACTGGTAAAATTATTATGCCAATTTCTCATTTAAACATAACAGTATTAGCCTAGCTAAGATTATTCAATCAATAAACCATGATGTGATCAGTTTAATAACATTGAAACAACACTGCTTCATCTATGCATTAATTCAAATATATATTTCTGCTTTTATAATACAGTAATGAAGGAAAAATAGTAAATTTATATTTTTGTTCAGCTTTTTCTCAGGTTTCCAAAATAACTTTTAGAAAATAATGTCCAATTTTAATGAAAAAGAAAATCAACTTTTTTTTTTTATAGAAAGGTTATCAAAGTAATTAAAAGATAAAAGTTATTTTTGGGAAAAATACTTTTGTCTATTATGTTTTTATGTATTGCAGTTCAATTTATTTTATAAAGATGCGATTCAGTTTAAAGATTTAAAGCTAAAGCTAAATTTCATGGAAAGTTGGTTATTTGTTATATTATTTCTATTTTAGGTCATAAACAAAGTAAAAACTAATCCAGGCAATGCATTTTCTATACCTGTTTATTCCAAAAAATCGTTTCAGGGAGCAAGAGCTGACTCAGGCTGTAATTGAGTGTATTGCATTGATTTTTGAAGTCTTTTTTGTTCTATGAATAATCTGCACAGTAGAAAGAACCTTCTGCTCTCAGTAATTCAACTGAGTCAGATACTGAGAACCAGGCAGACATCAAAGCCAACCATTGATGACAATAAACATTTTAACAAAAGTGATGAAAGTAACTTCCTTATTAGACTGTGGAGGAGCAGAAGGAGAAGAAATAAAAAGGAAGAAGGATGTAATGTGAGAGCCTGATGTGTGAGCTAACATGTTCATCTCTTTAGTGTGTGTGGTCTAGGTATCCATCCGATAATCTGTGTGTGTGTCTGTGTGTGTAAAGAGATTACAGATCTGGGAGCTTTGGTTACATTCCCCTCTCATCCTGCCGGACCAAACAGCAATGGATTTGATGGTTTTAGTGCTTTTCCGCTCGATGCAAATCTCATCAACACATTTTAGACATGAAAACTGGGAAGCGACAAACAGAAACCAGAGAGAGGCAGCATTAACACTGGCCGTCACTCCTTCAAGAAAAGAAAAGAAAACCAGAGGCTGAAAATATGGCATTGGGTTTCAAGTGTTAAGAAAATATCCTCAATTTGATAAAAAAAAATTATAATGTGACTTTAGAGCAGCTTAAGTTTCCCGGAGCCTGCTGCAGTGCATTACAAAGATCCTGTAATGTGGTTAACCCACATTTACACACTATACTGTGCACTTTGTGTTCATGCACATGAGTGCAGATTGACTGCATATATGTGTTAACGCGTACTTTACTCATTAAAACAAAGTGTAATTAGGCAAGTGAAAAGTGTAATATATGTTCTACTCTGATCAGGTATTCGTATTTAAGATCCACAAAGGGGTAAATTTAACTCCTGTGCTGTTTCATGCATTATCATGATTAACACAAAAAATTAATTTAGTAGGTGTTGAGATGGATTATCCGGTATTATTTCCTACATACAGTCTGTTGGGATGAATTACTACATGGCAGTACACTTTTACTTGGTGTACCAAAAGATATGACATACTTTTGACTGGAAATTGAAAATATAAATATAACTTTGAAAAGTTTCTTACTTTTTAGTTGAAATACTGTAGCATACATTAATAACAATGTTTACATACGTGGCAAACATAATCTTTTGCCATTTTTGTAGATTTAGCAGTTGTTAGAAAATGACAAAAAGAAAATAAGTTGTTAGAAAATGACAAAAAGATGTAAGAACATATGCAGCACTTGTTCTTAAACATCTTAATATCTTAGTTCAGGTGACTTTTTACTCTCTTCTAACCTGCAAGATGCCTCAACTCCATCCCTTTCTAAATATGTTTGCTCTTCTCCAAGTACTCTATGATAATGAAATGCACCGTTTATTAGTGTGATTCATGTACACTCTAAACAGACCACCTTTCCTTCTTTGGATGCACAAGTTGAATGGCTTATTTCTACTGAAAACCGTCTTTGTGGTGAAAACCTTTTTACGTTTTTTTGCATTTCTAAAGCACCCCGTTGTTGGACATAAGGTCTTTCTATTAGTCAAAAATAAAGTCTGTGTCTCATCCTCCTATGCATAATTTTAAAGTAATCTTTCAAGTTGGTATGTTAAAGCAATGATTTAAAATATATTACAATCATTCTAATCACTGAAAACTTTTTTCGGACATTACAATTTTTTAAAGCCAGGTGAGGTAGGATTTTGTCTTTTTTAACAAACACCAAGTAAATATAAAACGTAAAATATAGTAATAATTTAGAGAGACATGAACATGACTCTGTGCTTATAAAACAGCTGTTTATAAACTCAACAGCTGCAGCATGTCTCTAAGGCAACCTGACTCCAGTAACATGATAATAATCAGTCAATTAATCAATGCACTTATTTAGTCAAGAACACCCGCACTCTGTCTTCAACCCCCCCCCCCATCTGTATTTACAGTTCAGTTATTGATAGCTGCTTTAGGATGTTTCTTGTCATCACTGCTATCAGTCGGTAGATATTAGTCTCATCTGACCACACAAACACACGCGTGTGATATAAATAAAACCTGCAGTTCGAGACTCACATTAACGGGAGATGAAGGTTTACTGTTGATCCTATGTCGAACGGAACAGATTCAAAGCTTAAGTATATATGTGCGTAGTTTGAGTGAAACAAAACCTTCTTCTTTTCTTCTTTTGGATTAGAAGCAGCGGGACTATTTTTCATAGGAAGGGGTGATTATGATTTTTTTTTTTCTTTATCAGTTAAGCAAATGCATAGCCTAAAATTGATTACAGATGTGGTATTTGGACATTGTTTGGGTGGTAACCCAAATTAAGAAGTCTGAAAAACTTGGAGTGCAAGTAAAATTGGTGAATCTTCGAAGTTGTTGAGATTTTGAATTCAGTTTGATAAAAATAAATATAAAAAATAAAATTAAAAAATAAAAAAGAATTATGAGAGTGACATGGTTATTCTCACTACCCGCACGCATTTATCTGAATCAAATAAAAATAAAAAGAATAGCTAAATTAACTGATTATTTACACACAACTGGAATTTTAAGATTAAACAACTTGCAAAAAGCATTTAAGTAGTGAAAACATCTTGATTTAACGGTTTGAGTTCAAAGGTTTGAGGATATACACAAAGCTCAAAACCTGCTCACTTTCTGAATAATGAGTAGATCATATAAAAAAAACATATAAAAATGTATGAAATTACTCTTAAAAACATTTGAAATCACATATTATTAAATATTAATAAGTTGAAGCAAACATAATAACGTTTGCTCAAACTTTATTACTTTATTTACTTGAAATTACTTTCTACACATCATTCACATGGTATGCAAAGATCCTATCAAAATCTCACAATTCTCAAAAAAAAGAGAAGCATGATAACTATTTCCAATTTTAAAGAACAGCCTATATTACTGTCAGACTTTGAGAAGGAGTATCACGCAAAATATTAATTCCCTCAGCATCTGTTTCACAATCTGCCTCTGATCTTCATGAAGGTAATGTATAATTGTGTCTCACTGCTTACTGACATTACTATAGTGAGCTATTGCTTGTTTTGCTTTTGTGAATCACTGTGGATGGTGTTCCAGTGATTTCCAAATTTGGAGCTGCAGGACTGACAATTACAACAGATTAACTATTCTTTAATAAAACCTTGCTTTTATTAGCTAAATTATTTTAAAGTAATCACTAAAATACATTCACCCTGACGAGTGTCTCATTAAGATTAAGATTAAATGCATTATCTGCATGAAACATGGTCCTGTCCAATTTGAAGCGTTATGCAGCATAACAATATCTAATATTAATCTACACAGTGTAAACTAAGAGCATCCATGCTTACACCATGCTTTTTGTAGTATAGTTATCAACATGGAGGAATAATGTCAAAGTTGTCAAAACAGACGGGAGCATAACAGATGCGTAAAAGGAGAAAAACAAGATTGAACAGTAAGTATGGTAGCTATACACATTTTAACCCTGAAGATCTCAAACCTTACACACGTTACAGTAGTCAAGTCCGCTAGAGATGAAGGCATGCATAAGCTTCTCCAAATCAGTTCTGGACATGAGATCTTTGACCATGGAAATTACTTTGAAGTGGCTAAAAGCTGTTTTAATTAAACCTTTGATGTGTCCGCTGAAGTTCAGGTCTGACCCAATGAAATCACAAAGATCATCAGCCTTGGATTTTGTCTTGAACTCTCTTTTTTATCCTGATTTAGTTGAAGTAAGCTTGATTTAATTTCACTGTTCACTTGCTCCAAGTACAAATAAAGAGAGTCAAATCCCTAGAGTTATTTAGTGAAAGAGCCATCTGCAGAGCAACAATACTGTTACAAATGATCTGAGCTAGGGGACGCATGTAGAGGTTGCATAATATTGGTCCCAGAATTGACCCCTGAAGGACTCCACATGTCAGTGGAATAAACTCCGATTTATTGTCTGATTCATCATCATTAAGGAGCTTTAAAAAGGTTTACAGACTATCAGGCACAGTTTTTTTTTTGCATGATGCTGATCTATTTCACCAGTAACATTGTGACTGTGTGTGCTTTGATTTTTACAGACATGTGATACAGCTAACTCATTATCTCAGTGTCCTTGTCAGTTTCACACACAGCCAATGTCATTCCTTTAGCATCATCTTGTCAGTCATCCATTCATTTCTTTATGTTAAGAAGATCAGTTCCAAGAATCATTTCAGGAACAATTATGATGTCGGTTGAATCTGTGGATTTTAATGACTGGAAAAACAGTGCCTGTCCCTGAAACAATGCTTTCAAGCCTTGCCTTGTAAAGCTGAACTTTGTATATTTTAGGATGATGAATTCATGATATGCAGTTAGGAAAGCACTTCAACTTCAAGCTATTTACTTTGGGGGACAGTTTAAATCCATCCAGCTAGACCAACAGTTTTTGTTGGTCCCCGCGACACCTCCCTTTCATTAGCGTAAGAAATTTTTGGTATGTATTCGTCAAGTTTATGCATGACGGTTTGCTTTAGATGAATGCTATTTCATGTTAATGTTTATAGATTTAGCAGATGCTTTCATCCAAAGCGACTTACAATGTAGACACAATGTTACAGTTATCATCAATATGACAATAAGCGCTCTAGAGGAAAATCCCTTGTCAGAGTCAGTGGTGACAATGAAGAGATAGAGGGAAGCACTTAAAGAGTAGTAGAGGGGGTATAGAGGTATGGGTACGATTTAAAATAGGAGATGCTCTATGAAGAGGTGGGTCTTTAAGAGGTTCTGGAAGATAGACAGGGTTTTTGTAGCACTTCATAGGTCATTCCACCATCTTGGAACAACACATGAAAACAGTCTGGATTGTCTATACGTGGTGTAGGCACTGCTAGATGACAATCCATTGATGACGAAGTTGTGACGTAACCCTTGCAAGAGGATTCAAGTAGATCGGAGCCATACCCTTAAGCACTATTTAGGCTTGTGTTAGCCCAATTCTTTAGCTGGAAACCTTAGAATAAACCAGAGTAGATAAAGAGTACAAAAATGACATTTATTGGGTAACAGGCAAAGTACAGTATATCAGCGCTGGGCTCTTCACAGACAAGAAACTCTCTCAGGGTCTCAGTCGGCAAAGAGCCCCAAAATCCGTGTGAAGTGGATATTTGTATTCTGGGTTGGGCCCGCCCTTCAAAGGAGGACTGGACACAACCAAATCTTATTGGCTACTTGCCTCTGGGTATAAACAGGCCAGGTCCTAGTTCATGCAGATGATATTGGAATGTGGTAACCAAGTGCGTGTGTGTATGTTGACCTAAAGGTGTGGATCTAATGCAACAGAGCGAGAAAAAGTGAGAAAAGACAATCTGTGGTTACAGCCAGAGAATTTAACACAAAAGTATAGTTCTAAAAGGAATAAGACAATCAGTAATTTACATAGATTATGTTATAGCATACAATGCTAAAGTGAGTAATTATAGCCAAATTCTAACACTTGCACCAGGGACTTGAACTTGACGCAGGGGGGTGATGTGAGACTTTTTGGGCTGATTGAAGACCAAAAGCCCCACCGCGCTCTGGATCATTTGTGACGGTTTTACCGTACAGGCTGGGAGACCAGTCAGGAGTGCGTTTTAATAGTCAAGGCGGGAGATACCCATAGACTGCACCAGGAGCAGGATAGCATGTTGGGTTAGGTATTGCCGGATATTTCTTATGTTTAGTAGTGTGAAGCGACAAGAGGTAACACGATCTTTAAAGGTCAGCTAGTCTTCAATCATGACACCCAAGTTTCTCGCTGTCTTTGATGTAGTCAGAGTCTGGATGTGAATATTGGGTTGTATGGTTGGTTTGGCTGAACAAACAAGCAGCTCAGTTTTATACACATTCTGTTGGAGGTGATGGGCTTTCATCCATTTTGATATGTCAGAGAGACAGTCTCAAAAATAAAAATACCTAAACAGAACCACTGGCCTCGGGGAGTCTGTCGAGGCCCCCACGGTGATTGAAACTGCCACAATGTGATTTAATGATCTGGCAAAGAGAAGAGGTCCCAGTACTGAACCTTGAGGAACCCCTTGTGTGACCAAGCCAAGATACTTTAAATGATAGAGCAGTGAGGTATAATTCAAACCAGGAGTGTGTGATGCCCATGCTCGAATGTATAAACATACTGATGTCATGATTGACTGTGTGGAATGCAGTCAAGCAGGACAAGTACTGGGGACAAGTCGGTGGCAGAGAGGCATTCTTGAGCAGCGGTGTAACCGGAGCTTGCTTGAATGAGTTAGGAAATGTGCCTGCTGTCAGTAAAGAATTGATCACATGTGTGACTGCTGCAGTTACTGTGGGGGCTAAGTAAATTTGTAGGAACAGGGTCTAGCAGGCATGTAGTAGGATGGCTAGATGTGTTATTTTCCTGAATTCTTCCTTGATCTGAATGGAAAAAAGATTCACAGGTACATCAATATTTTTCAGATAAATGTATGTGACAGCTGCCCCTGCTGTCACACAGTATTGGTAATGGTTTTCTGTTTACATATATTATTTAGTGTTTAGTTTAGATTTATCTATATCTTTGAAATTATTTTTATTAGTCTGACTTTTTAAGTTAACTATCTGAAGTGCACACATTTAGTTGACTTTATTTGTCAGTTCTTTGTATTCTTTGTTAAAGACAACTGTTTAATATCTCCCTTTTGAGTTACTAGTTTCCTTTGGACCTGCCCCAGGCAATTACAGATGAGCTCCAGCTGACTGAGGTCCACAGATGTCAAATTCCCTCAGCGGGCCGGTCTATTTGTTTACCAGGGGAAGGGGATATTTGGGTTTCTAGTTTATTTTGACTATTTATTTAATGTTTCTTCTTTTTGAAAGTTAGTTTAAATTTGATATTTATTTAATTTAAAGATTTAATAATAATCTCACTAATATTTGTTAGGTTCTTGTGTGGTTTAGTTACCCCCTTTTGTGTGTTAACAGTGGTCTGATCAGCCACTATTTAAGTCTCCCTCATGTTTTGTTTGGGAGGTCAGTTTGTGCTTGAGTTTCTTTTGTTACCACTTGAGTTACATTTTGTTATGGTGACCTCAGTTTTTGGGCCCAATTTGTCATTTTTGAAATAAATTAAGATTATTTTTGGAAATTATTTTACGTCTCCTTGGCTGGTCTTTGCAAAACCCTCACAATGTATATGTTCAAAAATTAAATAAATTAGTTAATAAAAAAAAAAAGACAGCTCAGTAAAGCAAGTGAAATGTTGAAGGCTTTTTAGATTCACCTACCTCAGCTTAACTAAACAAAACTGGCCATATCTCTCTAAAGTCAGCAGCAGCAGAGCTATCACTTCTGCTGTGCCCATCTTCTCAAGTCCAGGTGGTAACAGGAAGCTGCTGGACTTGGGGCTTAAACAGGGGCTGCAGGTTGATGAGGTTGTGGTCTGGAGTTTTGCGACTGCAGTGTGGATTACATCACTCATGCCCTCCGCGTTTGCAGTGAGAGGAATGTAAACAACCATAATAATTACGTGTGAGAACTCCCTCGGCAGATAATATAGCCGCAGACTCACACAAAGCAGTTCAATCTCCGGGCTGCACAAGGTCCTTCACAATAACGTGACCAGGATGAAACCAATTGTTGTTAACAAGAATATCAAGTCCCCTACCTTTCCTCTTGTCAGCCCGAACAGTCTGAAAGCCATTCACAGTTACATGAGAGTCGCGGATGTCCTCATGGAGCCTCCATAAAACACAGCACGCTGCTCTCACAATACACCCGCTGAGTCCTGACCAGGCCCACCAGCAAGTCCATCTTGTTGGGCAATGATTTCAAATTAACCATGGTTATAGATGGGAGAGATGGTTTATATCTCCACTCATCGTCCCGGAGTCTACGCCCAGCCTTACGCCCCTTTATTTCCCTTTCAACTCTCTAGGTTTTTTCGGGCCTCTCCCATATCACCGCTGTATCAGTGCTAGCTGATCTCTAGTGTAAACAATAGATCCGCTGCATTATTGTGCCCAGACAGGACAGGAAAAATTGTGCCCAGAAAGAGACTCACAGAGAGCAAGCTTGCCAGTTTCCAAATACTGTTTGCTAGGTTAGCCAACAATTTAAACAGCACTGGAAGTAAGGAGCGTGTTGGAGCTTACACACTTTCCCTTGCAACTTGCTTCAAAGTACTTGAAAATTCTCTACGTTGAAAAAAAGTTTGGACAACAACTCGAAATGTATGATATAGTAATAATAACTGGGCTCATGGATGCCTTATAGAGCACTTTTCCAGACGCTCAAAGATGCTTTACAAATTAATGCATTCTTCATCCACTCGACCAATGCAGGAAACGAGTAACGATAACCATCAGAGAAATTACACTCAAGTAAACTACAAATTCTGTACTTAAAGGGGACATATTATGCCAAACCGAGTTTTTAATAATTTGATAATGTACATTTGGGACAGTGGAGGGCCTATCAGCAGGCAAAGTGTGAAAAAAATCACATAGTCATATTTTTGTGGGCTGCCTAAGTCTCAATACAGGAGATAAATCAGGCGGTTTCAGGAATCGGTAGTTTATGACGTCATTAGCTCTGGCTCATTATAATATTCCAGCCTTTCACCTGCATGTCGCCACCCTACTCTGCCTATCTGTGGCAGACGTTGTGGTAGCTTGAGCATAAACGTGAGCATGGTAGCATTAGCGTGCCGACTTCGGCACACCTCCCGGAAGAAGTGGGTGGATTGCCTGTGTCTCATTTGCATTTAAAGAGACAGGCACTCAAAACCGATCGCTCTGAACGGGGCTGTTTTGGCAGGGTTGATTGAACTGCTATTGTGCTTCATCCTTATGGTATTTTGACCAAAGCTTGTCAGAGACATTACATTAGGACACCAGGGAACTAGTTTAACTTGTTGAAATAGGGTATAATATGTCTTCTTTAAGTACAGTACTCAAATAAATTTACCTTGTTACTGTCCTACCAGCCGTGTGTGTGTATATATATATATATATACACACACACACACATTTATACAGTAAACATAAGTATAATGCATAAGTGTGTGTGTGTGTGTGTGTGTGTGTGTAGTTTGGACATTGGTGACTGTGCACTTTTATTGCCTTTCCATCTGCTCCCAGGCAGAACAAATTGCTCAATTGCTGCTTCTGCTTAAAAAAATTGGGACATTAACGTAGGAAGCATCCCATATTACACTCTAAATATGTCAGTAGCACAGAACTTACAGGTAAACAGAGACCAGGTGAAATTTGCTTTAACAAGCTGGTTTGTGTACTGATGTAGTGTTCCGCAGGTCTTGATGTCCTAATAATTTTTCATAAACTACAAACACTTTAATTTGTTTGTTCTGGTTGGTTTTTACACCCCTACACAAGCCTTCCTGAGGTTTAAAAATGCATCCAGGCCCCCCTCATTGTTATTGGGGATTTTACCACCAGAAACCTCTCATAGGAACAGCCAAAATAGGCACAGCATATCAAGTGTTACGGAGCACTAGCGTAATGGACCACTGTGCACATTGTTGTACATGAGTTCAAAAGCCTTAAATGTTTATTAAAAACGTATTTTTATTTTAATAACGCGATGTATTGAAAATCAAGAACTTGCTTATGATCTCACCAGTGACAGCTGAGCAACTCCATCCTATTTACACATTTACAATATGTATATTTTTCTGCGAAAACCATTTCAGAATCAGAATCAGAATCAGAATTAGGTTTATTGCCAAGTAGGTTTTTCACCTACAAGGAATTTGATTTGGTGTTTGGTACACAGCGCACCAAAACACCGTGGCGGCCTTTTCCTATGTATTTTTATGACATTAATGTGCTTCCAAATGCAGTTACTTTCTAGCAACTCCGTTTTTGTATAACTGGCTTAATAAACCTGGCTCTTTACATCATATGCTGACAAAAAAACTTCCATTACTCACATAATAAGATTAATACTCTAATCAAAGAGGTTACGGGGAATTCATTTTCACACTGTGAATGTGACTGAATAATCTTGTAACAGCCAAATCTTCAACCCGTATTATTCATAGTTGTCAAAAGGTTTTCTGTACTCACTAAGGCCAATTCAGTGAGCATAAACACAGGCACGTACACACTCAAACACACACACACGTTCATATAAAGCGCTAATGTGGTCCAAGTCTGGTTAGGATTGATTTCCTGCCTTTTACTTTAATAAATGTCTTCCTGAGTCATTAAAGGAAGAAAATGCGTCAGCTGCATCAATCTCACACAGTTTCTCAAACACTATGTTCACTTTGTGTTCTAAACTTAAGGTTGAGAGTCCATTACAGTTATCGTGTACAGAAGAAACAGAGACAGGAAGTCAGCTCTCTCACCTCAGAACTGGAATGTTTCATTGCATACTGTAAGCTACTTGTCTTTATCCACTAGTTATTGCCGGGTCATTCTGATTGAGTACAATTTTTAAAGTGCCCACAACAAGTGGTTGAGAGATAATTTCATGCAGTTAGAAACACATTACTACTGTTATTCTTGTGACTGCTTTTTACATCTGACTCAATAATTTGCAGGACAGAACAGTCAGTGTCTGCAAACTAAATTGATTTAATTGTTGGTATGTGAGCTTCACTAAATTGAAATGTCATTAGTGGAAATTTCTAAAGTCCTATCTGCTCAAGCAAAGAACAGGAAGAGCAGCTGTCTGTTTGAGTCAGTGGTTGATTTCCAGCTTCACTAGACCACATGTGGAGGTGTAGTTGGACAAGACAATGATGCTTATCTCATTTTTAAAAATCCAGTTCACAAGGAACTAAAGCAAAACACAAAAGTCAATATAAGTAGAAAAGCTTTACTGCGTATCACAAGCCTACTTGTTCACTTGGTCAAGTAGGAATATACAGTAGAACCTCTACTTATGATTGCATAAACATACCGTACTAAGTGAAATTCGATCAAATATTCGACTCAACACCCAAAGTAAATTTCCTACATACGGCCTGCTCAAACAGGACGCAGGCGCAAGGATTTTGGCAAAAATTAGGATTTTAACTAAACAAGGAAAAACTTGCAGTGATTGGAAGGTGTTAGTTCGATTCTTTAGTTGGAAGCCTGAGAATAAACCAGAGCAGATCAAGAGTACAAATATGATATTTATTTATCACAAGCAAAGTATATCAGTGCTGGGCTCTCACAGACAAAGTTCCCGGAGGATCTCAGTTGGCAAGAACCTTGATTTCCGGGCGTGATGGGCAGTTATCCTCTAGGCCGGGCCTCGAAAAGGGAGGACGGCTGGGCGTAACCGAGTGTCAACACAATCGGTGATCAGGGAAGACAATCAGACAGGTTACACACATTTAGGGATTAGACACAATGGCAGAGCATAAACAGTCATGTGTGGAGCTCTTTCTGCTCCGCAAATGGCCAACAGTGGTTTGTGATAAAAAATAGTAGGGAGTTTTGGGAACACAGCAAACGTTGTGAAACACCACAGGGTAAACCACAACAAATAAGAGATATTTATGTTGAAGTGGACTAAAGAGGAGAGAACAGTGCCGTGAGCTGCTACAAGGAAAGACAAACATCTCTGTCAGAGAAAATGTGGGGCTGAGATTTGATCTGAGATTCGACTATCCAACGGACCCTTCTCTCCAGAACCGCTGAATAGACTTTCCCAGGGAGGCTTGAGAGTGTGATCCCCCTGTAGTTGGAACACACCCTTTGGTCCCCCTTTTAAAATACAGGGACCACCACCCCAGTCTGCCAATCCAGTGGAACTGCCCCTGATGTCCATGCGATGTTGCAGAGTCGCGTTAGCCAACGCAGCCCCACAACATCCAAAGCCTAGAGGAACTCCGGCCGAATCTCATCCACCCCCGGGGCCTTGCCACCGCGGAGCTTTTTGACCACCTCGGTGACTTCAGCCCCGGAGATTAGAGATTCAAACTCCGGATCCCCAGGCTCTGCCCCTCCAATGGAGGACGCGCCAGTGGGATTGAGGAGGTCCTCGAAGTACTCCGCCCACCGACTCACAACGTCACGAGTTGAGGTCAACAGCACACCACCCCCACTGTAAACAGTGTTGGTGGGGCACTGCTTCCCCCCCTGAGACGCCGGATGGTGGACCAGAATCGCCTCGAGGCCGTACGGAAGTCTTTTTCCATGGCCTCCCCAAATTCCTCCCACGCCCGGGTTTTTGCCTCGGCGACCACCCGAGCCGCACATCGCTTGGACTGCCGGTAACCATTGGCTGCCTCTGGAGTCCCACAGGCCAAAAAGGCCCGATAGGACTCCTTCTTCAGCCTGACGGCATCCCTCACCGCCGGTGTCCACCAGCGGGTTCGAGGGTTGCCGCCACGACAGGCACCGACCGCCCTGTGACCGCAGCTCCGGGATGCCGCGTCATTGATGGAGGCGCGGAACATGGCCCACTCGGACTCAATGTCCCCCGCCTCCCCCGGAACGTGCTCGAAGCTCTCCCGGAGGTGGGAGTTAAAGCTCCGCCTAACAGGGGACTCCGCCCGGCGCTCCCAGCAGACCCTCACAATACGTTTGGGCCTCCCGGGTCTCACCGGCATCCTCCCCCACCATCGGAGCCAACTCACCACCAGGTAGTGGTCAGTGGAAAGCTCCGCCCCCCTCTTGACCCGAGTGTCCAAAACATGCGGCCGCAGATCAGCTGAAACGACAACGAAGTCGATCATTGAGCTGCGGCCTAGAGTGTCCTGGTGCCAGGTGCACATATGGACACTCTCATGCCTGAACATGGTTTTCGTTATGGACAATCCGTGTCGAGCACAGAAGTCCAAAAACAGAACACCGCTCGGGTTCAAGCTGGGGGGGCCATTCCTCCCAACCACGCCCCTCCAGGTCTCACTGTCGTTCCCCACGTGAGCGTTGAAGTCCCCCAGCAAAACGAGGGAGTCCCCAGAGGGGGCACCCTCCAGTACCCCCTCTAAGGACTCCAAAAAGGGTGGGTACTCTGTACTGCTGTTAGGCGCATAGGCACAAACAACAGTCAGGACCCGTCCCCCCACCCAAGGGCGAAGGGATGCTACCCTCTCGCTCACTGGGGTAAACCCAAACGTACAGGCATCGAGATGGGGGGCAATGAGTATGCCCACTCCTGCTCGGCGCCTCTCACCGGGGGCAACTCCAGAGTAGCAGAGCGTCGAACCCCTCTCGAGAAGGCTGGTTCCAGAGCCAGAGCTGTGTGTCGAGGCGAGACCGACTATGTCCAGCCGGAATCTCTCCGCCTCGCACACCAGCTCAGGCTCCTTCCCCACCAGAGAGGTGACATTCCACGTCCCTAGAGCCAGCTTCTGCAGTCCGCCAAGGTCCCCGACTCAGGCCGCCGCCCAGGGCACACTGCACCCGACCCCTATGGCCCGTCCCATGGGTGGTGGGCCCATGGGACGGGGGACCCATGTTGCCTTTTCGGGCTAGGCCCGGCCGGACCCCATGGGTGAAGGCCCGGCCACCAGGCGCTCGCCATCGTGCCCCGCCCCTGGGCCTGGGTCCAGGGGGGGGCCCCGGTGACCCGCGCCCGGGCGAGGGAACGTTGGGTCCATGTGTCGTAATCATCATAGGGGTCTTCTTGGCTGCGCTTCGTCTGATCCCTCACCTAGGACCTGTTTGCCTTGGGTGACAGTTGCAATTACAAACTGCCAACAAATTTTAATGTTTAAATGTGAAAGATATGTCATTTTTAATGCAGGATAATTAAAATGGTGCAACATACTTAGAAAGACCATGGATATGCTGTAAAACACATTTAATTCCTCACAGGATTGACGGGGGGAAATTCAGGTGAATCACTAGGATTAATCTTTTCCTGGCTCAGCCTGGTCTGGAGCAGGCTACCTGCAGAGAATAAATCACCATCGTAACTTGGCCAGGTTAATTTGAACTGCTTTAAAGCAACCGACTGGAGGATAAATTCAGCCAGGATAACTAACATATCCCAGCTTAATCCCTTATCCTAGTGTTGTACAGTAGCCCTCTGCTCTGAAGGGACTGATAGTGTTAGAGGGGGAGGAGGGGGTGCTCTGCAATTACTCGTAGATGGTAGTCACTGGAATCCTGCTGGAATTAAGACATCCTCTAAACACCTCGATGTGAAGTGGAGGGTGTGGTAAGGGGGAGAACTGGCATTTGTTTGTTGTTGTCATGCTTATGTTTATGCATATAATACATGCTTTTGTCCGAAACAACTCACAATACAAATACAACATTGCAATTGAAATCAGTAGTTTTTTGTTAGTCCTCCCCTTAATTGTGGGATTTACGTGTTTTATTTGATTAGCATCTTGGCTAAGTTTTGGAGCTATTTCTCTTTTTATAATCATTGTTGCATTTGTTGCATTCATCATTACAGATTCGATTTACAGTCAATAAATCATATTTACTATGCAATGGTTTCAGGTAGAGGAGTGAGTTCTGGAGGTTTAGATATCCTGCTTGGTTTATCACTAGACAGACAACATGACAACAGGTTCTGGCTGGTGTTGATGACTTTGGTTTGGCATCATCACTGTTTTAGTAGGAGATGTCAGTCAGACTGATTTGTGTGTTTTCACAGATATTCCAGAGTCATTTGGACACGTCCAGGGACCATCAGACCACTTTTAAGTGGTTTGATATTGAGTGACTTAATCTACCAAAAATATAGTTCCAGTGATTTCTAAAAAGCGAAGAGTCACTGCTTTTCTTCCAGGTGGAGATAACAAAGAAAAAAAAAGATTGCAAGATCAAATACTTTTGAGTTCATTCAATTGTTATGAGGGCTAAACCAGACCAGTTCTCTGCAAGAACGCATTGATTCAGAAATATTTGATTTAGATATAAAGCTGAAAAATCTGAAACAATTTTGCCTTCTGGAAACACATTTATGCCTAAACTGATGAATTGTTATTCTGTGCAAATTATTCAGAAGGGGACATTGGATTTTGGCATTCTAAACGTATTTGTCACATTCTAAACGTATTTGTCACATATCCCAAAGCAAGCCAAAGCTGAAAAGCTCCACATACTGTTCTGAACTCTTGCTGTGGTCAAAGAGGTAGGGAATTTATGCAAATCCTTTGGCTATTAGATTTTTATATCTTTGAGCATAAATAATAAAGGGATTACCCTTTTAATGCCCTATCCAACCTATCCAGACTTTTTCTTCTTTCTCTTGAAAGAATGAAATAATAATTTAATGTAAAGCTAGCAAATTTTATTTACATATTGAAAAAAAACTTTTGTTAGCTACGATGGTTACTTGGTTTAATTTTAATCAAATCTTTATTTTAACCCCTTGTATGGTATTCACTTGGGGGACCATCTGACAATTCTAATATGTATAACATTTCAGAAACCATTTACATATATTGTCTTTATATCAATTTCAAACAACTGAGATAACATACGTTTAATTATTGCGATTAGTCCCTACTAAAACACAATTAACAATGGAAGCATGACTATTCTTTTACTCATAATGTTAACATTGGTGTGCCTTGCCTGCCTCCTCAAGGAAAAGGCTGAGACATCCAGCATGTTTTAAAAGACTTTCAGTAAACTCCCCTCTTCACCCTAACCCTAATGCCAAAGTAGGCATGACTGATCTCTTTCCAGTGGTCGGCAAAACCATGCCTCCCCTCAAGATTGGTTGTATCCAGAATAATTTTCTGAATTGAGTCAGGAATCAGCAGATCAGAGGATGACTTGATATCCTGAACACATTTGTGTCTGTGTGCGTTTGTGTCTCTGTGTATCCGGGTCAAACTGACCCGAAGACCATATGTAGGATGTAAATGTGTGGGGTATAGTAGCCATCCGTCCATCCATTTTCTGAAATGCTTATTCAAGAATGGGGTTTCAGGGGGACTGGAGCCTATCCCAGTTGTGAATGGGCGAGAAGCAGGTTTTCTTAGACACATTTATGAACACACACACGCACACATGTATACGTGTGTGTGTGTGTGTGTGTGTGTTCATAAATGTGTCCACTTGAGCTACATTGGTTGCAGATTTAAACTGAGATTAGTGAGATTAGCCAAGTAAGAAAAAGAGCAGGTTAACAATAACATGGTAAGAAGAAAAATATGGCCATCAGGTGGAACAAACACACACCCAGCACTGGTTTGTTGTTTTTGTCGGTCATGTTGAGGGAGCACAGCATCATTGATTCTTTCTGAAACCCTGCCGTTGGCAGTAGATGTAACACAGACGCAAACATCATTCCATAAGCAACAAACATTCATGTCTGAAATTATACATCGCACACATGCACACACAAACACATCTTAATCTTGACCTGCTGCTGACAGCTGATTGGTGGATTAGATGTGGTGACTAAAAGTGGCAACATAATCTTCTCTCATTATTTCAATTACCAGACTAAATGCAGCAATCAGCTGCATAATGATGGTTTTCTGGGCAAGAGAGAAACTAAGAGGAGAGAGATGGGAAAGGCATATGTGGTAGATGACACAAAGTGACAGAGATGTTTCCTTAATGTTTGAAAAATCTTGAGGAAAGATATTAATTAAATTAAATGAGAGAACTTTCGTGTCAGTATTCATGAATAACAAAATATCAATTCAGCTTTGTTTGGTGTATCACAATAATTCATCTACACAAATCTTCATTTAGTGCAAGGTATAATTAGTTATGAAACTGCCTTAGGATTAGGGATAATGTTTTGTTGTATGTGCTCGGAGTGTGATACCATCCTTTCAGACAGTTGCACAATCGACTATATAGTGTTCAGATGTAGCTCCCCAACATGTAATTTTGAACTAATAAGTCTTTTGGATTCAAGGGGAAGTGTCTTTAAGGTCAAAGAAGTTCCATCTTTACTTAAACTCTTAGGATTTCCATGACCGTGATGACTGAGAATCTAAACCAATTAAGCCTTATAATCATCTTGTAAATCCAGCTAAAACATTGATTTATGAATTGTACAATGGACTAGATACTTTAAGTTGTAGGACATACAATTACCCATGAGTTCTTGTGTATTCAATTACATTTTATTTATATAGAGCAACATCACAACAACAGTTGTCTCACAGCGCTTTCCAAACAGAGCTGGTCAGACCCTACTCAGAAGCCCAACAATTCCCACCAAGCGCAAGCACTAGGCGACACAGGCAAGGAAAAACTTCCTTTTAAGAGGCAGAGACCTCGAGCAGAACCATGGCTCAGGGTGGGTGGCCATCTGCCTCGGCTGGTTGGGGGTGAGAGAAAGAGAGGGCAAGAGAGAGAGAGCGAGAGAAGGACAGAAGGAGCAATGAGTGGCAGCCTACACAGTAACACATAGACTGGATGAAAAATGGCAATGATATTGATACTAATGATAATGATAGCAGAAATTATAGCAATAAGACTATGAACAGTGGTTGTAATTGTAGCAGAGTAGGAACACGGGACCAGCAGGAAACTCCCAATCACAGATCCAGCTTCCACAGCTCCAGAGGCATGAACAGCTGCAGAAAGTGAGAGGCGGAGAGAGGAAGGTGACGAGAAAGCACATGACTACGGGAAAAAGAGAGAATCCAGTTAGTAACATCGTTAATGGAATGAGGTTGCACTGGGAGGGAGAGAGAGAAAGGAGAGGGGAGCTTGGTGTATCGTGGGAAATCCCCCCGCTGTCTAGACCTATAGCAGCATAACTAGGGGTGGTCCTACCCTAACTATAAGCTCTATCATAAAGGAAAGTCTTAAGCCTACTCTTAAATATAGAGACGGTGTCTGCCTCCCGGACCCAAACTGGAACCAGGTTCCACAGAAGAAGACTCCTATAGCTGAGCCGTGTGAAGGATTAGTAGAAGGTAGACTCAGAGAAGGCCAGTTTCACAGATAAAAGAGTAAAGGATCTAATATGTTCAGACAAAAGCAGTGGCATGTGGGAATTGATGAGCAGTAATAGCAAGTAGCACTAGGTGCATCAGAGGTAGGACAGTAACTTAGTGCCTAGGTAAGGAGAACAGAGTGGCCAGAGTTAAGAAGTGTGCTGGGATCAGTTCATCCAGATGACTAAGAAGCATGGCTGGAAGAACTTTGGAATATTATTTGCAGAGAAAATTGTTAATTTTATTAAACCTTTGAATAAGTGTATTAGAAAGCCACAGTAGACAGAAAGAAAGAAACATAAACGTCTGGAAAATTAGAACCAGATAACTCATAATATGTCAGTGTAATCACAACGGGTTCAGAATCAGGGTAGGGTAGGCACACAGAAATCAAATATGCTTAAAATAAATCACTGCCACATCCTGAGCATGTACGAGTTTACTGTGGAGAGAAAAAAAAGACATTATTTTTTACAGGAAGAAACCTCTGTTAGAAACCTTGACCTGTTGTGGTTTGAGAAAAGGAGAGAGACAACAAACACAACAACCGACAGCAACACTGCAGGAGCAAGTTCTAGCGAAGTCTTCTGTGTTTTGTTCATGTCTTCCTGACATGTCTGGGCAATGAGGTAGGGTGGCAAGATGGAAGCCTTATTATACAAAGAAAAACATCCCAACCCAGCTTCATTTTGCTAAAACATTTCTAAAATCTATTAAATGGATGTTGGAAAATGTGTTATGGTCTGAACTTTTTGGACATAACTCCAAAAGGTATATTTGGCACAAAAGCAAATGAACGAATCACCAGATGAACACCATACTTACAGAGAATCATGGCAGCATCGTACTTAGGGGCTGTTATTATTCAGATGCAACTGGGGCCCTAGTCAGGGTGGAAAGAATTATGAACTGTTCCAAGTGCCAATCCGTCTTGAAATATAACTTTTGGCCTTCTGTTAGAAAACTAAAAATGAAGAAGAACTTCACCTTTTAGCACAACAATGACCCACACACATATGAATCAACAAAAGACTGGCTTCACCTGAGTAATATTGAGTATTTCGAATAGCCCAGCCAGAGTCCATACTTTAATCCCAACGGACATCTATGTGGTGATCTGAAGATGTTAAGTGCTATGGCTATTCTGGCAACTAGAGACTGCTGTTGAACACCTGTCTGTCATGTGGTCCGGCTCCGCCCTTACGTTGTGGTTCCCTCCTCTGCCACCTGTATTCTATTGTGCAATTAGTCTGTGTATTTAAGATCTGGGTTTTGTCTATTAGGCACTGAGTATTTGCCTTGCGTCCATGTCACTGGTGAGCTACTCTGTATTTTTTGTGATACTTAGTGTTCTGAGATGTTAATGCCCCATTCCTCTTGGCATTTTACATTTGGTGTTACCAAACAGTTTTTGTTCGGTAACACAATGAATTAAACTTCTCCCTCCATTTCTTACTGCTTCAAAATAATCATCCCTATATCACCATAGTATGAACATCAGGGTATGCTCAACAATTACAAGTTTTCAGCAGGTTAAAGCTCACCAAAGCACACTTCGCCTGTTGAAGGCGTAACATAGAGTCTGAGGATGCTAAAAGATATATATTGTTTTGTCCTCACCCAGAAGACATGGGTTGTAAATCAAGTAATAGGTTTTTTCAATGAGCTGTTTTAAGGTAAGGTTGAAACAAGACAGACTATATGCAGACAATATGGAGATGATATATTTCTTAACCACCTTGTTGAAGCACTTCTTGATGGTGAATGTGAGTGTGATTTAGCAAAGTTGTTAAGGCATGTGATGGATGCTTTCTTGGGCATTGACATTATTGTGGCTGATTTGGAACACTGGTGGACGACGGCCAGCTGGTGGGCACCCTCTTTAATGAGCTGTCCTGAAAAGTTGTCAGGGCCTGTAATTTTGTGTGTGTTGACCTTTCTCAAGGTTCTCACTGTGTTGGTCTCAAGCCTGAGTACCTGTTCATCACGGTGGGGGGTGTCCTTCCTTGCAGCGTTGTTGAGCTCGATTGTTGTTGAGACCAATGTTACTGATCAGATTACCAGACGCACAGTTCTGTAATTTCACAAACTGCGGTCTGCCCGTCAGATAGTCATCAACACAAGTTATGAAAGGAGCACCCACCTATGTGTTCGCCAGTTTGGCATTTAGTAGTCCAGGCTGGATGGTGTTAAAAGCGCTGCAGAAGTCGAAAAACATGGTCTGAACTGAGGTGCTGTGTCTGTCCAGGGAGGAGTAAACCCCTCTGCAGCAGGAAGATGATAGCATCATCAACCATAACATGAAGCTGATATGCAAACTGCAAGGGGTCTAGTGATAGGCACTCCAGTGAACTGAGGTGTGCCGGAACTAGCCTCTCCATGACTTTCATAATGTGAGAGGTCAGTGCCATCGGCCTATAGTCCTCCAGTGAAGATGGACATCCTTTTTTGGGCACTGGGACCAGGCAGGATGTCTTCCATGGGTTAGTAAATTATGTTTTGCGGGATCTGCTCAACGTTTCTGTTTATGTGTATCTGGATAATATTCAGATTTCCAAGGAAGAGCATGTGCTGCACGTATGTCAAGTCCTCGAGAGATACATGAAGAATCAACTTTTCGTTAAGGCTGAGAAATGTGAGTTTCATGTTTCAGAGGTTTCCTTCCTGGGTTTCGTCATCAACGCGGGTGACATCCGGATGGACCCTGCCAAAATCAAGGCCGTCACCAACTGGCCAACTCCATCCACACGCTAGGAGCTTCAACGCTTCCTGGGGTTCGCCAACTTCTACCGTAGCTCCCCTCACCGCTCTCACCTCTCCCAGTAAGGCCTTCAGGTGGTACTCTGAGGCAGAGTCTGCTTTTGGTGAGTTGAAGTCACGGTTCACCTCTGCTCTTATTCTCATCGTTCCAGATCCTGTTCACCAGCTTATCGTCGGTCGGCGGACGACCAAAAGGTTCACCAAAGAGTTTTCTTCTCCCAGAAAATGTATCCTGCCGAGAGGAACTATGACATTGGTAAGCGGGAGCTGTTGGCAGTCAAGCTGGCATTGGAGGAATGATCTTCTGGTTTTGACCCTGGCTGTTTTTGAATCAAGTAAACAGATTTTCCCTCTAAACTTGCCTGCCTCGTCATGCATTTGGGTTCTCTTTTGCCAGGACCAGTGGCTATGACACCAGGCTTTATTATTTGGGAAAATGGTGACATATTTGAATAGGATGATGCTGTCCACACAGATGAAGACGTCTAAAAAACTGCATGTACCTGTTTATTGATGATGGAAGTTCACTGTCCACGGCTTGATATTCTTGCCAACTTTTTTAGAGCTCGTAATTTGGTCTATATTTATAGATTGACAGATAATGTTATCCAAAGTAACTTACAGTGCAGTGCAGTTAACATCAACTTAACATTAAGCTACAAAACCCCAGACTGATTTCCTCCACTCGCAGGGCTCTGCCACTGAGGAGCTCTTTGACTATCTCAGTGACCTCAACCTCAATGATAGGAGAGCCCACACCCAGTTCCTCAGGTTTTGCTTCCTCATCGGAAGAGGAAGATTGGATTGGGAGATGTGGATACTCATGCCTGAACATGGTGTTCAACAATCCGTGACTAGCAGAGAAGTATGCCTACACCTGCCCAGCGTCTCGCAACTCCAGAGTGGAGGAGGGTCCAGACCTTTTCAAGGGCACTGGTTCCAGACTTAATTTTCTATAATTCCATTTAAAAAAGTTAACCCGTCATTTATTACAGATTCAGGTCTCATAATTCTAAGTTTTTTTTTGTTTCTTTTTATTATGACATAAGTTAGGCTTCCAGCTAATAAAACCCTGTCCAGGTTTCCCCAGGTGTTATTAAATTTGGTTCAATGTTGGGAAAATCGGAGACCTGACGACTGGCCAGAAAACTATCATTGATTCCCTCCATAAGCCACAAAAGTTTATTGCTAAGGAGGCTGGCTTTTCAAAAGAGTACTATTCCAAAGTCTATTGGAAGGGTAAAATATGGCAGGAGAAGATGCACCAGTAAAAGAAAGATCTGTGGGCCTCAGGGGGATTATCAAACAGAGAAGATTAAAAAAATCTGACCGAGATCCAGAAAAGGGGAATGAATCCCCCACTCTGTCTTGAATGAGGCAGTGAGCACACCTTCAAACATCATGTCAAGTCTTTAATGGTGTCTTTATGTAAACACATGCTGGTGGTCTGCAGTGGTAAACTGGAGTACAAGGGCATAGTGGACTTCTTTGTTAAGTGGTGACTAACCATCTTTATCTCAACACCACTAAGACTAAGGAGTTTGTGGTGGATTTCCGCTGGAGAAAATCTGCCCCCACTCTCATCTCCATCAATGACGTGGTTGTGGATGTTGGACAGGAACACAAATACCTTGGGGTATACTTGTCTAACAAACTGGACTGGTCCAAGAACACTTAGGCCGTCTACAAGAAGAGCCAGAGCTGACTCCATTTCCTGAAGACGCTCCGGCCATTTAACATTTGTAACATCATGCTGAGGATGTTCTACATACTAGAGTAGCTGACAAACTGTTGAAACATTGACAGTGTAGCATGACTATTATCACCAGATATTGCCAAAAATAATTGGTGAGCTGTGTCTGCATCTTAGCAACAATGGAACTGTGAAAATGTATGGTTAACAAAAGTAAGCACCGAGCAACAGGATCAACACATTATGCACATTCTAAAAATTCAGCAGAACTACCAATGAGTGAGACTCAAACTGACTTGAAAACCTCACTGGCAATGACTTAACCCATAGAAACCCACGATGACACTGGTGTAACACCCTATTTCAAATAAAATACTTTTGTTAAAATATTGCCAATGGAACTTCTGGAAATCAATGATCTTTGACATTTAGTTGTCATAGTTTGATTTTTTTTTTATTTGTGATAAATGGGGCTCATTTAGCCAGTTTTATTTTATTCCCTTTAATTTATCTTTAGGAATAAAATTGGTCTGGATTCTATGGGTTAAACTGGAAACTATATCAGAGACTGGACAGTTTTGGATTTTTATATGAAAGTATACTGTTTCTCAATTTTCTTTTTGATGAATGAGCTGGTTGAAAGAGCTGGTGTGAGTGTATTTTCCAAAACTGTTGTGGGTTCATACTAATTATTACAGCATGAAGGTGTTGATCCAGTTGATGCAGAGTAAACTAAGAGTAGCTGAAAAGGATATGGTGCAAGACCAAAGTTCCTTCTAATCTAACAAACCTAAGACCTTTTATGTGTTGTCATGCAGCACCACTGCTGCAAAAAACGGGTTTTACAATATCAAGATCCAAAATGCCATTGAATCATCAATTATTTTCTACATTCAAAGGTATATTCTCCCTCCTAATTCCCCCTTTACTTATCCCACCATCTTGTTGTTTATTTAGTTGTTTATCGTTGTTTTAGAGCATTTTGTTACCTTGACCAAAAGTAACAAAACAACCTTTGTTACCAAATGCCTCAACCAGCTGGAAACTTTAAACAAGTCAGATAAAAATACAAAAAGTTCTGAGGATCACACAATGGAGTATAAAGACTCAGTGATGTAATGATCTTGACTGGACTTGGTATGAAGCCACAGGTTCAATAAAAAGTCAATATTTGGTTTACATATTGATCAGTTACTTGGCTAAGGGTTTCTCCTCACAACTGGTCATCTCCTACATGACCTTGTAAGCCTCCCTGTGCTTTGGAGACATTGAAAACAGTTTATAAGTCTCTTCTCGTAAGTACCTAACTATTTGGGGGACAAAGTCATTTAGAGTATGACTAACAGCAAGTGGCAAAGTGTTGACTAACAGCAAGCGGCAAAGAGTTGGCACACACAATGACTAACAACCAGATCTTGGAGGCCAAATTCCTCGTTTAGTCTTTAATGAAACCTTTCTATTGAATATATTTTTTTAAAACAGGTTTAAAATAACTAAAAAATATTCAACCCCTCCAAAGTGAGAGAGACTACAACAAATTACATTAAACATATTCACAAATACTTAAATTCCAGTAGTGCTATTTACCTTATTCCAAAGAAGATATGTTTTCTAATATCCCATAAAGTATGGGATGTTCTATCCTTATTTCTGTTCATACAGAGTATTTTCAGATAAACGTTTCATATTCACTTACGTTCTTTTCTTCTATTGCAGTTTTTGTCTCCATCAAGATTCATAATTACGTTGAATATCCTGTACCAAACCCTGGGTCTTCTATCAAATCTTCTCTTCATGATATGCAATATATGTTGTGTATATGAATGGACTGTAATGTGGCAGGCCAGTCCAGTACCACGACTCCTTTTACTGTGTGCCAATCAGCTGAAAAAGGGCATGTTGTTTAGTAGCTTCATTAAATGATGGACATTCCAGCCGTCTCAGGACAGAATACCCTGGCACTAACTCCATATATGCAATTTCCTCACCAATTCTTCCAGAACAAAGTTTATGTGATTTTTTTCAGATAATGCAGTATGTCCTTCTCCTTCACACTTTTCCTTATTTTAAAGAGTACAAGGTGTTCTCATCACAACTACCTGTGCAAAGCCTCCTCTGTAAACTTCAGCTGTAAGTTTCAACACATCTGTCTGTTACCACCCTGTACCAGGAACACAGAGCCTGAGCAAACCTCTGCCTTCCGACGTATAATGTCAAATTTACGGGAAATCTTTTTTTTTTCTTTTGTTTATACAGCAAATCAGTTCAGAGCTCTGTAAAGACAGATCTCCCTCAAACAAAGTCTCCTGCCCTTTTCTGTGAAAGAACGATTACATTTCGATCATGAAAGACTGGATTTTGCACATCAGCCACACTGGAGGTGCAGTTTATCAGAATAGTTTCTAATGTACTTCTACGGGAAGTAGTGAGAATGAGAGAGGAAGGTAAGATGTGAATATTTTTCATTAATTGTACAAGCGCCACTGTGTGCCACGTCTAAGTGAGACAGTTTTTTTATGGGAAACCAAAGGAACCACTTGTAGAGTTTCTATCATGAGCAAGCCAAAGAACACATGCCATTATAAAAAAATTATATTTGATGTTCATGTTATGCATGCCTGACTGTAAGCTTCATCAAAATGTTTAAATAACTACAATTTTGATTACGACTTTGATTTTCTGCATTGTTCTGAGACACAATTTTGACCATATTGCAGAGGCACACTAACGCTGTTGAATTTATTTAAAATACGACATCAAGTTTTAACCAGGGAAGCATGTGTGTTCTTTAAATGTTTTGCAGCCTCTTAAGGCACATTTTCTTGCAGTTTAGTGATGACAAAAGATTCCTCAACCCTTTATGTCTTCTGAAACGATTTGTGATCATGTGGACAAAAACATTTTTTACTGGGGCACCTCTAGGTCTATCTTTTAAACACACATTAAATTATCTTAGTTTCCTTGATCCAGAATACATTTTTCATAGGGTCACTAGAGGGCTTTCACGTGATCTAGTTATTGTGGGCTGAAAGGCGGGGAAGGTGACCAGTCCATCCCACAGTCTTGTCAGTTTTATTTCCTGATAATTTTTCAACCTTTCACTGATCTTATGAGAAACAGACACATTCTTTTTTGGTCTCTAGTGTTATAACACATGTGGGTTAAACTTCAAATGCTGAACCAGTTGAGATCACCCTATAGGCTTAGTGTAGGGTTGGCTTCACGAAAATAATATCCAAACTTTTTTTTTCATTTGTGGTTTGATTTTACTAACGATGACAGAAGGACTGTACTGTGTACTACTCTTGTCCATACTTGTACTACTTCTTGTGTGAGAGGTGTGGAGGTCGAGGTGAAAGCGTTTTTCTTACATTTTCTTCTAACATTATTTTTTCTGTTTTTAGGTTCCCCTTCAATGCATTGGTTTTGAGTGTTCTTGTGGTGTATACTGAGTTTATAATTTTGGTTTCATGCTGTGTTGTTTGGGTGTGATTTCCAGCCTCGCTGAGAGGCCACCATTGTGTCCGGTGGCTTTTCTAAGCTATCAGGAAAAAATGGGATCAGAGTTGGTGCCGGCTCCTCGTGCTGTGTGGAAGATGTGGGCACTGGCCACCGAGGCCATGATTGGGCAAAAATCTGTGAGGTCTGCTGCAACTCAGAAAATATTCCGATTTAAAAAACAGTTTGTTAATATTCGAAAAAGACTACAGTATTGATGTACGTTGAAATAAAGTTTTACCACTTTTGTTTTTATAATCTCCCGCTTTATGAATAGTTCTTTTTAGAGTGGGGACATTTAATGTGATCGATGCAAGGGAGGAGTGCAAGAGGGCACTGGTATTTAACCCAGCATGTATGAAAAATATTGATGTTTTATTTCTCAAAGTGGCATTGCTAATTCAGCAGACTGGATGAAGGAGTTGGACACGGAGGTGGTTTTGAGATGCAACACCACAGAGTGGTGGAGTAGGCTTCCTGTTCACTGGGATTTTTGTTCCATCTTCATTAAAGGTTGAACATGTTGTAGGGAGAAGGTGCCTTTTGGCCAAGGTTCAGTTTAGGCACCACACCTTGATTTTTATGAATATTTATGGACCTTCCAATGGCCAAGAGAGGATGGAATTTTTTTGCAAAAGTAAGTACCAGACTGAGCTCCAGTGGCCCAGAATGAATGCTATTCTTGGGGAGAAATTCTTACTATACTGAAGATGAGCTTTTAGTCCGCACCATGCAGAGCCTCATGCAGCCTCTCAGCACACTGTGAGGTCCATCCACGAGTCCATGAGAATAGGCCAGCTGGCCTATTCTCATGGACTCGTGGATGCGTGGAGGAGGATGCACTCACAGTCCAGACAGTAAAGTATACATGGTCCCACCTTGATGAGGATAGAATCTCCATGGCCAGGCTTGAGTGTTTTTATTGCTTTTGGGCATCATTCTGAAACGAATGTAATATTGCTCAAGCTGATCATTCCATGGTTTTATGTGTAGAGTCTCAGACAGTGGTAGTCCACTGGAGTCCACTTGAGATCAAGGATATATTGACATCCTCAAGCCTAAAAAGATGGCTTTATCCAACCTGCGAAATACCAAGATACAGCTCTCCGACATGAGGCAGGAACTCATTATAGATCAGGAGACATGCTATGGTGATCCCGATATATGAGTGAATTTGAAGAGGATGGCGACCATGTCTGAGTAGTTCTGCGGTGACCTACCTCAGGTGTCATGAGCCTCTGCAGATAGCAGAGCTATATGCCAACCTTCAAGGTATGCTGGGGAGGCATCAATGGCTCGACAGTTGAGTTTTATAGGGGATTCTGGGATGTTTTTTACCCTAATAATTTAGAGGATTGGTCTCTGGTTTCATGCCTCTTTCCTGCCGTAGAGCAGTTGTGGCACTCCTGTCAACGGCATGAAATTCACAGGATGTAAAGTGTGGCTCTCCTATGCACAGATTATAAGATTCTGTCCAGAGCCCTGGCTACCAGTTTGAGGGAAGCTATGGAGCAGGTCAGTCATGCTTTTTGTTTTCTTTGGGTCAGACAACATTAATCCACAAGAGTGTTTTTACCTTGTTGACATGTTTCGGCTGCTAGATCCAACGATGTGTGCCCCATCCCAGTCCATAATGTGGTTATTTCTTTTGCAGTGATCCGATATGGCCGACTTCAGGTTTTCTTGAAGTCTTGAAGAAAACCTCAATGTCACTGCCAGCTTTTTGAAAATGGGACTGTCATCTAAGGACAGCCTGGTGTGGATGAGATGTTGTCCACAGTTTTGTAGACCTACAGAAACTAAGACAGTGTTTTGAGCAATGTTATTACAAATAAATAATGCAAAAAACTCACAGATGCAAAACATTGCAGAAAACATATGATACCTATGATATTATAGGGTTAAAAGCTAAAGTTAGCATTATAATTGTTTTTGGGTGAAATATTGTGTACAAACTTTTCCAAAGGTTTAAGGTAGGTTACCACAAATGAAGCTGAGATGCTATCACAAGAAGAAATAATCCATTAATTCAAGTTGTAATCAATATCTTCAAACCATTTTGTCACTGTGTAAATATCTCCTCTATGACCACAACCCAATCTCACTTATTCTTCTTTTTCAGTCTTTGAAGTAGAGGCGGAAAGCTGAGCCTGGCATTAGCAGGCTTGCTTACCCTGAGGCCTGCCACTAATATGTGAATGTTGATGAAATGAACAATACAGCCTTTCCATTCATTATACAGAGCCATCAGTCATATTTTAAACTGAATGAGTCTGTGTGTGGAAGGAATGGATCACCTTGAGGTCACACACAAGCACCTGTACACAAAATGATATCTATGTATAAATACAAATGTCTGTCTTTATTCTTACTAACATACAGGAAAAATATGGACATTTATGAGTGGCCCCTTGAGCCATAATTCAATCTCTGTCTCACAAAATCAATCATGCTCTCTCACAATACTACTTCTACACATAGTATACAACATTCAAAAAACAAAAAAATATATATTATAAGTATCATCGTTCCTTGTTTTATATAATATTATCCACTAATTTGATAGTGAATGTGAGTTGGAATGATCGGAAAATAGATGTGTGACAAATATACAAAAAAATAGTAAATAAAAAAATCCATCTGCACAACAGTAAGGAATCATTCATATCAAATTAGGTTTGAGAAAAATTATGTTTTGGAAGCCTGATATGGTTTGGAGTTAGGCAGTGATTCCCTTTGAAGTTTTTAGGCTGTTTGTCCATTCATTCTTTATTTTTTGTCTCCCAAAAAGAGATAAAAATCAAAGAGTGACCTACACATAGGAAAAGTGTCTCACAGAAATGCAAATTTTCCATCTCTACCAGATGTCTTTGAATTTGGATTCCTGACGTTTATTTAAGAAAGTGAATCTTAATCATACATTTATCATAGATTACATCATACCATTCATCCATACATTGGATATTAGGTTTAAACCGTTTCTTTGTGATCACTTGTCTTGCAGCTGGACTTGATATTCCAAATTTATATTTAATTTTGACATTCACAGTAGTTGATTGTATGAAACTGAAAATAAGCTGTTCCCTGTTAAATGTAATGCTGTTTCCAAAGTCACTAGTCACTTGTTATGTATAAATCTGTGGCCAGAATGTGATTATTTTTGGGCAGTCCCAAGATAAGTGGTAATGATTTGCTTCTTATGATCGACACAGCCTCAAGCAGTGAGAATAACTCGCATAGTGACTTTGATAAGATAAAATAAATGATCCCATGAGGTAAATTCAGTTTCAGTATAACGGACAACATAGTACATAACTTAAAAATAAAGGATTCGGGAGTACTTGGTGCAGCAGCCATTTACAGCACACCAATCTGCAGATACATTATGAAAAAGAATATCAGGAAAGGAACATTTAAAAAAGCCTTGTTACCACACCACCTATAGGGGGGTATCTGCCAATTTCAAACAGCAGAGGGCCGGTTATAATAATAATGATGATAAACTTTATTTTATAGAGCACCTTTAAAAGCAGCTTCTCAAAGCGCTGTACATAGAATAACAAGAAACAGACAAATATGACAAATAATAGTTAATAAAAACAAACAAAAATAACAACAAGAAGATTATATTAAAAAATCATTAAAAAATCAGCATTCAAAAGCAAATTTTAAAAAATATGTCTTGAGAAGAGCTATAAAAATGCCAAGAGCCTGGGCTTCCCTGAGTTTAGGAGGAAGAGAGTTCCAGAGTGAAGGAGCATAACCAGAGTAGGTCCTGTCACCCATAGATTTGAGGTGCGTTTGAGGAACAGTTTAGCAAATTACACTGTGATAAGCACAGACTGCAAATTGTGGTTAATAGGCCAGATAAGTATTGTGGAGCCAAGCTGTGTAAAACCTTGTATGTCAACATCACGATCTTGTACTCGACATGGAACCTGACCGGGAGCCAGTGTAAGGACGTCAAGACGGGAATGATATGGTGACATTTCCTAGTTACTGTCAGGATCTGGGCAGCAGAGTTCTGATTTTAGATGATGTTAGAAACTCCGGCTAAAACGGCACTGCAGTAGTCCAGCCTTGTGACAACAAATGAGTTAATCAGCTTTTCAGTCGGCATTGAGCGTGGTCTGGCGATATTTCTGAGGTGGAAAAAAGACGCCTTCACAGTGCTCTGAACAAAAGAATCAAAGGTGACGCTAGTGTAAAACAATAACACCAAGGCCCTTCAACTTCGTTTTAGTCTCCAGAACAGAGCCATCAACAAATAGCAACAAGTGGAGCCGCTTTGCGAATTTGATGACGGGAGCCTATAAGCATAACCTCAGTTTTCAGGCAAAGAAGCCTGGTCTAAAGGGTCTAAAATAAATGTACGATCCTTGGCACATTGTTCAAAAAATAATACTGGAATCTGTTGCCTTCTACCTTGTGTCTTCCTTTAATTCCTTGTTTAGCAAGTCATACTTTAAGCTGTATAATTTCGATGGGTCTTTTGGAATGTTCACTCCTAAGTATTTAATGTGCTGTAATTTCGTATTTAGTTGAGTTGTGGAAATTATGTCTTGATTAGGTTTGTATTTGAATGGCAAATAAATATTTTTGTTTTGTTAAATTATACGCAGTGTCCTCTGAATATTGTCTTGGGTCTTTCTTCACTGAAACCTGTTTGTTCAAGACTTATTATATGAGGAACAATATTTTTGAGTCTTTTTGACAGAATGGGACTGATAGTTTTCATTCTAGGGATGAGTAAATCGTTCATCTCCCTTTACCGCACTGCAGGAAAACCATCAAGTCCTGGTGCTATCTTGACTTTTGAATGTGAAATTGCTCTTTTTATTTAATTGTCTTTGAGGTCCCTGGTAAAATACTTATTTTGTTCCATATAACTCTTACAATGTGTTATGTGATCCAAAAAATGTTCAGCCCCATCCCATCTGACAGAATATGTGCCTCATATATATGCACTATTTTGTAGTGCACATATATGAAAATGATATATAATATTCATGACTTCTTATATATCAATGTCTTGCTAGAATCTTTCTAAACTCCAGCAACTCTTTCAGAATCATTCCATATTAGTATCTTGGCTCAGTTCTGCCTTTCTTCACTAGCATGTCATTGCTAACTTGGTATGCGGGATTTTCTAGTTTCTATTCTGGAATATGCGTTTCTTTTTTTTTTCTTTTTTTCATTTTTTTTTTTTTTTTCCGTCCATCTTGGGTCAGGACACTTTGCACAGCTTCTTCTTGTTGCTAGTGTTCACAACCTAGAATAATAAAAAGATCAGGAATTTTACAAACAGCTCTCTTTCTCAAAAGACTTGAGTGCCAGACTTGTTCTGCAACAGCATCACACAATTATTTCAGGCTCTGCAGATTGCAGTTGTGTTGGTTGAGCATTATCATCCTGAATCCTCTTCATAATAGCTGCAGAGGCTGAGGTTCTGGGCACATGTTGTCTTTCCATGATTTGTGGTCTCACAAATTTCCTGATTCTCAAAAAAAACTACCCCCTTTCGGAGCTTCCCTCTGTTCCGCTCTGGGTTCAGAGCCATCCAAATAACAAAAGTGTTGTATGCTGAGATGTCCAACATGTCAAAGAATATCACTAGTGGCTTTAATTTTTTTCTATTTGGTATAGCTCTGTCTGGTTTTGCGTGGTTTTAAGTGCCTTGGATCTTCTGTTGGGTTTTGTGCAGCTGGCTTTGTGTTCTGTTTTGTTCCTCTTATAGTATTTGATTGCTGCTTTTGTTCATTGTTGAACATTTACTTTAATTCAAGTAATAACTTTTTGTAATTACCTGAAAAAAATCAGGTATTTGTGTTACATCCCTTTTCTTCTAACAAACTGGTTGTAACAAAATACAAAATAGACGTTGTTAAACTCTTCCATAATCCCCAAGGAAAATTAAGACAATGCAGGACATTAGTCCTCATGACAATGATAACACAGGTCCCCTAGGAAACAACAAACTAAGCAAAAGCTTCTTCTGAAGAAAATGAAACATTTTTCTGAAGGAATTTATATAGAATTATTTTTTTGTGTGTTGTGAGCACTCATTTATCATCTTGAAATACATTAGAGTTAAAGGAGCATAGGGTAGCTTTTGAAATTCCAGTCCACCACATACTCAAGAATACACTTGAGATATGCTTATGAATAACCAAGCTTTCAATGAGTTAGGAAGTTTTATTATTAATAATGTTTTTGAAAATGTACCTCAAATCCTATGCACAATAAAGATTTTATAGCTCAAGTATTTAAAATTTGTTTGACCCTTCTTAACACCTGAGATGTTTAACATCCCATGAATAAAGGTTACTGTACATGAAAAAGAAAGAGCTAGTTAAAAAATTATAAGGATGTTGTAGAAATCTAACCCACTGTATCCTGGAGATAAGGGCTAGCCTTCTTAGATGTGGGTTTCATAGAAATGTACATCTGAGGCAAAAAATACTATTTCCTGTTTGGGTTATTAAATGGGAATTGCATTTTTTTTTTACATATCCAAACAGTGTAATTTATTTGCTTTGACTTTCTGATAGTGATTAAAATTCTTAGACGACCAAAATTTATGCTATGTTGCCAGTGTGAGTTGTTGATGTCATACTCAACGTTTTTTGGAAAGCTGTGCCGACATCAAATGTCATGGTTCATATATCAACTAATGAGCCAAAATTAAGTGCTTGGTGAGGATAATATTGTGTATGTGTCTTGGTAATAATCTTAGGTTAGGGAAGGCTCCCTTAAGGAACTTCCTGTGGCCGTGTACCTTTCTCTCAAGGAAACAAAAGCTGGCATTGGATACAGCTGTTGATATGGTGGGAAGCCCAGGACGAGAACGGATCAAAATGAGGGATTCCTGAGTAAAACCGCAGAGTTCATTTAACAATACAGGAAAGTCGTGATCCTGGGGATCAAGATTTGCCAGGGGGTTGTGGTGGTTGTAGCAGCGTTTCTAAAGCAGAGATGCAGCAGGCAGGAGGGTTTAACAGGTGAGATTTTCATAATTCATTCCACACAAGAGGTATGGCCTTGAGAGGTATGGCTTTAAAACACAAACTTGAAAGCATTTTACTTTGGACTATTTAGGTTAGGTTCACTGGCAAAGTACCACCAGTGCCAGATGATTTCCTGATTTTTCAAGTTCTCGATCTACACTTATACTTGTGTTATGCCTATGTCCTTTTCAAAGGTATACGGTAACTTTCAGCATTCTGATTGTTCCCTCTCTAGCAAGTATCCTTTCCAGCAGAATCCGGTGTGGCCCTGACGCATCGCTTTTTTACATGTTACTTATTCCCAGTACATTTACAGTGATTTTAGATGCTATTTGCTAAACTAATTCTTTCTAAAATCTGCTGAAATATCAACTCTTTTAATTTATTATGCAAATTCAGTATATGCTCCAATATTCCAGATGTTCTTTAGTCAACCTTTAAATTAGAACCCAAAACAGCTTTGTTTGTGGTTCCAGAAGCTTTATTGAATGTTTTTTTCTTGTGATAGTTTGCTGGCAAGAAGTATCAATTGCAGAAATACACCTGAAACCGAAAAAAAATTTTCCCCAGTATTCCTGTGATTAGATTTTACCATGTCAAGCCTTTTCTCTTGAAAGTACATGAACACACAGGCAGTGGCGCGCACACGTATAAAACACCTGCTCAGGTGGATCAGGTTTTCAGAAAGTTGACATGTCTACTCATTCTTTCACTACCTAAAATTTACCCTCCATTTCTTTTGTTGTCTAACTTTCCTCCCCTTTGAAAACCCTTCACCCACACAAGCATGACAATCAACACACTCTTTCTATCTTTCCAGTTGGTGTAAGATGTCACCTGAGTTGCTGTAATTATGCTCTAGGTGCTGATAACATTTCACCTCTGTTCTTATGCGTGTTATCAAGGTTGGTGGAACAGATGTGTTTGGCTTTGAACAAATTCTTTTGTTGTGCATGAGTTGACTGAAGTTTAGATTTTTTTTTTTTTCATGGAGGACCTAGAGGGACAGCAGATGCATTGAAAATGGGTGCCCATACATCTTGCAGAAAGGGTTTGGAATTTTAGATGTCATGTCTTCATGACAAAGTTACAAAAAGTAGAGATTACTGCATAATGTTTCTTTTGTACGATCTTAGAGAATATCTTAATTTACTTTGTGTAAATATCCATCACACATAGTCCTAGTACATTTTGACATTTGGATATTTCTTTTTTTTGGGAGAGGGAGGGGGGGTTTGCAATCAGGATCCATTGGCAGGGTACAAAGACCGAGAGCATTTAACTGAAATGCCTAATTATGGTGCGCCATGAATACTTTGCTCAACACCAAATCCAGAACCCTCTCCCACGTACATCAGAGTGCCTCACCCATTTCAACGGAGGTAAGTGATACTAATCCCAAAAATGTAAGGTTAAGGGCTTCCATCGCCAAAGTGACTGCAGAGTTCTGGCCAAAGTTAGTCAAAACGCACACCCAGGTTTCTTTTCAGCCCTGTAGCGAGACTGAGAAAGAGTATGAGGTCATTGAACCATTTATTCATTTAAATCTTAATGATGGTTACATTAGCTTCTTTCCCAAGAGAAATCACCCAAAAAACATTTCCATTGGAGCAAAGACTCATGGAATCCTTCCCACGATTCCCCTAATCACTGACGTATCAAGTACATCAACTTTAGAAACATCTTTATAACCTGATTTTGTCTACTGTTCCTGTCCAGTCAGTTTCTCACTCAACTTGTGTTTTTGACCCAACACCAGGCAGACATTTCAGTGTTTTTTGTTTGAATTTTAATTATTTATTTTTTTTCTACCCTATTCAGCACTATTGGATATGATTAATCTGTGTTTGTTGGCCGACTATGTTTTCCTCAGAATAAACTTAAACCTGTCCCAGAATTGTTAGCTAATTAGCAGCCTATATCCACCCCTATAGGGGGTAGAAATAAGAGGTGAAGATAAAAGCCCCTGGTTTAAACCTGGGTTCGGGTAAGGATAATGAAAGAATGGAGCAGGCGTGGGCAACTCCGGGCCTCGAGAGCCACTTTCCTGATGGTTTTAGAAGTTTCCCTGCTCCTACATTCAGCATTATTGTTCTGACTCTAGTCAGCCAGATGCAGTACTCTCTCTCAGGGTTATGCAGACAAACTACAGCATCTGTTGTACTAGGCTGCCTCAAAAATACCTTCAAAACCCAACTTAATAACTGTAACATTGTGTCTACTTTGTGAGTCGCTTCGGATAAAAGCATCTGCTGAATGCAGAAACAGAAACAGAAACTTGTACTTGGTTGAGTGTCAAGTTTTTCCTGTGTCCTGTCCCATTGTTCTCGTTAGCTTCCTGTGTTTTTTTATTGTGGTGGAGTGGTCAGATTCCTCCTCCTATGTCTCTCCCACTTCCACTTCCCTCAGTCTCCCTCTAGCTCTCCAGTTTAACTTAACCTCTCTGAATCCTCAGCTCCAGTCGCACTCGTAAAACACTCTCTTTATTGTCTGCCAGTTCAATTCAGAATAGGGTTTAAAATAATTCTCTTCATGTATAAAGCCATTCATGATTAGGCAACACTAATCCCTAAGACCACTTAGTCAGATATTTTTTCTAACAGAGGCTCTCACCATGCAAAACCTAGAGTTTCTTAAAGTAGAACAGCCTTCAGTTACGATGGCACAGTTTTCAGAACCAGCTTACAGTTTGAATTCAAGAAGGCCTTGGGAAAATGATTTCTCTACCTTTTATGATTAGGTTTAAAACCTTTATATTTGACAAAGTTTATAGTTTGAAATGGCTTGGAGCCCCTGAAACAGTTCTCCATTTTCGGGTTACTTCCCATAAGGCAGTATTCTTTTCAGTCTCCATTTTACTTTTTCACTTTCTTGAAACCTAACCTTATGTTGGTGTTGTTGTCGCCTTTTTATCTTTTGCCATCGGGAGTTACAACAGCAAGTCAGTCTTGAATGGTATGTATGGCAGTTTTTATGCTTGATGCATTCCTCACATTTATCCAGGCTTGGGGCTAGCACAAAAAAAATAATGTGTCTCATCTTAGGTTGTATTGCAGGCAAATGGGTGTTCAATGTCTTGCCAAAACATAGGCTACCTCCACATCCTTGAGCTTGTGTTATGGTGTTTATTTAAAAAGTTATGTTGATTTGGTACTAAATAAATTAAATACAATCGAATTCAATATCAAAATGTAATTTTCATGATGTAGCTTATATTATGGAGAGGTAATCAGTAAACAAAGCTTTCAAAAAAATAATATAAGATGGTTTATAAGTCTAGAAAGTTGGTGGACTAAGGCAGAGCATAAGCAGGTCTAACTTGTTCACAGTCATTCTCTTTTTGATCATTTTCATCTTAAATGAAAAACAAAAAGTGATTATGAGCCAGGGTAGCTCATAGTGACCTGCCCACTATCTTGTGTCACAAATTTGGCTAACATGCATTTCAAGCTAGTTTGTTTATATATTTTTTGTCTAAATGTAATGGTGTTGTTCCATCTCCAGTTAAAATAAATGCCCCACTTTCTTTGTGTTTTGGCCATCAACACACTTCCTCCCTCTAACATTACCTATATGTGGGTGTTACTTCTTTTCTTTTCCCACCACAACACAAACAAAGCACTTCATCCCATACCTAACAGGCTTAGCCAGCTTGTTTACATACTTAGTAGATCTAAGTACATGTATATGTTTTCACATTGCCTCTTTTATTTGAGTACAGCCAAACAAGCACTCCTCCTTGAACATGACGGTTCTCTCAGAAGTTGATATTTCCCTCAGGGGCCAAGGAGAGAGGAAGAGTTTATTCAAAATCATCTGCCATGCTGTCACCACACACATACTTGACACACACTCACCTGAGGGGACAACAGGAGCTGTTGCTTTTAAGGGTGAGTCCAACCTGGATTATCTTACCTTCGCTGTTTCAGTCTCTCTCTTTAAGTCATTTGTACTACCCCCTTTTCCTCCCCTATCTCATTCCGCACCATTAAAGGGTAGAGTTACTCAAATTCACTCTACTCTAGGGCTCCCATGACTAATCTGGCATATCCTTCTCTCACAACCCCCAGACCTAAAATATACTCATTGTTTTGAAGTGGCATCCACAGATATAATACATTGCTCATGCTCTGGATTACTATGATTACAGAAAGCATTAAAAAAGTGGTATAGTTATAGCTTCATCCACACATGATTTCAAAGGTTTTTGGCACATGTGGAAGGAAAATTTAACCCTAACTTTATTTCAGTAAGAAAAACATCTTCAACATATTAATATTCTATTTGTATAATGAATAAACCGATAAATGAATTAATTATATAATTACTTTATATAATTACTTTAAATCATCAGTGCTTTCTTCTCGTCTGCTCAGGTTCTTAATGGGAACTAAACATTTTGGCTGTCCATGTTATGACCAGTTGCACAGCAAGAGGAAAGTATCAAGTTATAGTGCAACCTGTGCTGTGGTATGGTTAAATCTGTGAGAATAAATACTAAACATCCCATTCTAATATTTGATAGGGACATCACTTGGCAAATCACTTGCTCTAGTGTCGCAAGACTTTCTCAATTTCAATAAGATTAGAACTTCAACCATGATGGCTTGAATACTGTATATATTCTGAAGATGCAACCCTCACAGACTCTGAAATTCCTCGCTGAGGTAGTGAGCCGAGTTTCTAAGGAAAACAAAAAACGCAGCCAAGACAAGAAGGCAAGGTTCAGCAAGGGCAGATCAGAAGTACAATAACCAGATGGGATAAGGCAAAATGCAGTGGTCGTAGGCAGGCTGGATCAGAACACATACAAACAGTTGGTACTTAAAAATGCTTGACCGCTGTGGCAAAGGAAGGTTATGTCACTCTGAGCAGAAACAGCTCTGTCTCTTAAGTGTAGTTTCAAGAATATACCTGTCATCACTTTACAGTCAGGTTAAGTTAGATGTTTAGGCATAAACATTTCCTCCATGCTCTCAGCCAATTTCACTAAATTATTTTCACCTTTTAAAGACAACTGAGGATGACCTCACATGCTGGAAGTCATTACCCATATCAATTGCTTGCTTACACTTACACACACACAAGTACAGACTTCATGTATTCCTTGGACTCACTGCCTCGCTGTTACCTTTCCCCTTCCTTCCCCCCCCCCCCCCCATCCCTCCCTCCCTATGTGTCCTTGATGTTGTGATTTGCCTGTATCTGTGCTTTAGTGTACTGAGGTGTTTTTTTATATCACTGTTACGTCCCCTGTAGGGGGCGTGGCACTGGGCCTTTTTTTTCCCTCTTCCCGCAGCCGCTTTCCCAATGTATTCTTTTTGTTCTGAAGAAAAATTGGTGCGCCCTCCTGTGTGGCTGCCCTCAGTCTTACCGAACTGGTGTGTCTATGTGTTTTGTTTGTTTGATCTTGGTACGGGCTGTACTGGAAGTCAATTTCTCCCTGGAGATCAATAAAGTATATTCAATTCAATTCAATTCAGTTCAATTAAGGGAAGAGTTAAAATTAATTATTTTCAATTATTCCTTCGGTTTGGTCGCTGGATTCATGCATTTCCAAATTTCAATGGGAAGACAAACCTCGGCATATCAGTTAAGACACTTTTCAGAAGGGCAAACACAGTGGATTAGATTTACGTAATTGTCTTCACTATATTTGACCCTTATGGCTACAATACATGTAGAAATCCAGCCCCCAGTATGAACCATGGTTAAATGCTGAAAAATAACTTTTGTAAAATCTTGGAAACCCCTGACCTAACATTTATTAATTCAAGGATGACGCATCACAATTAAAAAAAAATATTCATATCAGCACTTCTCTAACAGCCAAAAGACAGACAACACACCGGATGATTCTGTACATGCTTTGTAGTTCTATGCGCCTGTTTATGAGTTCTGGCTGGAGGTTTGTAAGAAATTATAAACACGGCTGAGCCGTAGTATTCCTGCCCTGCCCATGCTGTGCATACTTGGTGAATTAAATGTCATGAACATAGAAAGGAAGTAAGCCCACATGGTCCTCACAAGGTTGGTATCAAAGATTGTTTTGCAAGGAAAACTATTCTTATGAACTCAAAACTAAAAAATTAAACCCATTATTGACCAGTTTAAAGATTTTCATTTAGATCATATTCATGGAAATATCATGGAAATAATGTCTGCCTCCTCCAAACTTCAATTGGCTGAATTTCATTCTCTCTGGTCCCTGTTGATTAGCTTTATCACTTAGAAGTGGGGGCCCTGTTACAGGTATTCCCTCTGTGGTCTTCTGGGCGGATGTCAAGTCGTCTCTGTTGTGATCTTCCTGGATTCTGTGCTCAACAGTGGCTGCTGGTGGACTGGGTTTCACAAACAATCTGTGTGAAACCTGGGCTGTGTGTCTTGCATGTTTATGCTCACTCTCACACACACACACACACACACACTTGCTCTTAAAGGTTATCTGCTTGGATTGCCCAAAGAGGCCATAGGGTGTTTGTATTTTAAACTATAATAGCATAATAGCAGTATTGATCATCAAGGGGGTTTTGACCCATAAAGCAAATGTGGTTAGAATTCAGTACTCAGATTTCAATTTGATTTCAGATTTCAATACTGAACAGAACAAGTTAAAATAAATAAATTAATCAATTAATAAAAAAGATTTAAGATTGAAGAATAATATATCCCAATGAAAAATTATGTTCAACAATTGTGATACTAAAATATTACTATTATTATTAGTAGTACTTTTACAAAAGTAAAACACACATCAAAAAGTTAAAATGAACTCCTTTTAAATTAACAGTTGACACTTTCTCAGGGTTTATATAGCTCCATACTCTAGTTAAATCAAGGTTTTTTTTTTCAAATTACACGTCTCAATACTGTGCCATGGTTCACTCCCTCATTTTTCCTACTTCAATGTTATGTTAAGAAATCTTTATTAATTTACCATAGGATGAATTTAACATTACATTTTTGTGTGGCTCAGCTGGCATGGAATGGGTGTAGATCTTGTTCTTTTGAAGCCAAACGGCAAACAAATATGGGCTTCCAGCATCAGTGACTGCAGAGATGCTCATCAAGACTGCAACAAGATTGGTCTAGGAAATAAAATTATGTGCAACAAAAGAGAAAATTCAATAAATGTGCAAATGTAGATAGGATTCTAGGAAAACCTCATATTCTTGGAATTTTGTCATACAGCTTGTGTGTTTAGTGGGGACCTCAGGTTCTCCAGGTTTTTATGGTCGGTCCAGACAAGGAAAGGTACCTCAGCTCCCTCTAGCCAATGCCGCAACTCCTCCAGAGCAACCTTGCAACACAGACCCAGGGTATTTTCTAGTTTCTGGTTTGGCCATTGGACTGTGAATGGTAATCTGAGGTGAGTTGTGGTTTAGTTCTGAGAGATTAGCAGAATGTCTTCTTCACCTGAGAGGCAAACAGGGGGCCATGGTCTGACAGGAGCATCTGTGGGGATGCCGTGGAGCCTCAAGAAGAGGCTTTTTTTGAAGGACCCTCAGAATATCCCCGATAAGGCTCCCCACAAAGCAAGAAAGTGAAATAACAGGCTCAGCAGATTTTCCTGAGCGGTCAAGACTAAACTCTCATGAGAGCGCGTCAGGTTTGTGGTTACGAGTTCCATGGCATTAAGTAATATTGTATTTGAACCGTCAGAAGAACACTGTCCAACGTGAGTGTCTGGGGTTGAGTCTTTTTGCTTTCTGAAGATAAGAAAAGTTTTTATGCCTGTTCAGACAATCACAGGAGTATTTTTTTCCTTCAAACCAATGTTGCCATTCTTATACAGAACGTTGGTTTCTTGTCAACAGCCACTAAGCAACTGTGGCTTAGTGGCTCTTGGCAAGACCAAACAGACACTAAGCATTATTTTAAAGTATAATCCTCCTTCATTTCCACTAAATAATGTCACCAAACAACGAAAGAAAACAATTAACTAAATGATTCTGGCCTAACCATCTCATCTAACTGAGAAGGATGTTTAGATATTCTGTTGAGCCTTCCTCAAGGCAAAGTGTGAAGCTCTGGTGTTGCTTGACCCTTGCAGAAATAGAGTTGATCATTTCATTTATATGACATGATGGAATTCCAAGTCTTTTTCATTCAATGCTTATCTGAATGTTTGAAACGACTGATGTGGTTTATGTGTGACAGAAAACACTTGCCTTCTCATTTGACTTATCTAAGTTACACTTCCTAATACATTCACTGATGGGGAAATTGTTTGGGTGAAGTATAAATGCTCTCTTTAACATAAATTCATCAAAGCTCAATCATTTCTACAATAATATATTATGTCCAAAAAATCATATTTTCAAAAATGTTCCCATTCACATAAAACAATGTTTACACAGAACCTTTATGTTATGTCTTCTTTACTTTTTTTTTTCTTTTTCTTTGAGGGCTGAGTTCTCAGTGATGATTTACAATAATGCATACTGGCATGACAATATTAAAAAAATGCTTCAATGTAAACTAAAAAATGTAATCCTGTTTGTCATTGAACTCAGCAATCTTTACTGTTACTGACATTCAATGTTAAACATAAATGCTGCTGTGGTGTTTCCTTGTCTGCTTAGAGCATTTGGTCTGACGACTATATTTACATTTCATCCATGGAAAATGTCAAATTTCTCTTCTGTAAAGAAAATAAATCTGCACACAAACAAAAATAGTCAAATAACATGACATTGACAAATGCGTCCATCAACAAAAACAATATCCTCAGATAAGGTATATGGAACCATTTTTGTGCATTAATACTGATAAGGTATTGATTAATTTGGAAATTAAGATTAAGTCCTAATCGAGGAAGAAAGAGTGCATGTTATCTGAAACAGTAAGTTACTCCCACTGCAATAGAGCATTTAAGCTTCCAGGCAGACACAAATAGCTGGCAAGATATTAATTTTGGCTGTCTTATGCAGTCTCCCATCTTCTTTCTCACAGCCATACAGTTCCATTACATGTTGTCTTTTTTGTTTGATACAGTTCATTTGAATTTTACTTAAAGAGCTCTCAGTCCATAATAAATTACTTCTTAAGGGAGTTCAGTTAATAGTATTGTGTGTGTGCGTGCGTGCGTGCGTGCGTGCGTGCGTGCGTGCGTGCGTGCGTG
>CAJRST010002224.1:17668410-17678599 GCA_907169785.1 Menidia menidia | reverse complement strand
TATGTATGTATG
Organism: Menidia menidia; assembly: GCA_907169785.1. Taxonomy (NCBI): domain Eukaryota; kingdom Metazoa; phylum Chordata; class Actinopteri; order Atheriniformes; family Atherinopsidae; genus Menidia; species Menidia menidia. Next base: position 17,678,587 of record CAJRST010002224.1, on the reverse strand, counting down.
TATGTATGTATGTATGTATGTATGTATGTATGTATACATACTTAATATGTTCCTCTTATTGACCTGTCCTTGTTTCCAACATCTAATTTGAGTGTAAAAACACCTCTAAAGCAATACAATTAATTGCCTACCAGGGACAGAAATGGCTTCGCCAAGCTCTGCCAGGACATTCTCTTCTGTAAATAAAATCAAGGAAAAACATTAGCTTGTGAATATCTTGGGAAGCATTCTACTTCCTAGAGGTAGTATATCACATAATTTCCAATTTCCAATTTAAAAACACCAGTCCAGTAGTGATGACAAGAATAAATGCAAATGACAATCCTTTTTCTGTTAAATTTTGATCATAAAGGATCTGTTGTATTGTAACAAGACAACAAAATCTTTTGTTTGTCTGAATTTAACACAGTTTTACAGACAGTGCTGTTCAAAAGCATATACATCAGAGAAAAACACATTTTATCTTAAATTATAGGGTAAAGTGGAGGTTTAAGAGATATGGTTAAACAATATTCTGGTTATATGCCTGGAATAAAAGGGTGGTGTGTACCAGTGAGGGAGATGTACTAGATGGGAAGGTGTGAAACCTAGATGAAGGAGGACAAAACCAGAGTTGGACACAGTTTTCTCAGACATTCGACTTTGAGACCTTTCCAAATTTGTTCACACAGTCAGTTACCCAGACACAAACCTCTTTAAGCATCTTTGAAGTTTCTGCACAATTCTGAGATGCTCTTTAATGTCCTTGCTACCTGTCTTTGCTGTCTGTGGCTTTTGTTGTTTCTTTGTTTTGCTTTTTTAATAGATGTAGCAGCATACCAACAAAACCATACAACCATATGTTTTTTTTGCCTTTATTATTTTTCTCTCTCTCTCTTTTTAAAAGGTCTTTCTACTTTTGGGGTTAGTTTGTTTGTCTTTGGTCTTCCTTTTTCCTTATCCCCCTGTCAGGTTAGGCATTTTTGGATAAATGTAAAGTTTTGCAACAAAAACAAATAATTAAAGCCGCATTGGATAATCATGGGGGAGGGGGGTGGGGAGGGTAAAGCAAATGTGTTAAACATAGCACGGTATTCGGATTTTAGTTCTGCTGCCATTACGGTGAACAAGAGCAGGTTAAAAAAGATTTACCTATTTTTTATGTTGTTTATTCTCAGGGCCACCCCACTTTACTGGTCAGACATTCTTGTATGAATTGACAAAGAGATTACTATTAAAACTTGAGTTCAGCAGTAAAAGGTGTTTTCATATCATTAAAAAAATGTTGCTAATTTATATTCTGCCTCTGGTTGTTATATCCCTCACTCTCTCTTTGTCTTTCTAATTTCATGAAGGTATCTCATCTGAATAAATTCTGAGAGGTACCAGGGCCGAGTGCACAAACAAGTGTTCTCAATTAAGTCAGAGTTCTCCCACTCATCTCAGCAATAAAAGACCATGAGTGCACCTAAACTTGTTGCAGGGTGGTGTGGTGAATGTATACTGTTTTGTATATTGTTTCAGTTTCTCCAGAGAGATATATTTGGAGGATGTTTACACAGATATGTACTCTTGTATAAATGTTGTCATGTGTAGTGTTGTAATATTTTGTGCAACAATTTTGTAAATATAGATTATACATCATTGGTGTTTGTGTCCAATCAACATAACATGCAGGTTTTTGGATTCACACCCAACAATACAAAGCCATGTTCCTTCAGGAACATCAAACATATCAACACCACAGATCTCTCCACCCTAATCAACTCATACCCTAGTCCTGCCTCAGATTCCTCCCCAGCTGACCTGGCGACTCACTACAATCACTGTCTCCTCTTCCCTCACCACCCTGGCCCCCTGAAAACCCGCTCAGTCTTAATTACTCACATTGCTCCATTGTTTAAATTAGGGCTCTGTCAGCTCAAAGCCACTGGCCGTCGACTGGAGTGACAATACAAAAAGACTAGACTCACTGTACAGAGCCAAATCTACTCAGACCACCTCAATCACTACAAGAAGGCCCTCACCACTGCCAAATCTTCAATCTACTCCAACCTCATCAACTCTTGTATGGGTAGCAACAGAGTTCTCTTATCATCAGTCAGCTGCTTACTTTAGCCACCTAAAATCCTCCCTCCAAACATCTCCACCAATCAGTGCAATGCCTTCCTGGACTTTTACATCTCTAAAACCAATATTATCCCCCAAAAACTGGTCTCATCTTGGAATTTCTCAAATGATCCACCCTGGATGATCACCACTGGCCAACTTCCTGTCAGTTCCATCTCCGACTTCACCATTTTGCAAAATGGAAAATCCCCCAAAAACTAGGACTTGTCAACTCGATTTTCTTCCCAAGTCTCTTGTCAAAGCCTGTTTGCCATTTCCCCTATGATCAACAAAATAAGTAACTCCTCACCACTTTTGCCGCCATCATACCAATGACCAATTACATCAAGTACCGTGTTTTGGGTCATCTCATGGCCCATCACATGGCCCATCACTGAACCAATTCAGCACCAAAATCTTGGTCCACTAATTCGTCACATCAAACATTGACTACTGCAATGCCCTCGTCACCGGACTCCCTTCCAAACTTATCAACAGACTGCAAGTCATTCAGAACTCTTCCGCATGTTTTATCACCTGTTCCAAATCATCAGACCAAATCACCCCAGTTCTCATCCAACTTCACTAGCTCCCTGTACAATACTGCATTGACTACAAAATCCTTCTCCTCCAAAGCTCTCCACAATCAAGCCCCCACTTACAGGGGTTGGACAATGAAACTGAAACACCTCTCATTTTAGTGTGGGAGGTTTCATGGCTAAATTGGACCAGCCTGGTGGCCAATCTTCATTAATTGCACATTGAACCAATAAGAGCAGACTGTGAAGGTCCAATTAGTAAGATCACAGTTTTGCTCAAAATATTGCAATGCACACAACATAATGGGTGACATACCAGAGTTAAAAAGAGGACCAATTGTTGGTGCACGTCTTGCTGGCGCATCTGTGACCAAGACAGCAAGTCTTTGTGATGTATCAAGAGCCACAGTATCCAGGGTAATGTCAGCATACCACCAAGAAGGACGAACCACATCCAACAGGATTAACGGTGGACGCAAGAGGAAGCTGTCTGAAATTGATGTTCGGGTGCTAACCCGGATTGTATCCAAAAAACATAAAAGCACGGCTTCCCAAATCACAGCAGAATTAAATGTGCACCTCAACTCTCCTGTTTCCACCAAAACTGTGCGTAGGGAGTTCCACAGGTTCAATATACACGGCCGGGCTGCTATAGCCAAACCTTTGGTCACTCGTGCCAATGCCAAACATCGGTTTAAAATGTGCAAAGAGCGCAACTTGGGATGTGGACAATGTGAAACATGTATTGTTCTCTGATGAGTCCGCCTTTACTGTTTTCCCCACATCCGGGAGAGTTACGGTGTGGAGAAGCCCCAAAGAAGCGTTGCACCCAGACTGTTGCATGCCCAGAGTGAAGCATGGGGGTGGATCAGTGATGGTTTGGGCTGCCATATCATGGCATTCCCTTGGCCTCATACATACCTTGGCCTCGTGCTAGATGGGCCAAGGACTACCGAACCATTCTGGAGGACCATGTGCATCCAATGGTTCAAACATTGTATCCTGAAGGAGGTGCCGTGTATCAGGATGACTATGCATCAATACACACAGCAAGACTGGTGAAAAATCGGTTTGATGAACATGAAAGTGAAGTTGAAAGTCTCCCATGGCCTGCAGAGTCACCAGATCTCAATATTATTGAGCCACTTTGGGGTGTTTTGGAGGAGCGAGTCAGGAAACATTTTCCTCCACCAGCATCACGTTGTGAACTGGCCACTATCCTGCAAGAAGAATGGCTTAAAATCTCTCTGACCACTGTGCAGGACTTGTATATGTCATTCCCAAGATGAATTGACGCTGTATTGGCCGCAAAAGGAGGACCTACACCATACTAATAAAGTATTGTGGTCCAAAACCAGGTGTTTCAGTTTCATTGTCCAACCCCTGTATATCACTCAGTTCAAACTAATTCTCTGTCTCTCTCTCTCTCTGAGTGCATGCTGGGAGTGGAGGACTGTGAGAGTGGGTAAGCGTTACACCGTGAGAGTGTTTTCCATATTTTCTGTTACTTGTTTGTTTGTTTTGTTTGTTTGTTCATTGTTCGTTTTGCTGTTTGTGTATTTTGTAGCGGCTGGTTTCTGGTCAGACATTCTTGTATGAATTGACAAAGAGATTAAATGCATTCTGAAGGAGGAAACACTCCACGGCTGCTCTGAGCAAACAGAACCCTTCATAATCAACAGTTTCAGAACATGAAGATTCACAGAGTTCACATGAGGAGAACACATAGGGTACACAGCAGGCTGGGCATCAGGAGGCAGCCGCTTCTGTTAATGCTACTCCGGGTCCTAATGGTTCTGCTAATTCAGGTGCTAATGTTGTAGTTTCTTATAGCCTAGGAGATTATAGTCTGGGCACCAGGGACTTGGGTGCTGTTGGTTCAGATGCTGCTTTCTCTGGTTCAGTGGTAGGAGTCAGTGAGCAGTCCCACACTGACAGTATTACCACACAGTCCGAAACAGGGCAGGTAGGATGTTCTGTGGAGGAGGACGCCGAGATGCTGGTAGATAAAGATTTTTCTAATGATTCTAAAAAGAGGAAACCAAATGAGGAGCGTCAATCTGCTTGTAAAGTGAAGAAAGTTTTTCCTCATAGTGAGTGTCAGCAGTCAGTTGACAGTGAAGGTGATGTAGAGTCTGTGGCCTCCGTGGAATCACAAGAAGAGTGGTTATTCTTTAACGAGTATTAAGAGTTTTCTGCAGGACACCAAGGGAGCCAGAAATTTTAAAGTGGTTAGTGTTTCCTTTTTTGCAGCTCTTCCTTGCTTCAGAACTCCTGGAGTCCTGGGAGAAAAAGCTTCACTGACCAGGAAACACCATGTATGAGAAAGTAAAAATGGGGTTTATTACTACCTATGCTCCAGTCTTGGGAGCGGAGAGGGTCGTGTTTCTAGATGCTTTGTATGAAGTTATTGAGAAATGTAGCAGTGAGGAATATTCAGTTATTGGAGGTGATTTTAACTGTACTAAGGACAGCAGGTCAGACGGGAACCATGCTGAGCCACCTCTCATACATGCCTTATTTAGTTTCTGGAAGCTCAAGAGCTGTGTGATGTGTGGAGACCTTTTCATGGTGAGCAGCGACAATATACCTGGACTCACGCTAAAGATGATTTATTGTCTGTGGCCAGGCTCAATCAGTTTTATTGTTTTAAACATAATTTAAATATTTTTAAAGGTTGTTTAATCAGCCCTGTTGGGTTTTCCTCTCAATCACTTGTAACAGTCTCTGTCTTTATAAAGTGTGTAAAAGTCGGTAGTGCCTATTGGAATTTTAACACAGTTAACTGGAAGATAACTTATTGGAAGATAAACCTTTTTGGGGAAAAATCACCAGAGCATGAAATCTGATTTTGTATCTTTACAACAATGGTGGGATTTTGGGAAAAACCCTGATAAGACCATTTTGTCAGCAGTACACAAAATGAATGTCACAAAAGCCTTGGTGGGTTCAGTTGGGGCTCTGGAGTCTGACGTGGAGGAGCTAAGAGACCTATTTGAAGCCACATGAGACCAACGCCACATTCAGAGACGTAAAGCTAAGAACTTTGTTTTAGCCAGCCTGCTGGGTGTCTCAGCTCGGGGGCTCTCATTAGGTCCCGTTTCCAGCATGTAGCCCACATGGATGTTCCATCTAATTTTTTCTTTGGTCTGGAGCGTAAGAGTGGACATAAAAGGTTAATTCACAGTTTAAAGGACAAAACACGGCACATGCTGACTGATCATACAGCAATTCGTAAACATGCGTTCACTTTTTACAGCTACCTGTTTAAATGTGAGCACAGAGAGGAGCAGGCAGTGTCCCAGAGCTTCTACACTGGTCTTCTTCAGGTGGAGCAGCAGAGCAACATAGAGCTGGAAGCAGCTCTGTTCTCTGATGAACTCTATTCAGCTCTGCAGAGCACGGAGAGTGGGAAAGCTCCCGGAATAGATGGTCTACCTGTAGACTTCTACAAGTCTCTCTGGTCAGTAGTGGGGGAGTATCTGCAGGCAGTGCTGAGTGACAGTCTTACTAAAGGGCGTCTGCCACTGAGCTGCAGAAGGTCTGTTCTTACTTTACCTGCAGTTCATAAAAAACTGGAGACCTGTTTCACTGCTCTGCTCAGATTACAAACTCCTCTGTGTTGGCAACAAGGCTGAGCAAAGTGATGGAGAAAGTGATTCACTATGATCAAACATATTGTGTACCGGGCAGGTTGATTTCTGATAACATTGTCTTGATTCAAGACTATTTAGAAATCTATAACATCTATGGCCTCAAAGCTGGAATCATATCTATTGATCAAGAAAAAGCCTTTGATTTTGTTGAGCATTACTACATTATGGCTCACTTTTAGTGCTTTTGGCTTTGGTACTGGTTTTATTGACAAAGTTAAGGTTTTATACTGTGACATTCAGAGTGTACTGGAAATGAATGGTGATTTGAGAACTCATTTTCAGGTCCAAAGAGGAATTAGACATGGGTGTGCCCTCTCTGGCATGTTATATTCTGTAGCTTTTGAGCCCTTGTTACATAAGCTCAGATGTGACCTTCAGGGTTTGACCATTCTAGGTTTTGCCTTGTCTGCCTATGCAGATGACATTGTCATCTTGGGGAAGGATATTGAAATGTTGGTGGGAGATGTAGCTCAGCTTGGCTCTTTATCTTCAGCCAAAGTTAACTGGGACAGAAGTGATGCTCTGTGTGTTGGTGGCAACCTGGGGAAACAACTAAGATTGCCTAGGGGGTTGATTTGGAAGAAGGCAGGGCTTAGATATTTAGGAGTTTATCTGGATGATCAATCTTTTGGTTTGAAAAACTGGGGAAATGTTTTAGATGAGGTGAAAGGTCGTTTAACAAGGTGGAAGTGGATTCTGAAAAAGTGCTAATTGCTAATAATTTGGTTTCATCCACTTTATGGCATTGCCTGTCATGTATTGACCTCCCAACTGACCTGCTGTCAAAGATCCAGACTCTTCTTGTTTACTTTTTCAGGGACAAATTGCACTGGGTGCCGCAGAGTGTGCTGCATTTGCCGAAGGACGGTGGAGGACAGGGCCTGATCCATTCAGCAGCAGGGGGGCTGCTTTCTATTTCCAGTTCCTACAAAGGTTTCTCTGTGGTCCTATTGATTTAGTGTGGATGCCGTTGGCTTGCACCATCATGAATCAGTTAGGTAGATTGGACTGAGCAAATCATTGTTTCATATGGACTTAAAGCAACCTAACATCAAAGAACTTCCTGTTTTATCGTGGACTGTTCAAGGTGTGGAATTTGCTGATAAATAAGAAGCTGGGACACCACAGCTCACTATACTGGCTGCTTCAGGAACCAGGCATCTATGGGTCACGGCTCAGTGCAGTTTGTCAGGTGTGGCCAACTCTACTGAGGCGGTTCTGTATTTCAAATTTGGGAACTCTGGGACATGTAGTCCAGCTTGCAGGAGCAGGCTTGGACGATGCTGCTCCTCTTGCTTCCTGACTGGATGTGAACTCGACTCGTGTTATTGCTCTGCTGCTTAGTTAGTGGAAAGAAGCCCCTCACTGTTAGTGAGCGAACTTTGTTACATCATTATTGTGATGGCTCTGTTGCACCTGATGAGAATGATGTTTTCCCTTCAGTAAACATTTCCCCAGATTTTAAGAACTGCGTTGGACCGTTTAAAAAAAAATTAGATCTCTTCTGAGTTTTCTTTTAAAGACGTGAACAGTAAAGTAATGTATGAAACGTTTGTTAAGATTTTGTAGAGGGACAAATTAAATGGTAGAGCTGATACTCCATGGGGAGCTCACTTAGGTCTCAGTGACAATGTTGGACCTGAGTGTACAAACCACAATTGATCAACTGCTGACCTGCAGTGGAGGATTTTACATGGCATTGTGGCTGTGAATGCTTTTTTGGTTCTATTATTAACTCTGATGTTAGCCAGGATTGTCCTTTTTGCACTAATGTTCAGACTGTATTTCATTGTTTCATGGAGTGCTCTCGTTGGCTGCCACTTTTTGCAATGTTATAAAAAGAATTTGGACTTTGTGTTGTGTTCATGTTCATGTTCATTATGGGGTACAGGTACTCTCCAAAGACTAAAATTAAATTCCAGATTTTTATTTTCATTCAAGGAAGAGCAAAGATTGTGATTTATATAAGCAGAAGAAACTAAATTGAAAAATCTGTGGATGATGATGCTGTGCTCATGTTGGCAAAGATGTTGAAAGCTTGTTTCAAAATAGACTTCAATAATTATCGGATGATGAAGGACCTGGAAGGTTTTTCCAGAATGTGGTGTTCCAAAATGTTGGCTTGTAAATTAAACATTTTTTTGGGAGATATGCTAGGATAATTTTGATTCTGTAAATCTCATATTACTGATGGTGGTTCATAGTTCATAGTTTTGTAACTTTTTAAATCTTCTAATCAATATATTGCTAAAATTCAATTCTCTCTCACTCTCTCTCTCTCTATATATATATATATATATACGTGTGTGTGTGTGTGTGTGTGTGTGTGTGTGTGTGTGTGCGTGCGTGTGTGTGTGTGTATCTTTTTTTAACACATCATGAAGGACTGTTTATTGTGTAACTGAGACTAATTATATGTTTTCCACTGAGATTCAATTAATTGCAAAACGCTACACAAGGGGGGTGCTAACGAGCATGGAGAACATGGAGTAGTATATTAGATTTTAAGCTTCCACCAAACCTATGTTTTTAAATAAACACTTTTATTGAGGGAAAACAATTTAAACTCTCACCGTAAATGCAAGCTTTTATGCAAGAAGTGGGACGAAGACCAAGCTAAGCCACCACAGCGTTGATGTTTCCTAAAACTCCAGATGATTTAGATAAACAGATCTCTTCTAAAGATGCTTCAAGACTGCTTATGTTGTGTTGATGTGATTTAGGTTAGTAGAAGCAGGGAAACTTCTAAAACCTGCAGGACAGCGTCCCTCAAGGCCTGGAGTTTCCCACACCTGCTATGCGGCATGAAAGCTCAGATCTTGTGAGGACACTCGGTGGGGACCCGGAAATTCAACCACACACAGGAGTTAGGAAGAACCAAAACAAGTTTAATAAAAATTTTCAGTCACTGGTCACTGCTCAGGGAATGGTCAGCCGACACTGCACTGTCATGCAGTGAACGGGAGGAGCAGAAAACAAAAGGGAGATTTGGTTGCTGATGATCCAATGATACTCTCCACCAGGAGATCCAGTTGGCAGCACGCAGGGACGAGGACGAAGAACCGGCAGAGGTCATACACGGGTAGGCAGAGAGAGCAAACTTAGCTTGAGGGGCAGGCGATACTCGGTGGTCGTGGGGCAGGCTTGGGTCAGGGTCCAGAAATCCAGAATAGACGAGATCCGACAAGGGCTTGGAAAGGGGGGACAATCTGTGGACAGAAAGGGGTCAGGAAACACAGGAGGCTTGGAAGAAAACTGCTGGATTACTACTGGCTCGTGGCTGTCGATAATCTGGCAAGGCGGCCGAGACTGAGTGGTGTTTAAGTAGGGCGGGGACCAGGTGGAACAGGAAGGCAATCAGGCCTGGCAGGTGAACAGAATGATGATTAGGCTCAGCCTGGACAGACAGAACCAGAATCATGACAGATCTATTACATTTTATCACTTCTCTAACCCCCCACAATGGGTAGATATGGAATCCCAAGCAGTTAGTGTTTCATTCACAATTGTATTCAGATTCAACTAAAACTTTTAAAAAACCCCATAGACAATTCTTGAAAATATTGGTTGGGTATAGAGAGATGTTAAAAAAAACTTCTGCAGGATACTCACAACTTATTCCAATACAGTATAATCGAAGGAAACCAGGTTTTCATACCCAGTAGAGATGATGTGGCCTTACATTATGGTACAATAAGGGTAGTGAAAAATTCAGGATCTGTATCTATCTGGCTCAGACTTTCTAACAAGCTTCCAAAAGCTTAAGAATGACTTCCAGCTGAATACAATTATTTTTGTTTTTAGATAGTCCAAGTCAGAACCATTATGTCAATTAAATTAAATAGTATAGAATAGAATAGAATAGAATAGAATAGAATAGAATAGAATAGAATA
>CAJRST010002224.1:17639011-17659765 GCA_907169785.1 Menidia menidia | reverse complement strand
CCCGAACCCTTTACAGTTTGCCTACAGAGCAAATCACTCTGTTGACGATGCCAACAACCTCAGCTCCACAAAATACTGAAGCAACTGTACCTGCTGAGCTCCCATGTCAGGGTCCTGTTTGTGGATTATAGCTCGGCCTTCAACACTATCCTCCCAGAACGATTGCACACAATACTGCTAAAGCTACAGATTCCCAACCCCATCTGAAGTGGATGTTTTTTTATCGATTTTGAGTTTAAATTACTTGAATTAACATTATCTGAGAGGAAATGCAGTTACAGTAGATGTCTATAAGGTCATGTAACAAGCAAATAATTGATTACATTCATTTCCTCAATGCCATGTATTAATACAACATCAGTTATACATAAAACTGTAGAACTGTAGAACACAAATGAAATTAGCTTTCATGCTAATGGGGCTTTTACATCTGAAAAGGGATTCATCTTTTGTGAAATACTGTTGGGGGGACTAGAGGCTGATGAAAATTCTCGTATCTTTGGGCTTTGTTGTGTAAACTGGCTTCTCTCTCACAGATGGGATCCGAATGCCTCCTATCAAGAAGCTGAACTGGTCTGTGACCTTCCCCCTCCTCACAACCAGCGACCTGGACTTGGCTGGCTTGAAGTCCATGATGTTGTAGTCACTGTGAGATCATCCATAAATGCTCTGATGAGGGGCTGCCGCATACCAGAGTTGGTAATTAGGCCTCTGCACTCCCCCTCTGCTGCCTTCACCACCATATTCCTGGCCAAGGAAAACAATATCACCAAAATGGTACATCCAGTGATTATGTTTCTCGATCCGATGAAATGTAGATGTTACAGTTCGATGCAACCTGGGAGTTTTGGGATTACGGCTTTCTGGTGTCGATGTAGGTATTTCTCAGGAGGAACTCTGTCATGTGTCGAGCAACGGTAGTAAAGAATGTCTTGCTCTCGACACTGAGGAGCGTCATGACCCTGAACTGCTTGATGGTTCTTGAGCTCTCCTCCTCTGGAATCAAGACTCCTCCTGCATGTCTCCACTGTTGTGCCACCTTCCCCCTTCTCCAGATGACTCTTAAGATTGCCCACAGTCGCTTCAATAGTCTTGGCATCTCTTGTAGACAACATACGGCATTCCACCTGACCTCGGGTTGAGCTGGTTCTACCCACTTTGACAACCCCCTCAATTTCCTTGATGTTGAATGCCACAACAGATTCTGGGGGTTTTACCAAGGTCCTGCATGGTCCAAGATGTTCCCCCTTTGCACTGTCACTATAGGTGGTCACCTAATAATGTAAATGGTGAACTTTTATCCTTCTCAAAGCTGGTGCTAAAACAATGCTCTACAATTTTCTAGTACATTTTTTGGACAACATAGCAGATTTTGTGACGTATGTCTATGTTCTACCTTGTTTTGTACAATTTCTAATGATGAAAACGAGTCTATACTAATAGAAAATGGGAAGTTGCATGATTTCAGCCACAATATTTGATCGTTTTCAAATTGTCTTTTGAGGAGTGACATGAAAGACCAATACAACTTTAAAGGGACATCTGCATGAAGCATTGCCATATTTTTGTTCAACCTAAGTCCTTCCATCAGCCCTATACTTTTCTTGGATATGGCATGGCAATTAGAAGCACTATACTCCCAACACCACATTTGCTAAAGATTTACTGTGTCTGATAGCACCAGCCATCTGTACGGGAAGGTACAGAGCAGGATGTACTTCCTCAGGAGACTGCGGTCCATTAACATCTGCAGCAAACTGCTGTGGATGTTCTACCAGTCTGTGATTGCCAGTGTCCTCTTCTACACCGTGGTGTGCTTGGGAGGTAGCACATCCAAGAAGGACACGTGCAGACTGGACTAAATGATCAGGCTCTGTGGTCGGCATGAAGCTGGACTCTCTGGTGACGGTGGCAGAGGCAAGGACACTGAACAAACTGCTGGACAACATGGATGACAGCAGCCACCCTCTGCACACCGTCATCTGCAGCCAGAGGAGCCTGTTCAGTGCCATCAGACTGTACAAATCCTCACTGGGGGGGAGGAGGTGACACAGGACAGAGGGAAGAGGGAGGGAGTAGCACCGCTAGTCATTTTCTGTAAAATGTGAACTCCATATTTATCAGGCCAAACCACATAGTGCAATACCATAATACTGGTCAATCTATCCGCCATTCACCTATATTTTCTTTGCGTGTTTATTTTCACGTTGTATTTATATTCTTATCCCTTGCTTATTTTTGCTTAATTTAGTGGTTTTTATTTTCTGTACTTAATATGTATTTTTTGCATTTTACTCTCTGTGTGCCACTTTTTTGCGCCGTAAGCTGCTGGTAACTTTAATTTCCTGAGGGAGTCTTCCCAAGGGATCAATAAAGTCTAAGTCTACTACTACACTCTGCATGTTACCTATGCTACAATGTTAAACAGCTGCACATCAGAATACAGCTGCTGTACAGTGGATGTAGTTTGAAAAATTAAAAGAGCGCCAAAAAGGCTACAATTTTGCATTGTTGGTCGACTACACCCCTTTGTAAAAATCTAAAAAATCAAAATGAGGTAAATGTGTATATATTGTTAAGTTATCTGATGATTTAATGACTATATGCTACTGTGTAGCAGACACACTGAATACCGGTCCAGGTGTTTTAGCTAGCTCTTTTAGACCTCCTACTCCCCGCTCCTCCTAACCTGACAATGAGTCAAAAGATCATAAAAATGGTTATAGTATTTACGCACACACACAGCGACCACACAATGCGTGCACAATGAGAGGGTGATTTGGTCCATTATTTTGCCAAAGAATTCTTTGATGTTTTAAGTGTTGTTATAAATTGGGCGTGGACATCAGGGGCAGTTCCACTGGATTGGCAGACTGGGGTAGTGGCCCCCCTATTTAAAAATGGGGGACCGAAGGGTGTGTTCCAACTACAGTGGGATCATACTCTTAAGCCTCCCTGGGAAGGTCTATTCAGCGGTTCTGGAGAGGAGGGTCTGTCGGATTGAGGAGGACCAGTGTGGTTTTCGTCCTGGCCGTGGAATGCTGGAACAGCTCTATACCCTCAGCAGGGTCCTGGAGGGTGCATGGGAGTCCCCATGTGTTTTGTGGACTTGGAGAAGGCGTTCGACCGTGTCCCTCAGGGTATCCTGGTGGGGGTGCTCCAGGAGTATGGAGTACCGGGCCCTTTGTTACGGGCTGTTCGGTCCCTGTACGACCGGAGTCAGAGCTTGGTTCACGGAGTTGGAGACATCAGAATCAGAATTAGGTTTATTGCCAAGTAGGTTTACACATACAAGGAATTTGCTTTGGTGAAAGCACCGAGGCAGCCATTTTCGGCGCCAAGACATCTTCAGAACCAAAAAGAATACATTGGGAAAGCAGTTGCGGGGGGAGGGGGAAAAAAAGTCCCAATGCCACGCCCCCTACAGGGGACGTAGCAGTGATTTTAAAAAAAACACCTCTTACACTGAAGCACAGATACAGTCAATCACAACATCAAGGACACATAGGGAGGGGGGGGTGGGGGGGTTGGAAAGGAAGGGGAAAGGTAACAGCGAGGCAGTGAGTCCAAGGAATGCATGAAGTCTGTATTGTGTGTGTGTAAGTGTAGGCAAGCTGAAGTCCACATCCACAGGCAGGATGGAATTTGTCCTTGTGATGCCCAAACTCCAGCTTGGGAGGAGGGAGGGGGTGGGGAGGGCAAAGCGTCGGTCTGCAGTTTCATCCAGGGCAAAGTTGCAGAGTAGCAGCTGCAAGGCCACTCTCGGGAGGCCAGATTGAGATAAGAGAGATAGCTTTGTTCCAGACAGAGCGTGTTTTGTCTGCCTTAAGTCCTCAGCAGGTCTCTCAATGGCGATCCAATTCAGCCGAATTGTGTTAATTTCCATCCATCTGAACCACCACCTTCTCCAAGTTGTTCCCCATCACCCTCATGCTGTCACACATCGTCCCCATTTTGCTTACCAGTGCATCATGTTTGCGAGACAACTCGCACAAGGTTTGAGTCTGAGCGTTGATGGCCCGGTAAACCGGCTCGACAGGCAACCCGCCACCAGTTGCCCTCAGCTTCCGAATTTCTCGAAAAACCAGGTATCCACCAACTCCAATCAGCAGGAACCCGGTCATCATGAATCCAAATAGGTACAGGTCCTCGACGTCCTCTACGGAAAGAACTGAAAGGCATAAAACCCTCCAACTCTTCCAGGCATCCATCGTGTAACCCGCAGGGTAGGTCCCGGCTGGACAAGTTGCAGCCCCCGCAGCTTGTCTTTGGGTTGAAAAGATTTTGTCAATTGCGTTGAGAGACCAGCCGACCAAATCCATGGTTGATGTTAGGCTTTAGGAAGTAAAAATGCAGAGCGAAGCTTTGAGATGAGACAGGACAGAGATTGCAAGCAAGGCGCCAAGGACAGGGGATGGGAGGGAGCAGGGAGAAACACGTCTGCACTCGCCGAGAGCAGGAAGAAGATGACAGGAAGAAGATGACATCCAACTCCATTTCCGGTGGGAGTTGGATGTCTCCGGTTCTGTTCATAACTTTTATGGACAGGATTTCTAGGCACAGCTGAGATGTCGAGGGTGTCAGTCTTGGTGGCCTGCTTTTTTGCAGATGATGTGGTCCTGTTGGCTTCATCAAGTCGTGAACTACAGCTCTCGCTGGACCGGTTCGCAGCCGAGTGCAAACCGGCTGGGATGAGGATCAGTGCCTCCAAGTCCGAGACCATGGTCTCTCACCGGAAAAGGGTAGAGTGCCTTCTCCGGGTAGGGGGGACGTCCTTCCCCAAGTGGAGGAGTTCAAGTATCTTGGGGTCTTGTTCGCGAATGGGGGTAGGGAGCGTGTACCGGTCTGTCGGGATGAAGAGAGAGCTGAGCTTAAAGGCGAAGCTCTCGATTTATCGGTCGATCTACATTCCCACCCTCATCTATGGCCACAAACTTTGGGTAGTGACCGATAGAACGAGATCCCGGATACAAGCAGCCAAAATGAGTTTCCTCCGCAGGGTTGCTGGGCTCTCCCTTAAAGATAGGGTGAGAAGCTCAGCCATCCAGGAGTGGCTCAGAGTAGAGCCGCTGCTCCTCCACGTGGAGAGGAGCCAGTTGAGGTGGCTCGGGAATCTGATCAGGATGCCTCCTGGTCGCCTCCCTGGTGAAGTGTTCCCGGCACGTCCCACCAGGAGAAGGCCCAGAGGAAGACCCAGGACATGCTGGAGGGACCATGTGTCCCGGCTGGCCTGGGATCACCTCGGGATCCCCCCGGAGGAGCTGGCAGAAGTGGCAGGGGGGAGGGAAGTCTGGGTTTCCCTGCTTCGGCTGCTGCCCCCGCGACCCGAACCCAGATAAGCGGTGGAGAATGGATAGATGGATGGATGGATGGATGGATGGATTTACTGTTTATAGTTTATTGTTGGTCAGTACAGTGATACAATTATTTCATCTGTTGTGTTTTTTACTTTATTTCATAGATAACGACTGCATTGAAAAATTTAATTATTTGACATTACGATGTCATATATGTACATTTCAGCATAAATGTGGAATTGCATGAAGGGTTTTAGTCTGCTCTTATTTAACTACTAATGACAATATTTGTGGAACGATGTTGTATTTTTTTCAGTGCATATTGCACCAGGTATCTACATACACTTGGAAAGTTGGAGAAATGTAGGTGTGTCGTATGATAGTTTCAAAAAGTGTAAAATATTTAATACTGTTGGAAGAAAAGTGAAAATAGAAAGTATTTTCCTCATTGTTGAAGGTGCAGAGTAAATACAAATAAAGTTAAGTAAATACTAGTAAAAGAATTACCATGTATTTGTTGGGGTCCGGGGTGTTTTGCTGTTTTTTTTTCCTCCACCAGAGGATGCCATGAGGTGGAGACTGGAGGGCGTGACCACCGGCAGCAGGAGTACCTGCGCACCTGTAAGCGATCAGCTCATCTGGTGGAGTTTAAGAGAAGGGGGCAGCCTACACTTCTTTGCCAGAGTGTTAGCCTGACATGGTACACCAGGTCATCGTGCGTTTCCCTGTGTTTTCTTCATAGTGAACTCTCCGAGTAATTTCTTGTGCGTCTCCTCCCCAGGTGACCCGTAAAGAACTCTGAGAACTATCCGTTGAACCCTGAACCTCCGGCTGCCTCCACAAAATCATTGCCCTCGTGACGCCACGGAAAATACCCGCTGGTCGCCCTCCAACGCCGTGCGCCTCCTGATCTCCTGCAGTAAACCCTCCATCACTTTCCTCCACCCCGGTACCACCGAAACCTCCCAGGCGCAGCTCATCACCTAATCCATGAGCCAGACCTGGCTGTTTTCTCCTTTGGTTCCCCGACCCAGATTTCTCCGCTGTTTTTTTCATTAAACTTCTCTTACTGATTTCGGGTACTCCGTCTAGTGTTTCTGCATGTGGGTGAGAAGAATAGAGCCCATCATGACAGTATTTCGAATACGGTTAAACCAAACTTTCCTGAATCCTTTTAGAAAAGTGTTAGTCAATTCTTTAGTTGGAAGCCTGAGAATAAACCAGAGAACTGTGTCTGCCAGGGGGCTGCTGTTATCACTTGAGCTTACAGGGCTCTGGTTCCTGTTCTGGTTCTCGAGCTGTGTCTGGGGGAAGGGGCCTGCATCCTATCCACAAGTTGTGTTAAGGACTAGGTGAGGACTGGACCCAAAAGCAGACACAGAAAAGCTAGGTAACGAAATAGCAAGAGATTTATTGTTGTTGGAGGTTGAAGGTACCAGGGAGCCGGGAAGGGTATGCCCGGTCCAGGTGGAGGTACCAAGGTCCAATGGGTGAATGAGATGTCCATGGGGAGTAGGGCTAGAAGGTGGGCTGAAGTTAAATCCAAAAAGGGAACTGACCAGACAGGACAAGACCACACAGGTCGCAACACAGGCGTTGATTCGATTCTCTCAGAGGCAATCATCACACTTGGAGAGTGCAGGCCTTATTGAGTGCCTGATAAAGGGTGCCTGATTGCTTAGTATGGTCTTTGGGAGGGCTTTGGGCAGCACCACCCTGTGCTTGGTGGCCAGGTTGCCCCAGTGGGTAGTTTAGGTCTCTAGTACTTAATCTGGTGTGTTAGGGCTGCGTCTGACTTGCTGGCACAGTGGTGGGTCAATTCGGCATCCTTCCTAAGGAGTGAGGTGGGACTGGACTATCTCTTCAGCCACAAAGAAATACCCCAGCATATCACCAACTGCACTGGTAAAAGCAGGGTGAGGATGGTGACCCTGGTTTGGGTATGGGCTTGTTCTTCTATTGTTTTCTTGTAATCTAAATCCACTGACTTGACCTTATTGCCTCATCTAACATTGCCTTAATTCTTTTGTGACTGTCAGGGAGGTGGGTTCTGAAGGGAGGACTCAGGTGCGGAGATGAGGGGAGACAAGGTTTATTGGAACAAAACGGTGAAAGTCCAGACAAAGTACAAATCAAAGCTGTGGAAAACTGTGAGCAAAGGCAAAGTAACAAAATAAAGAACAACAAGACTAAGGCAAAACTATGACTGACAAAGTAACAAAATAAAGATTAACAAGACTGTGACAAAACTGTGGCTATGACGAAAACTATGACAAACAGACCTGGCGTGGGGGAGACGACGGACAAAAGACGAAAACGCACTCGCGCCAGACAAGGGGAAACAGGACTATTTAAAACACACGAGGGAGGGGAACCCCAGGTGTACACAATAGGTAATCATGACATGACGAGACACCAGACGTGACAGTGACATTTTTTCACAGATTTGAACAAATACATTCACAGTGACAAAAAATACCAATGTATAACTTATCCAAAACAAAGTCTTGACAATGAAATAAAAACTCAAAGCCCAAATCATGCAACATATGTTGAACAAAATAGACTTCTCTGATTCTATTTGCATTCAATGCACTCCAAATACCTCAAACACACAGTTCTGTTTCTGCTAATATCTCCAACATATTTGGCTGGTAGTCACTGAAAATGTTCAGCTCTGCTTAGTGTCATAAAGTGGCTGTACAAGTTGTGGAGAGGCCCAGCCACCCAGATGGTATGCCCCAGGGATTTAGGGGTGGTAGCTGCCTCGGTTCACTGTGTGCTGTGGGTTTCACTTGTACTGCTGGGTTTTTCAGGCATTTTGACTATTTTTTGCCTTTTTTTAAACATCAAGGGTGTTTATAGTCACAAATTTGACAGACTATTACCTAAAAAGGAACATAAATGGGAAAGATTTATTTATTTGTACACAAGTACTCAAATTTAATGAGCATTGGTCATAGATTTCTTTCTTCTATATCTTTATAAGGGTTAATGAGGTATTTAAACCACACTGCCCCATACAAGGGGAAGGAGAATGCTGAAGAAGATTAGCGACCTTGCAGTTGGAGGGAATCTTTAGGAACCCCTTGCGTCTCAGCTTTTTGTGGCTGCCCCAATTTTGAGTGGCCTGAGAATTGATTAGGGGTGCAGGTTAAATTGAGCTGAAGTTTGCCTCCAATCTATGGAACCAGGTGGAGGACATAGGAGCTCTTTCTGGAAAGAGAAAGAGGGGTGTACAGGGTGAGCTGAATCTATGACATTTAAGAGCAAACTTAAACATGGTGTGAAAAGGGTCAAACGGGCCATCTAGATGAACACTTGTGTTGTAACATGAACCTTTCCCTTTCGAATGTTTTAGTAAGAGTTTGAAACAGCCGGGATAGAACATAAGATCTGAGAAACTAAATCTCAAGATGATATAAAAACATTTTTAAGGGATATAAATTCACCTAGTCTGAGAAACCCATAGAAGGCAAGTAGGAAAACATTTGAAAGGAGAAATTTCAGATAGGAAGGGCTAAGAGTGCCCTTAGGAGGTTTTTAAGGATAGAATCGAATATAATTAGTCTCAGCAATGGATAAAGGGACAGAGTTAGTCCAGTTTCATGTATTTGAGGGGCGGATTGGGAGTATGAAGAGCATTGGCTGATGGGCAGACACTGTGGAAGACCTCAAATTTAGAGCAAGACAGCATCAGCGATGAAGTTAGAATAACGTGGAATGTGATGAGCAAAAATTATGAAGTTGTGAGTTACCGCCTGCCAAGTGATGCAATGGAGCTCAGGCATGATGACTTTGAGGATAATACCTTTGTTGAATGAGTCGACCAAGGCAGCATTATGCCCCAAATGTAGCGGGCTATGGTGATGATCTAATAGAAGCTGAGGATTCACATTGGCTAAAGGAAGGGGCCCATAAGTCTGCCAACTGTTCCCTGAAAGAAACCCCCAAACCCCATGGACAGAGCTGCGTCCGTAAAAACTGCAACGAGTCAGCCAGGTGAAGCCAGATTCCATTTCAGTTTGTGAGAAGACTGACCAGAAAGCCAGATCAGAATGACAACCATCATCTAAACTAGTAGGTCCAGCAGAAAAGAGACAGTACTATCCAGGTCTAGCAGGCGAGATATAATGGAATGACCTTGGGGAATGATACGCATGGCACAATTTAGATGGCCCAACATGAAAAGAAGAGAAGGGGGAGATTTAAATGCCCATATAAAGTACCCTTGGTACCCTTTGATAAGCAGCTGAGCAACAATCTTCAGTATGCGAAGTGCAGACTGGAAGTTAACGCAAAAGTAGGTGGAGGTATAGGAAGGAAGAATGCCTATGAGATAGGCCAGAAAAGAGGAAAACAAAACGATAGAAGAATAGCTATTCTGGAATAATAACATGTGACAGGACATCAGGATTTGGGTCTGCCATGGATTTTGCAGAGAGATGTATTGCAGGGACTGACAGATTTTGGATGAGCAGATTTTTAAAAAGCTTCAGACATGGATAAAATAACAGCTGGCAAAGGAGCAAACACCTTCATTGAAAATATTGCAAATTTGGTAATTATAAAACTTTTTTTTCTCCTTCCGCTGCCATCATGCGTCTGGGAGTTGGAAGGAAGGGTAGTTGACGGACAGCCAGGAATGCTAGATGAGAAAGGAAGAGAAGCACAAAGTGTGCTCTTATGGCCAATGGTGCCACAGGAAAAACAGGCAGTGGCTTGCATGAGCATGGTGAGAATTTCAGTGTGTACGACAGACCAGTCTAGAACCCATGATTGGGTGAGGGTGGATGCTCTTTGGCAGAGAAGGATCGGTGATAATGATAGAAGAGTGGATGTCCATATTTGAGATAAAGGTCAGCAGTGATGAACAGATTAGTCTCATGCTTGGCTTTACGCTCAGGGGTAGACTGAACAAGACATCTCTAATTGCTAAAGGCATCCAAAAACTTGTCAATAGAGACATCTTTTGAAAGGCAAGAATCAGAAGACTTAAAGTAAGCCATGAGAGGAAGCGACTCAATGGCCGACCTCAGGATATGGTAAAATGAGGGTAACCATATTAACTCATTGGATGGGATGAATCCAGAACCGAGCCAGGGTAGGTGCCGCGAGCTCTGAGCTGAGAACATGGAAACGAAACATCAGGCCGGGAGGCCAGGCGGACAGGTAATGAAGAGGAAGGGCCAGGATCAGTATCGAGGAAGCGCAAGGAACCAACCATCGGAGTCAGACATTATACGGCTTGGAGATCGAGGCTCAGTTGGATACCAGTAGTAGCAGTAGTTGTCTATGATGGAGGGCTTTAAAACCAGCACCTTACAGAATGATTGGAAGAGGGATGGGATCTGACAGTAATTGGCTTGACCCCCCGTCGCCCATCATCCCAGAACTGGCTCAAGTGATCCTCAAGTTTAGTTGAAGATCACTTGGTGTATCCAGCCTCTCCTTGGATACACCAGGAGAGGCTGGGGTGAGTCTTCCAGTTTGAATTTGCATCTAATCTTATTTTTTTAAGTTTCATACAGAGCTGAATAATATTCTCTAAACATAGTTGTTTTATTATCTCTTAAAATATTATAATCCTTGTCCCTTATTGCTGTGACCAAAAATTTTTGCTCAGATTTTTTTTAAATAACATTTTCCCTGGTTTTTCATCACTTTTAGAATATTCTCTTTTTAGTTTGTATTGTCTTCATGAAACATATTTTGAACTTTCGCTTAAATGAAGAAAAGTTCCCGCTCTGCCAAATACTTTTTTTGCCCTGCCATATTGTCCAGACTTTTACTGAACTACCTGCTATATCTCAATAAACTTCCCTCTGGAAGGGTTTTAGGAAAAGTACGGCGGATACAACTCAAGTCGCTTTATGGATTTTTATTGCGCACACATTCATAATAACTATCCACGCACACTAAGTAGCCAATCTGCTACAACTACGCTAGCCTGTCAGCTTGATAAGTAGTGAGTTAGTTAGCAACGTTAGTTAGCTTGTAAACCTGCACCGAAAACATAAACACAAAACCCAGAATTTACCAATTAACTTATACATTAATTCAAGGGATATTAATGCTTGATTTGAATTATTAGCAATGCCAGTTTATAGCCACTCTCCGGCAAGGCATAACAGTCCTGACCGTCAATCAAATTAATTGACGTAAGGTGAGCCACCTGCGCACTGTGACTAATTATGCATACATAGACACACAGTCTGGAGACTACGGATGATAATAAACAAACCTGTAACCTGGTATGATTAAAAGCTATGTGAAATATAACATAAATATGATTTATTTTTTTAACAAGGTGGTAAATGTACACACTTATTTTCTCAAGTACCCCAGGACATACTCATAACACCCACCACTTCTAATACATATACTGTATATATAAAGCAGAATCTGCAAATGCTGGAAAGTTCTACACATATGTTGAAGCTCGAGTTTTTTAAGTTTTTTTCAACTTTCCTCCATAATTGTTATTTCTCTCTATGTGAAAATGCTTTCTATGCCTTAAAGCAGCTTGATTTGTAATTTCTAGCGAAAGATTGTAATAAATAAAACTTTTTATATTTTCTTGTATAAAGTTTCCAACTTTTATTAGGGAGTTATTCAAACTTTATTGGATATTACTGTAAAAATCATTCAGTTGCAATGACCTTAAGTTTTCACTATTTTTTATTCTTCATCATATTTTCTGTTGCACTGTGCTTATGTAATACCTGTTGCTGTAACACAGAAATAACCCTGCATGGAATCAGTCAAGAGTTTCTAGTGTGTACTGGGTTGTATGGTAGTCTTTCATAGTCAGCTGTCAAAGCTGAAAGGCTGTTTTAATCACAGAAGTTTCCGGGTTTAGCCAAACAAGATCAAGAAAACTCATCAGCTCAAACAGTGCCCAAGGGCACAGACCTACCTCCACAACAAAGATACATAAAGTAAAACTTGTGTAGGAGAGGTTCTATAATCCCTCCTCTCATGAGAGTCGTGAAGAGACAGCAGGAAATTAAGTGTTCATGGAGTCCACAATAGGATTCTGACCTGAAGCAATGGTCCATTTTCTTAGGTGTAATGGGCTGTATCTATCAGGATTGGTTTTGGATTAGAAAGATCTGAGGAATTTGGCAAAAGCCAAGAGGAAAGGAGAGGTGACCTCTGGAAGTCAGATGTTTTACTACTTCCTGCCAGCACTGCTCACATATCAATGATCATTAACCTTGAGTGCCAGGGAAGATAGTTGGTCTAAATATTCAGTCTCCTGACAAAAGATCTGACCTTTGAAGGATTCCCTGAGGGAATTCAGGAAGCCCCCCTGCATGGCTTCATCCCTCCAGCTGCTAAACTTTGCTTGACTCATGTGGTCTATGGACAATTCAGCCACACTTCAGCTGTTCTGAAGAAGGGGGGGACACCTGTAGGTCATTTTCCACAAATGAGATGATCAAATGTGTTTAACATCTCATCTCCTCTTTGAAGCATACCCAGGATAAGAAGATAAAATAATACCAATGATCTATAACGGCTCCTATATATATATAAATTACCTACTTAAAAGTTAAACAGGGTTGCCTTTAGTCAATTTTGTTTAAGCTCTAATCTTTAAATGAGGCATTTTGAATGAAAAGACATGTGTATTGTTTGATCCTTATCCAACAAAGCAAATCAATTTTGGTGTTAAAAAAGATGGTTTGCAGATATCTGATACAAACCTCAATTAAGAACATATGATCAACAATGTAAATACTACTTATTGTATAATTCAGGTAATCCTGAGAATTAATACATCACTACTTACTTTAAAATCAGTTTAATGTATTTAATTTATTAATTTGAAAAGTATTATATTCATGGGCATCAACCATCTACATGGTCTCTTGTGGTCTGCTTTTTTTTCTCACGCCATTTATATTGATTATTTTTTTACAGCTACCCTGGTGA
Organism: Menidia menidia; assembly: GCA_907169785.1. Taxonomy (NCBI): domain Eukaryota; kingdom Metazoa; phylum Chordata; class Actinopteri; order Atheriniformes; family Atherinopsidae; genus Menidia; species Menidia menidia. Next base: position 17,646,527 of record CAJRST010002224.1, on the reverse strand, counting down.
ATCAATCAATTTGTGTAAAATCATTTTAAACGTGTGGGCCTTGAGTTAACAAAATAGATACTTTTGTGATTATAACCAAATAGCCTTTTGAAACGTTATTGATCTTCAGCAAATTGTTTTATTCTCATGAAGTTAAGAAACCCAAAGTTTTTAGTTGGGCCACAAATAAAACAAATAATTCAGTTGAAAATATTTACGTCAAAATTATTTGCAAACTTTCAAAGGAAGTGCTTGCTATCAATCTATCCCTTTCGACATTCCACTGACAAAGACCATCAGAGTACATTGAGATCAGCAGGACTTTTAAAACAATCAAACCAAAGATCACACAAGGTCTGAGAAAATATTATTGTCTTGTAATTGGCAGAGCTGAAGCATGCGGGGGAAGGGTAGCCAAAGACAAGGAAGGAGGAAAGGAAAACAGGAGGGGCAAATTGAAATGACACCACTTTGCACTTAGACAATCGGATTAAGAGAGTTTGTTTAACCTGAAAGGGCCTTCTTTTAGCCGCTTGCTTTTGCACACTCATTATAGCAATTATTTACGACCCATCGACTATTTTCTTTCTTGTTCACATGAACAATCAAACACCACCCCCCAACCCAACAACACACACAAACACCGGTTTTTGTTGAATGGTTTCAACAGTTAATACATATTATGACACTTTTTACTGCTTATCACTAAGAGATATTTGCTGTACCTATATGGTTAAGTCAACTTTTTACAACTTTTTGTTTAATTACTCCCTCTTGATCAAGACCGAATAAAGAATAGAACAATAAATGCTTAACAGAATATCATGTTCACCAGGATTGCTTGTTTTTGCTTTTGTGCTTGTAGTTGATAGTTTTTCAAGTAATAAAGAAAAATATTGTGCTGAACTGACAGTAAAGTACTCAAAAAAGCCTCAGTTCCAATTTATAATATGTTCAATAATGTCTTCATTAGTGAACAAGTAATGTGTGGATGATCAGCTATTTGTTCCATTTGATATTATTGCATAATGTTTTATATTTGCATGATGTTTTACTATTTCTTATAGTAGTTGTAGTTGTTCACACTTTGATAACATTTTTTAAGTGTGATATTTCTGAGAGGATTTTAAAAAAGACAGTCTTGAAATCTTGATAAATCACTTAATAAAATATTCACTTGGTGAAAATGCTTAATTAATTCCATCAATCAATCACAATTTATTCATATTTTACTTTACAACAACCAGCAGGTATCCAAAGTGCTTAATAAAATGAGTAAAATCACAACATACAATACATTATAGATACAGTAGAGTGGACATATAAAATAGTAAAATCAGAAAAGGTTACAAAGAAACAAAAGAATGAAATTGTCACACCACTGCTACGTATTAAAAGCCAGACCGAAAAGATGTGTTTTGAGTTTGGACCTAAAAAGAGCGATATCTGTAGCAGTGCAAATATCTGGGGGTAACTTGTTCCAGAGCCTAGGGGGAGCACAAATATGTGTTTATATATTACTATATGCCTAAGAAAAAGAAGCACGGCTTTCAATGCCAATTCTACCAAGTCCTTTGCCATTGTGTCAAGGAAAATAAATAACTCAGAAAGTAAAGAAACAAACATAAGACAATAAAATAAATTCTGACTGGACCTAAACATACTTACATTTTTTGTTGTTTTTTTGCAGGATACCTTAAAGTATCAAAATTTAAGTGTTTACCCTTTTCAATAAATCATCCTTATGATGGTAGGAGAGGCCAGCACTTGTACAAACTCAAAGGCCATTCTCAAAATGCAGTTATAACAATGTTTATTGTACAGAGAAACACCAGGAGCGGAGTAGAGCAAGAGTTGTGGACTGGATGGCTGCTGGTACTGACCAATGGTGTGAGATGGTTAGTACATATTCTAAGTGGGATATAGTTCAAATTAGATACCCGATAGGCCTTAAAAGAAGTAACCACACCCTCAATTAAGAGTAAAACCCTTAGGATCCAGTAGGACAAGTTTCTGGGGAGGCACAGCACTTGAAAACAGAAAGCACAGGTAAGGGTTAAATATACACATTACACAGTATACACTCAGCCTGGTTAACAGAAGAAAGAGTTTACGCAATTTGGCATAGAATAGTACTCTTGCTGTTGGTTAGCACCATCACCTCACAGGAAGAGGATGCCCGGTTCAAGTCTCAGGGAGGAATCTGAACCAGAACCTTTTTGTGTTTGCATGTTCTCCCTGTATCTGCGTAGGTTCTCTCCGGGTACTCTGGCTTCCTCCCACCGTCCAAAAACCTGCATGTTAGCTTGATTGGACATTCGAAATTGCATTCCTAGTTTCTTTTTTGTTTTGGGTATTCCTAATATATATATTGTGGTGTAGGAATGCAGTGTTGTGTGAAATCAAATTTACATAAAGACATTGAGCGTCACGTTAACCTACCTCCCAGCCTATGTGTACTGCGTACTGTAATGTATAATGTGTAACAAGATTGACTTAAGCTTGGAAAGTTCAATTAGGCAACTGCACGGGAAGTTTTCTGGAAGACGTTTCGCCTCTCATCCAAGAGGCTTCATCAGTTCTCACTAATGGTGGGGAGCACTGAGATTAATATACTGTAGGTGCAAACAATGAGGGGGAAAAAAACAACAAAAACAAAAAAAAAAAAAACATTGACTTACTTGTTGTTTTCCACTGCTAGTCCATTGCTGACATGGTCATGGAGGTTTGACGATCCACTTTTTATGTGATGTGCTGGTAAAGACTTATGATTATGTCCACCAAGGGGTTCTATGGAATGTGGTGTACCACAGTACCAGAAGTGGGTACTGAAATGTTTTTTTTTTACTAGTTATTTGTTTCCTGAATGATAAAACAGGTACATCCACATTATTGTCAAGCTTGTTTATGGACAGTGTTGGACTCTGCCAGTGCTGCCCCTTTTCACCATTCCTAATTGTGATTTTCATGGACAGGATCTTGAGTTGTGGTTGTGCATGGATGGATGCCTTTCTGTCTAAGTCTTTTAGCATGCACTGCAGCAGTTTGCATCTGTGTTTTAAGTGGCTTTGGAATATGTGTGTGAGGATGGGTCAAGATCTATGTCTGACTGGGGTAGCACAACTTGAACAGGTTGCCAGTCAATCACAGGGCCACACAAAGATAAAGAACCATACACGCTCCAGTTTACATCTACAGTCTATTTAGAATAATCAGTGTGTTTTTGGACTTTGGGTGGAAGCCTGGGTACCTGGAGTAAACACATATATACGCAAGGATAACATGCAAACTGAACACAGAAAGGCCCCCAGCCCCCAAGGATTGATCCCATTCTGCATGCGGTTGTTTTCACCATGACTATTTTATGATTTTATGACTATGGAGAATAATCATGCGCATTCCAGCGTCTACATTAAAGATATCCCAACTGTTCATTTTCAGCCTCCTCAGACAAGTTAATTCAAATTTGTACTATGACAGGTTGGTTCTTCATAATGGGGAGGGAGTTGGAGCTTAAGAGAACCAGATGGTGTTTGTTATCAGTTGTTCTAGTTGTTACTTTTTCTCTCTGCTGTAGCCATTGACAAACAACGATTTTCAGGTTTGCAAGTTTGGAATTGTGTTTGTCGCCTGGCTGTAATTGTGATGATGATATCAAAAACTCGGCTCCCCACTTTTAAAAAGTCAGCTTGGCATAGCTTGATTCTACTATTTTGTTCCATTTTCATTAGGGGCTGCCACCTCCCAACAGTTGTGATTTAGCACCTACTCTACCAGGATTCTAAGTGGGCCGAGGGCAGACACTGATTGGCCCGGGATTTACAGGAACACATGAACGTCCATCCCTTTTTCAAAACATTTTAACAACAAATATCGTTGATATGATATAGTGATTTCTGTGATCCTCACCATTATTTAGTGCATACTAAATTCATCAAACACCAACATTTAGCCAATTATGGAGTCTCTGTGATGGCCTTCTTTAATGTCTGGTGTTACATTCAAATCATGTTATGGGCCAATCTCTCAGTTAGGACCTCATTTGTAATGGAAGAAAAACACCAAAAGCAAGTCATGGAGAGGCAACTAGAGTTTAATATGGCTGAAAAGGTACCTAAGGAAAATCCCATGGCAAGAAAATGTGCAAGACTGCCAGAATATTACAGGGGTATCTCATATTGATATGGACAGCATTTCACAGCTCTTAGGTACACCTCTCCTTTTTATTAACATGTCTAGGATTACACTTTCTGTTGATTAAGACACAGCCACTTGTAACTTTCCCACTGCTTCTACTAATGTCTTTGTACAATTGTTGTCACCTCTCCTGTCATGGATCACTACAGCCTGTCAACCCTGGCTCAAATGGTAAGTTTGGCAGGAGTTGTTATGCACTATGCTCTTTCCAATACAACCTTTGCATTTATCTGGGCTTGGGATCAGCAGAAACAGCACAAACAACACCACACCCCATTTGAGACTGCATTGCCGGTAACTGGGGGTTCATTGTCTTGCCCAAAGACACCTCAACATGAAGCTGTGGATCAAACAACCAACCCACCCATTGGCAGGAATTGATCACAGTTGGCCCTGTCTGTTGATGTATTAAAAAGTAGTGAATAGGATTTGAAATCCAAGAAACCATGTCTTTAAACAAGTTACATTCTCAAGTTACATTCTCTCTTCAATTCTTTTTGCGTCCTTCTGACACATCTATTTTGTCATTTGACATTTGGAAATCTCATTTAGCTGATCTCATTTGTAAACTGCTCTTGCACTGGCATAGCAACTCATATCTAAAGCCATATCACATTTAACTATGTAAAAAAAAAATTGAGGCAAGTTCATTCAATCAGTATAACCAACACAGAAAAAAGACAATTATTTCTAGAAAAGCTAACTAAATCTAAATCAAAGAAATACACAGACCATCGGCAGAACACTGGAAAATTATTTCAGAATAATAAATTGGATGTCACCATATAAAAAGAAACCAATTTACTGCTAAGCATCTTTCATATCTTTGTGATTTTGTGAAATTATGCTATAGTAATCACATCAAGATTTTGAAAGTAAAAGTGATCATGTTGTCTTTGTTGACTGCTCTTCATTCACAGTATGACGTATATAGTTGTCTGAAAAAGGAAAGAGACAATGTGTGAATGAGAGCTGGTGTTTGCGATTTAATTTTATGAAAATGTTACTGCCGATGAAACTTATAAGGAACTTATTAAGGGAATGGTTCATTTTTGTAATGTTTTTCAGAGAACAGAAAATAAAAAAGTTCTTCATCTCCTCTTGGCCTCTGTAACTGAACCCTGATGGTGCTAGTCTCACTGATATGGTCCAGTACTGTATTTGATGCGAGTGATGACTAAATTATATTATAGATACCTGGAAATGCTATTGTACTAAAAATAATTGCATTAGGCTGGCTTATATGTTTCAGGCAGTATCCAGATTGCTTGTCACAAGAGCATATGCTTTTATTAAAGGGACACAAGAAAAACCAATACAAAATGTAAGTGTGAATTCACAATAAAGTGATGTTGTTGCTTTTAGACCTGAACACTTCAGGATGAAACAAAATTCCAGCTATATAATTATTATAAATGTTTTTAAGTTGCAAAGTGTACAGTGTGTAATCCTGGAGTTGGTTTTGACCAGAATCTGTCCTTTGACTCAAATAAAACAAGTTTCTTGGACTTCCTTCTGTCACCATCTTCATATTGTCAAAAAAATGCAGAAAAACTGCTCCATGCAATTGTTTTTACCTCAAAGGTGGAAAAGTATAATTCTTTATCGTTGATGATTAAAGTTAGATTTGTTTTTTCTTCAGTTACAAACAAAATTCTGTTTTATATTTAAAACTAAATTCAGAACTCTTACCTTTGCTCATAAAGTTCTCATAATTCAATAGTGTCCAGGCAGTTATCAGGCCCCTTCTGTAGAACCGGCAGCCAGTTTGGATTCAGGAAGCAAACACTCTGAAGATTAGGCTTAATACTTTCCTTTTTTATTAAGCCTATAGTTAATAATGACTCCAGTGACCCTGAAACATCACATGGTTATTTTGTTGATGGCTAAGACTGCTGGTGGCCCCTATGATGTACCTTTAGTTTTCTCTCTTTTTATTTCCCCAATACATGTGACATTATTGTTTCATTCGCTTTTTTATCTTTTTTTCTCAGAAGGTTAACCAGGCTTTATTGGCTACTTTTAAGAGGCACAAAAAAACATCTTGCTCAGTGCAGTGACTAAATCAATGGAGGACTAAAACACACTGCATTCTAATGCGATGTCCTCAGCCTCAATACTTTCTGGAAAAGCTTTACCAGAGTAGGAACTCAACTAAATAGATGTGTTTTCCAAATAATACAAGCACAGTCACAACAGATGTGAGTGAATGCCACTCCATGACCTCCTTACATTTTAGCCTGTATGACATTTTAAAACTATTTTTTGTGCTGCTATAAAATGATTTTGAGGGGCATATTCTGTGGCAAGATTATAGAAACCATAATATTTTACAAATATTCAGGTATATTTTGGGAAATTTCTAAATGTTACTTTTTAAAACTTGCTACATAACACTCTTTGGTGAAAGTACTAGTTTAAAAATATGTTACAAAAAAAGGGGTAAAAAGTGACATCAGGTCTGAAACTTTTGATAAAGTTTCTGAAGAGCAGAAGTCATAAATCATCAGTGTTCTTGCTTCTGTACAATTATATTTATTCATCCCACATTCTTTCTATACTTAATATATATGTATTTGGCCTGCAGACTGCTGGTTAGAGCAGAACTGCAACATGTTAGATATGTAATATAAAAAAACTGGAGAAAAAAATTCTCTGACAGCTGACCTTTTTAACTCAGAGGAATTAACCCTCCACACCCTTTGAAAGACCAGCTGCTCCAATCTGAGCAATTCTATAGAAAAATAATAGAGCAGGAAATACGCGAGGAAAAAAAAACTATTGTGACAGTGTGATAGACAATTCTCAGCCATCTCTAAACCCTAATCTTGAATGAAGTTTAGAAACAGTGCTTCTGAAAAACGTGATGTTTTTCATTGATTTAATTAAATTGATGGTTCAGTTGCGTTTAAGAAAACTTAAAAAACACAAACTCAGTCAAACAAGAAACCATAAAAACAACAGCAGATTTATTAATATCATACACCATTAACTTCAGGTATTTTTTCGGAAAAAAACTGTTGTTTAACTTCAATTATTAACTTTAAATGTGGCAAGCTTCAACAGTTTACAGTATAAATGTCTTCTTCAATAAGAAAATCTAGATTCATCCCAAGATTTCTATTTGGGACATTATAATATTTCTAAATTATGCAATGGACTTTAAATAATAGTTGTCTGAAAAATAATTCAACATAAGAAATAATTCAACTGAGTCATTGAGCTTATGAGAAGATGCAAGTGAGATAGAAGGAATTTCAAAAAAGAAAATTAAGCAATCAATACAAGGGAAAGAAAGAAAGAAAGAAAGAAAGAAAGAAAGAAAGAAAGAAAGAAAGAA
>CAJRST010002224.1:17578137-17632125 GCA_907169785.1 Menidia menidia | reverse complement strand
ATAGATAGATAGATAGATAGATAGATAGATAGATAGATAGATAGATATTGCGTTTATTTTCTTAAATGTGATGTTTGCGTTACATGATCAAACCTAGCCGGTGTTATAAGTTACTCTGTATAAAACTAATACGCTGTTTTATTTGAGTAAAAAGCCTTGTATGTCTCACAGTAAAGAAAGACATCTTGAAAGATGCAGGCAATCTGTTAACGTTTTCTGTGTTATTTTTGTGTTAAAACATTTTTTAAATGATTTTTTCTGTCCTATATTGACATCTCGGTTATCACGCCAGAACTTCCTGGTGTGTGTCCCAAATGTAAGATCCAGTTCTTTGGCAGCTAACAGCCCAATTTTGGAATTGCAGACATATATATATATAAAAATGTTTTAACACAAAAAAAAATTATATATATATATATATATATATATATACATATAGAGACACTTAAGGTCATTTATTGCAGTCACTTTTTAAGTAGGTTTATGAGAGAATGAAAGCGGAGATTAATTTAATATATTGCTATCAAGCAGTTATTTTTTACTTTGGTTCTGCTTTTAATTGCATTTTTTCTGAAAGCATGGATTCAATTGAATGTTTTCATGTTTTCCAGTTTCTGTCAAACGTTGAGCGCAGTAAACACGGGGACAGCTTACTGCTGCGGCTGCTTTGCTCACTAAACCCGAGGATGAGTACTAAGTCTCTAAACTGTTCGGCTTCTATTGCGCGGCCATCTGCCTGCGGTGTCGGAGTAAATTCATGCTTGTGTCCGTTAGGTTTTGATAGGGCATCTTCCAAATAGACCAGAGAATAATGGTGGAGGATGGGTTGTAGACTAAAATCTCTCCAGAAAGACGAAACGTCCAAGCTTGAAATCGTCAGCCTGCACTTGTGGTATAATATTTTGTATTTACTCGTTTAATGATCGATTTTTTTTAAGTATTTGTATTTACTTGCCTGTTTCAACCAGCCAAAAGATTGTAGCCCTACTGGATACTAGATTTTCACTGGAATTTAGCGATTCAAAATATATGAAGTGTTGTGGATGGGAAAACGCAATTTTAACAAGCAGAGATGAGTCATTGTTAACAGCACCGGATATCATTTTAATTTATTTATTACAGATGTATTACTAAAACACACAATACTACGGTTTGGTGCATGAGTCGTTTAGTAATTTGACTGGTCTTTTTAGACACTGACTTTCCATATAAACTGTAATATCTATAATCATTAATATGTAAGTCTTTGACGTTTTGACAGATTTTAGTTTACTTCCAACAAACACCGTTCATTTAGGTTACAAAATGAGAGTTTTAACGGTACCACATTTGCTTTTTATTCACTAAAAACGACAATTTGAACCTTATATGTTTCCTTCGTGGTGATGTTAAATGCAAATATATAAGAAACGCTTTCTTTTTCTTTTTTTATTCCATAGCCAACGCTTATTTTACATTTGCAGTCTTTTTGTCCCTCTTAGGACCATTATGCATACATGTTTGACAGAGTTTGTTACAAGAAATAAAGATTTATTTTGTTTTTTAATGTTTTTTTGTTGTTATTGATTTATTTGGGTGTCATTACACATTTTAAAATAATAAAGAACAAAGATGAAACTTTCCAATTTAATGTTACCATTAAAAAAAGATGCAACATAAGCATACTTTGACATTTAAACCTTTGACGTCAACAATGATCGACAATTTCAGGATATATTAATAAGTTCTATAAAAAATATTGAAGCCAAAATTAGTCTTCAATTATCAAAAAGATGGGGTTTGGTTTTCACTTCTTGTGTTTAATTGTAACAGGATTTAATTTGCTTTGGTTTAATTTCTTTGAGTTTTCCAGCTCCCACAACCCTGTTGGGAATAAGAAGAAAAGATAATGGATGGATGAATGAATGGACGTTTTCTAGCATAACACCATATTTACTAATGTTCTTTTAAATTTTGCCATATTGAAACGCATATTACAAATGACTGCTACAAACAATGACTAGGAGAAATAATTGGTAGAAGCAATTATTTATATCATTCAATTGATTTAATTCAATTGAATTTTTCCTCTATCACCCATCTAGTGATGAGCAACCTCAATGTTATCAACCACAGCTCTACAAAATATCAATTTCTCTGCGGATAATAAAGACCAAAGGTTTGGAGGTGATCCAAATAGTACCAACCATGATCCCCCCCCCCCCCCCCCCCCATCTATTGTTTTCATCTAAGACACAGACATTTTTCAAAACGAAAATTATCATGCATCATGTCCGTGTTGTACAAAGCTTCATCAGGACAAATGTAGTAGGCCTGATGAGGGCCGGCAAGTACTGGGGAGGAGTAAACACTAAATAATGATTTCAGTCTAAATAGTTTTCAATTGAAAAATGTATTCCAAATAGAATAATCACAACTAATTAATTATCATAACCTTTAAGCCAATGATTTGCCAACTTCTGTATGTAAATGATAGGGCCCCCATTTTCTTTTATGCTCTTATAAGGACCTTTAAAACACAAAACAAGCACATTTGTTGCATGGGCCAAAGTACATTTCTGATACTAAGGTTAGGCAATCTAGGCTTGATGCATTTTATCGTGGATGAAGTAGCCCATACTAGAATCATGTCGATTTGGTTTGCATCACAGACAAATTGATAGTTAATCTGTTGTAGGAAGATTTGTTAAAAACATTTATGAGCAATGTTAGACTTAAAGGGAATTTATGATATTCTTTAGTTTAAACCATCAGATTTTAATCAACTTTCAATAACCTCCTAAAAAATGCTCTGTTTTAGTATGTCCCCTGCATTTTTTCATGATTTCAGAATTCTTTTCATTTTCAGGCACATTCAAAGGGTTCTAAGTGAGCACTTCTAAAATCCAGGAAGGTTTCACATTGTAATCGAGGGAAATACTTTGTTTAAGATGAAATATTTTCATGTTTAGGGCCCATAGACTTTAATAAATACATGTGATCATTGGAGGGAATATTTCAGTTCACCCAAACTAAATGTAACTTTATCCATTTTGGAAGGACAATATACTCCAAACACCAGAGTAGGTGATTAAGGATTGACAATATATGGGTATCCAACTGGACTACAAATACTACAATGATACTATCTAAAGGAAAATGGCATAGCAGGTTTTCCTTGTAAGATAAGAGTATGGTTTTGGTGTTTGCAGCAAAATGCTCTCCATCTTTCATAAATCTGTAGTGAAAAGCACGATTTGCTTTTGTTGCATAAACTTTATTGTAGTCTTTAGAGAAACTCATCAAACAGTTGAAGTTGTCTTTCTCTGCTAGAGACTGCACTGGAAACCCTAGAGCTGACAGTGCAAAACAAAATTTGGGGATAGAACACCCGTATACCTTCTTCAGTTCGCTGGTTGCTTGGCGGCAATAGCATCAACATCTCAGGTCATCATTCAATGACCTATTTCTCTAATGGGGCCATTAAATAGCTCGATTTTTTTCTTTTTTTAGACACTGATGAGGGTCAGGCAATTAGTTCAAATGATCTCTTGGAACTTTAGAAGTACTTCAAGCATTGTATTTGATCTTGAGTTATAACATTGAATGTTTGTATATCGACATTATACAAGTTGTTTGCATGATATAACACTGAAAAACTAGTCAGTTACAAACTATTACGGTAATATGGAGGAAAGGGGCAAGGTTAAAAGTGGAATTGCTTGCTTGAGCAACATCACAAAACACTCTTCAAAGACTTTACATTTTTGTGCTCTTGGCACCCACAATGGCTGGTTAGGTTTAATCAGAAACAGTTTCAAGGTAGGCAGCAAATATTATGTTGCGTAAAGCTCCAGAAAAACAGGGAAGGAAATGGTATCATAGAGTTTCAAATGAATTATATCTTTTTTCTGAATAGTTTTAAACCTAATTTAAATGCAATTCAAATGGATAGTACAATTCAAGTACATTTGACTGTAATGTGTTAATACATAATGTGTTCATGCAATGTGTTAATGTCATTTTACACACTGTCCTACTCATGAAATGCTAGTTAAAAATAAAATAAGTAAAACTATTGATAGAGATAATAAATAAATTAAGTTCCATTAAAAAAAAAATGTATTCTCTCCCTTTTCCTGAGCGTGCACAAGCCATTCTCCTCATCAACTGTTATTTTTGGTTGTGCCAGTAATGCATAAAGTATTTTGTGGCCAGTCCATGTTATGCTATGTGGTTATTTTTTTATATACTGTGTTTTGTGTCTTAAATTAAATTATATAAATAGGAATAAACTGGACTACAAGATATTACCATTATTGTGAAAATTATAATAAAACTTGATAATATCCAAAGCTAAAATAAAAAGTAAACAAAACCATATATTAGTTTTATGTACATTTTTAAGAGCACACAGCTACATTGGATGATATTAATATCTCACATGATTTGTGTGGTCTCCTCAGAGCCTAAAACATAACCGTTGTAGTACTAAACCATGACAACATCTAATAACGAAAGGTTTGAAGAGACTTTTAAAACCATACATATTGTTTTTGTTTGTTTTTTTAGAAAAAAAAGTTATACCTTGGTATGATGGGATTTTATCTTTGTATTTTTCTTATTCAATCCAAATCCTGAAAATCATTTTCAACTTAAAATTGGTTTTAAGTGTGACCCCCAATGTTTAATCTATCAAGAAACAAAATATAATCATTGAAAAAGAGATCCCCATATTGTATTCAAACATTTGAACTAAAGTTCATGTTTAATACCATAAATTCTGATTAGTAACAAAATAAGCAGTTCAAAATTCTGCAAACCATCATGAAAACAGTGAGTACTTGAGTAACATGGTTTTATCAGTGCAGCTGTGAATTTAGGTCTAACAGAACTAAAAAAAAACTGTTAACTATTTGAAGCACAGAAAGCAAAAGATTTCTGCATCTTTTTGTGTTTGCACATTTTATTTGCAGAAAATAATACTGAGGGAAACAGACATGGCAATGGACAAAATGTTTCAAGAGAGCTTTATGGGTTTTAAGATCCTCTGCTCTTTGTGTTTATAGGATGTAACATTTCATGCTTGTTGATTAAAACATCTGAATCAAAATGTATATTTTACTAAAGGGTTCAAATATCTTATTGAATTTAGGAGAATGGGTGTTGGGTTTGTGTTGCTCTTAATTAAGATTGAATTTATATCACAAAATGAAAAGTCGCTGAAAAAAAATTGAGAAATTGACAGTGATGGTCCCGGAAAAGCCTGCTGCCTTACCGTTAAACACGGAAGTTATTAAATCGGCAGCATTGTTGGCACAGCAGGGTTACTGGTTCTATCAATGTCAATTAATGAAAATAAACTTATTTGTATCAGGTATCTGCTGGCTGGATACCATGGGTTTAGACCAAAAACACCACAAGTAGAACAGGTAAACCAATTCCTAGACCACCAGTGACACCCTGTGGTAACAGGAAGTGCAACACAAGATGTGCCATAAGATTGAAAGGGTGGTTTTCTCAGTGTTGTTGGCTGTGGTTGTTCCTGGCTTCCAAGCTCTTCTGCACAGGCTTTTTACATTACTATAGTTCCACAGCATCTGCACATCTGTTTATAAATTGCTCAAAGCACCAGATATATGCTTAAACATTATGTTTTTATTTTTCATAACTGAAAGGAAGAAAAAAGACTAAGTATTTACTTTTAACTCTATTTACAACAAAGCAACAGCTATTATATATAGTTTTGTGATTACAAAATTCAGTTTCACTTCAGTTTTGAGCCTATCTCTAACCTTGGGTCACTGTCAGAAAATAAAACGTAATAAATGTTAGAACTCAATATGTAAAGCATACTAGACTCTGTACTTACACGATTAGCCCTTTGTTAATTGTTTCTGTGATGCTAATCGAGATGTTTATAGAATATCTACAGTATTATTCAGGAAAATACATTTTGAGATGATAACTGAAAATCGATTCATTTTTTAGAATTCCATATGTTTATACATTATTTTTTGCCATGTCAAGGACTAACAAATTTGAGCAATTACTGTGATTTATCACACTGTAAAATTATGTCTAGAGACTTGTTTATGATGGAACTAGCTTAAATATTTACCCTCGTGTCAGGTGTTCGGATTGTCTCAAGACCAATATTAACTTTCCCTCACCACTGTGGCTGTGTAATGTTGCAGATGATCTGTTTTGCATTATTATGTATCTTTTCATGACATTTTTTCATATACCAGTCTGTGAGCAGCCTTATTAATTGCTTGGATAAATGGCTCATATTTGTTAACAAGTTACTTGTGATTATCATATTTGTCTCATGTTAATTGTTGAGCTTGTTCTTAAATACATTTCATGTGATACAATGGTTATGTCTAGATTTTCCTTTTCTTTCTCTCCCAAGATTTATAAAATAACAATATACACTATACGATCATGTTACTAACTGGACTCTCTCCCTTTCCCTGGACTCTCTCCCTAACTGGACTCTCTCCCTTAGCCGTAGTTGTATGCTTTCTCGTCCCTCTCCTCTGTCCTCTCTCCTCCTATCACTTCTGCAGATGTTCGTGGCTCTGGAGCTGTGATCTCTGGATCTGTGGTTGGGAGTCTCCTCCTATCACTTCCTGCAGGTGTTCCTAGAGCGGTGGAAGCTGGATCTGTGATTGGGAGTTTCCTGCTGTTCCCGTGTTCCTACTCTGCTACAATTACAGCAACTGTTCATAGTCTTATTGCTAGTATTCTTGCTATCATTATCATTAGTATCAATATCATTTCCATTATGTGTTACTGTGTAGGCTGCCTCTCTCCGCTCCCTCTGTCGTTCTCTACTTCTCTCTCTCTTTTGCTTATCTGTTTCTCACCCCCAACCGGCCGAGGCACCCTGAGCAATGGTTCTGCTCGAGGTTTCTGCCTTTTAAAAGGAAGTTTTTCCTTGCCTGTGTCGCCTAGTGCTTGCTCTTGGTGGAAATTGTTGGCTTCTGTAAAGAACCTTAGAGTATGGTCTGACCTGCTCTGTTTGGAAAAAGCGCTGTGAGATAACTGTTGTTGTGATGTAGGGCTATATAAATAAAATTTAATTGAATTTAATTGAATTGAACGATCACACAAAGATGTAGATCTTATTCTATTTTATATGGACAAGTTTCTGTATTTTATTTTACAGTTAATTGAGCAAAGAGGAAAGGGGATTTCACGATGGTATTCAGCTTGTCCTGAGACTGACATTAGGTTCCCCTCACCGGAGTTGGCTCTTCACCCAGGACCGGGGCCATCTTGCTGGTCGTCTTCTACCCTGCACTTCATTCAGCTGGACAGTGTGTCTACCAGTGTATGACATACCTGGTGTGCACTGTTGCTCAACCAGTCTCTTTGTGTTGTCGTATCTTTGTTTTGTTCCATATGATTTTGTCTAGTGGGATTCAACATTGAGCTTCATACAAGGAAATACTAGAATGCTTCTTAGTATTGGTAGAGGTAGAGGCAGGGGTATAGTGTTGCAGTTTGACAGTCCTGTTAAAGGGGGTGTTGTTAACGTAATGGGAGGTGACCGGGTTCTACCTGAGGCCACTTTGGCCAGTGGAGACAGGGTTCCTTCTCAGAGCCACCATACTGTACCTACACCAAGTACACAGGTCACTTCTACACTTACATAAAACTTTAGTCCACCTTCACCTGATGTAGTCAGTCAGATGATTGACATAATTAAGCATATTTGCCAACAGCTGGCAGAAAGTATAGTTGCATGCCTCAGCCCAACACTGAGTTCAGCCACGCCAAATATCCCAACTGTGCATACTGTACCAGCTAACGTGTCTGTTCACTCTTTGGATCTGTCACATCTCCAACTAGCACCTCACAGAAAAGTGAAAGAGCCTCCATCCTTCAGAGGAGACGACTCAGACCCTGTTGATATGCTCGAATGGGAGGATAAAGGATTACATAAGAGGACAAATGTCAAACCAGAGCAGCAGGCTGAAGAAATATTCATTTACCTTAGAGGTTGAGCTAAAGATGTTGTGAAGGTTGCAATGAGGAACATTCATCATGCATTGATTTAACTCTGAACCCAGATACCATTTATCCTCCCCTCTGTAGATGTGTTGCTACAGGATGCATATGACTACTGGCTTAGTCTCAACCAAACAGCAGATGTTGCTGCTGACCGCCTCTAATAACAGGGCGAGGAACTACACTGCCCCAGTCTTGAGGTGACACATATGTAAAGAGTTGTCCCTCCAAAGAGCTTGCCGTGACTTTGAGATCGAAGACAAACAATGAGTAGAATGCAGTAGAGGATCAGGATGTGCTGAATGAGAACCACACTGTGAGAGGTTTGTTGGTTGCTGCTGCTGGGAGTAGGAAGCCGAGCTAGAATTCGTGTGGGAAAAAAGTTGTTTACAAAGTGCTTTACACTGCAGCACCTCAGCCTGACTAAAAAGATCTACTCCAACCTAAGCTAATGCCACCAGACATCCGAGAGTGACACCCTCCAGGATTGAGGGTCTGAATAACTGTCTGTGTCGACGCAATACATTGTGCAATCACTCATTCCCTTGACAAGAAACTCTGTTTTAAATGCTTCTCTCTGATCACTCCAGACCCAGCAGCTCTGTGCAGGTGACACCCACTGCATCTTCGAGAAGCCCTTCATTTTCACTGTAGACACTTTATTTGATGGAATTGGAACTATTATTTCTCAGCTTCAGCATGGTGAGAAAGTTGCAAGGCCGGTTTCCTTCACCAGAAAAACGTTGTCAAAATCCCAGTTAAACTAACTGAATTTCTTGCCTTGAAGTGGGCTGTATGCAACAAGTTCTCCAATTGGCTGAAAGGAAGGCATTTCACTGTATGGTCAGATAATAACCCTTTGATGTACTGTACATCTTGTCAAGTTGGATCAAGTTGGATACCTGTGGAATATGACTTTGACCTGATATATGTCCTTGGGCCCAAGAATATTTTCGCTGAGTCATGAACCCTTCGTCCAGTCCATCATCAGCCTCATCTGGTGAAGGAGCCCTATCTGTCTTTGTTGGATGAGATCAATGAAGTTGTCACTGCGAAAGTGTAAGATACTTACTGCCTTACCACCAACTTAGGCCATTCAGACTGCTGATGACTCCGCTGATGTGGCTCTTAGCCCAGCACAAGATACCTGTATAAGGTCTAGAGGTTCTATTGGTGCGGAGGAGGTGCCAGCCGTGTTGGACACTCATCACACTGGTGGTGTCTCCCTACTGTCTGACGCAAGCCCTCCCTCACTGCAGTTACCTGACGAAGACCTTTCCGTCATCATCCCCCACAGCCAGTTGCATAACATGCAGCAACAAGATGATACAGTTTGCAGGGCACTTTTTTATGTTCAGCAACATAAGAGGCCATATGCACATGAAAGGGTGGCTCAGTCTAGCTATGTACTCAGGCTGTTGAAGCACTGGAAGAAATGGACAGTGCGTAATGGAATTCTCTACAGATGACAAAGGGGCCGTTGCATTAGCAGGAAGATCTCACAGGTCTCTGAAACATCATGCCATCATGGTGTTCATGCAGCTGGCCACCAGGGTCGTTCAAGGATTATCTCTCTAGCCACCCAAAAAATATTCTGGACAGGAATTGTAAAGGATGTTATGACACATGTAAAACACTGTCAGAGATGCATTTTAGGATAGACTTTAGAACCAGATGCCCCTTGTGAACATTCGTACCTCAGCTCCTAAGGAACTGGTCTGCATTCCTTTTTGGACAGCAGAGACAAGTCACAAGAACACCACTGATGTCCTTGTCACAGAACATTTCTCAAAGTTGGTTGTCGCCTTTCCTTGTAAAATTCAATATGCAAAGCAAGTGAACCTGAGGCTCCTGCTGACGCTGCCGAGGTCTCACGGATCCACCAAACCACATTCCCCGGCTCCAGCCAGAAACGGACTGGTGAATGCCGGATCTCTGCCGGACAAAACGTCTAAAGGATTTCCTTATCTCCCGTACACTGGATTTTCTCTGTGTGAGACTTGGATCAGTGCCGGTGATTACAGCCCTCTGATCCAACTTTTACCATCTGGCTGTTGTTATTTTAACTGCCGGCAGAGTTCGGGCAGTGGAAGAGGAATGGCGACTGTTTATAAAAATTATTTTGAATGTAAGCAGGACACCTTGTCATCCCCTTCTTCCAGTTTCAAAGTGATCTTTTTCTAAGTGGATCGCTCCGAACCACTGTTGTGTGCCGTCATCTATCGTCCTCCCAAATATAATAAGGACTTTTTAAATTACTTCTCTCATCTTTTGACAGAAATTATGCCTAAGTATAATCGTGTCCTTTTTGTTGGAGACTTTAACTTCACGAGTGCTGTCCTGACAAGCTACTGGTGAAGGACTCTTCAAGCCTCACTGACTCTTTCAATCTGGTGAAGTGTGTGTCTGGTCCTACACACGAACATGGACACACATTAGACTTTATCCTCTCTCATGGTTTGATTGTGTCCAACTTGGAACTCTGTGACAATGTGTCTTCTGATCACATGCCTGCGCTGTTTGAAGCTGCTTTTTCCTGTGCTGCAGTTAAATCTGGCATTCCTGTTTGGAGCAGTCGGGTCTTTAACCTTGCCACGCCATTCAATTCTCGTCTGCTTTCAGCCAGTACGTTTCCTACCAAATCCTAGCGCTGCTACCAGAGCATTATTAAAGAGGCCAGAATAGAATATATTTCTACCATTGTCAAGTCTAATTGTCTATACCCATATGTTTTATTTAAAATGATTGAAACTGTTCTTAACCATGGTCTTGATCGTGATGTACTAGCCAATTTTAGACCCATCTCCAAGCTGCTTTTTATCTCCCAAATCATGGAAAAAGTTTTTCAAACTCAATTAAAGTATTTTCTGGATGGACATGATGTCCTGGAGGTTTTCCAGTCTGTTTTTAAAAGACTGCACAGCACAGAGGCAGCTTTATTAAGATTTTTTAATGACAGCCTCCTGGCAAATTACTCTTGAGACTATGTGGTTCTTGTCCTGCTGGAGCTAACGGCAGCTTTTGATAATGTGGACCACAACATCTTAGTGGCCCAGTTGCAGCACCTAGTGGGCATTTGTGGTACTGCCTTGGACTGGTTCAGATCCTATCTGGCAGACAGAACCATATGCATTAGTAATTGGTGGTCCTGATCTGGCCCGCCGTCAAATGGGGTTCCATAGGGTTCTATTTTAGGGCCCTTGCTCTTTTCGTTGTATCTGCTCTCCCCTGGGTTCCATCCTGAGAAAGCATGGCATCTCATTCCACTGTTACGCTGACGACAGACAGATTTATATCCCGCTGAAAAAGAAAGATGCTTTCTCCATCACACAACTTCTGTTGTGTCTTGAAGACATTAAAGCCTGGACTTCCTTGAACTTTTAAAAATGTAATGACAAGAAAACAGAAGTGATAGTGTTTGGTCCTAGTGGCTCTCGAGAAGCCCCTCCTGTTGATTTGGGCCCCTTGGCACCCTACATGAAGCCAACAGTCAGAAGCTTGGGTTTTATGATGGACAGTTATTTTCAATTAGATCAGTAAATTCCTGCGGTAGTCAAGTCCAACTTTTTTTAGATCTCGGTCGGTTGGCAGATGAAGCTCTTTCTTGCACAAAAGCACTTTGAGACTCATTCATTACATCTCGGCTGGACTACTGTAATGTAATTTATTTTGGAGTCAGCGAGTCGTCCCTCCCACGTTTCCAGCTAGTACAGATCACTGCTGCTCGCCTTTTAACTGTTACATGGAAGAGGGACCGCATTAATCCGATTCTGGTCTCCCTCTGTTGATTACCTGCGCACTTTATTTTAAAATAATTGTATTTGTTTTTTTGTTTTTTTTGTCATTCTTTTTTTATTTTAGTTATTTATTCAAACAATCAAACAAATATGGTACAAAGCTTACTTCTACACCTTACTTCTTTAATTTTATATGTTTTTAAAACTTTACATAGTCTCGCCCTGCCTTTCAGGGCGAGACCTGCCAACTTTCAGAGCTGCTCCACTCCTACACTCCTGCTCAGTGCCTCAGGTCAGTTGGTCAGCTGCTCCTGAAGGTAACAGAGGTCTAAGCGGAACCTCAGAGGGGACAGAGTCTTCTCCAAACAGGCTTATTTGTGAGATGTCAGGCCAGATATTTGTGGGGAATACAGGACCTGTGTTGGGATCTGCATTTGGCAAGTAACAAGATTTCGCTTTTGTTTGTTTGTTTTGGCGGTTCAATTTTGCTTCTGAATTGGTGTACGTGACTACACTAAACTAAGAGAAATAAGGGATGTACTCATTTATGGGATGTAGATGGCATTCCATTCAAAAAGTTAAACTTCCATAGTTTAGAATTCAGGGCCAACATTTTAAAACAATTTCAAGTATTTATTTCTTTATTTTTACATAATTTGGGCATCCAGCTCATAAAACAGGAATATAAAAAAATGTAATACTGTGAAGAAATCAAGTAAAGTCAAGTCAAGTAGGCTTTATTGTCAATTTTTTACATGCGCTGGTCATACAAAGAATTTAAATTGCGTTTCTTACTTTCCCATGCAGACATAGACATGGACTTTAGGTGTGGACATAGACAGTTAGACAAAGACAGTACACATACATTGCACCTACAGTACCTATACAATACCATACAGACATATAAAGTGCAAGACTGGGCAACAGCAGACATATATTGAACATAAGAAAGAGGTATTGTGCATTTCCAGTTAGTCCTATTTTGACGATTCTGACAGTGATAGTAGCATTGTGTAATATAATAAATATAAAGTGATCAATTGTAATGTGCAATATTTGCAACAACCATATCCTTCTCAGATTTTGCTGAAAAAAGACATTAGAAATTAGGATCACATAAAAACAATCAAAATATGGTACTTTCGAAACGATATGTATTGAAGATTAACATATTTGACTGCCTAGATGTGACTTGGCATTGACGCAGTCAGCCCGTGTCATTGCCTGAGAGTTATGGAAGTGTAATGGGTTTGTAGTAGGGCTATGAAGTAAATTGACTCAATGCATAGTTCATTGCTTTCATTTATTCCTGCAGAAAGCATAATAGATAAGACCTTGTGCTCCTTCCACTACATTTCTGCTCCTAAACATGCAAACATTCATTGTTAACACCAGGTAGCGGGACTTAGCTTACGCCACTACACAGAAACAAATCGGGACAAATACGTAAAACTAAAAACATCTGTAAAACTTAATGGTCAAAACAAAACAGCTTGGTAACATACAGTAAACTTTAAAGATCAATATACTGTACATTGGAGATTTCTACATAAATAACTATATTTTCAAAGAAAATAACACAAGATTACCACAACATTATTCCACACAATTTACCCAGGATGTGCGCAAAAAAGGTAGAGTCCAATAGGGTTTATTAAAATAATCGTAAATGAAAATAACTAATTGAAATAAAATTAATTAATACACAAAATAATCATGAAATGATAAATAAAACTTACAGATACAAATTGTAAATAATTAATCATGCATTTTTAACTCTTTTACAGAAACCCAGATATCCTTAATCCTCATTGTTAGGTCTACTTCTCAAGTCATTACAGACTTCACAAGTGGCTTTTCTGGTACGTCTCTCACAAGGCTGGAACCTCCCACCTTGGTTTGGATGAGAAGTTTTGCGCTGCTGCAGTTTCTCAATTATCTCCAGAAACCTGTCTACCATAGGACTGAGAAGTGTCTCCTCTGACTGTTGGAGACTTTGAGCCACAACTGATACAGAGGCTTGACTCTGAGACATTTTAAGGTGCAGGATAGCTCCATGTCAGAGCAGTGTTTGACAAAAATTAGAGCCACTTCATCATTCATGTCTTCCATCTGCTTCCCTCATCTCTGAAGGCCCTCAATAGCTAGGTCTGCAGCCTTGTTCAGTCTAATCCATTAGTTGACAGGGTTTTCTCTGTGCTTGGCCAGAGTAGCATAAAAGTCTGTGAGGGAAAAATAGATGGAGCCTCACTGAAATAGCGGGGAAGAACATTGTATATCAGTCCAGGTCTCTGTGTGACATCAAGTGCAGGATCACTATGCAAGGCAATGTTCACAATATCTCTATTGTTCACTCACAGGAATGTGTCGTTTTCTGATGTGAGTTTTGGTCATGCCAATCCAGTCCTGCGGGATATTGCATAAAACTAGGATATGGGATTAGGGTGGGATATGTTGGTTATCGGGTGCATTTATCCTCAAGATGGTCCCATGAAAGCAGCTCAAACTTAACCCAACAAAATTACGATGCTGATTTATTCTCTGCAGCTAGCCTGCTCCAGACCAGGCTAGGAGCCAAGCTAAGGTAATCCTAATGGTTCACCTTAATTTCTGCCCTCAAGCCAGTGAAGAATTAATATGTTTTCTTGGTGGATGTACTAGATGAGGAAGCCCTAATCCTCAGACTAGCATATCTCATTGTGTATTTCTCATTGAGAGATACAGATTTTCGAGTGCGAGCTGTATACCAGCTAGCAATTCATAGAAGGTGTTTCGACCAGTTTATTAACTCCCTATCGTTACTATGGTCCACATACTGGTCGCATATATGGTAGAATTTCATGGGTATAACTCTTTTGTTGATCAAAGAAAGCTGTGTTCACTGAGCAGTAGTGATACTTATTTTGGTTTTCAAAAGGAGGATCCCACCCATAAGTGTTCGGACTAATTATGCCCTAGGAATTGCAATACTTTTTCCATATCTCCAGGATCCGTTCTCAAAAAATGGTTATGTATGTATTATCTCTGAAACTCCACATATATGTAATTTTGCCATGTTTTTACAGGTTTGACAAATAAGTGTCCCTTTGTGTAATTTTGATTGTGGATGTTTGTATGTGTGCTGATGTGCTTTCATGTGCAGGGACATTAAAATTACCCTGTGACCAACAGTGGCTATCTTGCTTAGAGACTCAAGACTGTCCAACACAACAACTGGGCGGTCCCAAGTGGGACCAGGCCAAATTTACTGGACAGTCCAACAACCCAAAGATTATCTTTGCTAGTTGGTGAACAGCTCTTAAGTGAGGACTGCAGAGAGCCTCTGTGTATTATAAGATACTCAACAGATAATTCTGTGGTTAAATAGAAGATGATAGCCACCTTTGAATATCAACAAAAGCTGGTTCATGACCCAGATGCAACATCATCTGGGTGTTGGATGTCTTCCCTCGATTCCTTGATACATCTGGGTTGGTAATGTATTTCCGGATAATTTATGAAGCATTAAGGCACTAATGTATAAATAGTGCAAATAGCATTTTGTGTTTCTTGAAGATTTCTCACGAAGTGGCCTTCCTATTTCAAGCAAAAAGTCATCACAGAAGGCCAAAGTCTTTTATCAAGTCCCTGCGTTGACAAGTTACAAGCTTCTGTTGACCTGGAACTTCCATCTGTCTTTGGTAAATTTGGGAAGTGTTTTAGTACATAAAATAATAATATTAGTCTTTTTTTTCTTGCAGTACAGGGAACTGTAAGCAAATATATCCTAAGTGATTTGTGCATATTCGGTTTTTGAATAAGCTTTGAAAAAAAAATTGTTTAGCTGAATTTAGTCTCCAATGTGGTTTTTTGTCTTTAAGGCTGGGATAGTGATATTGCAGCTCTTCTGCTGTTGCTGCATCTCCTGCCCCCCACATCTAAAGGCCACAAAAAAACAGCAAAGTACAAAAATGTATATATGAATATAGTCGTAGTCATCATATGTCAAGCAAACTGTTATCAAGAACATTTTACTTTTGACTGACATATGACATTTAACCCTTTAAAGCCTGATCCAAGAATAAAACAAAACAGAAAATTACTTTTTTTTGGTTTGAAGTCTTTATTTGGCCTTTTAACAACATATGTGAAAAAGGAAAAAACAGAAATGCATTTTTAATATTAATAATTTATTACTATGCGATAAGTCAAGATTATTTTTGTGTAGTCTTCTGCCCCCTGTTATCAAGTATATCTGATTGTGTAAAATAGGATTTTGAGCAAAGTTTTTAACATTAAATTATGAAAAAGGTGTCAGATGAAAAACATTTCAGAAACCATATGTATCAAATATGATACATTTGGCATTACAGGGTTTAATTTCAGGAAGGAGTCAGCCTTACTACTTTGCTGGAGAGAGTAGACACCAGACAACCATCCCTTCTCTGCATCGGTGCGCAAAAGAAAAATATTCAGAGGTTCATCATTGTTGTGGATCAGAGAGCTATCCCCTATGATGCTCTAACATCAGTGGTGGCTTTTGATGGGCTAATCAAAGCACACTTTGTCTTCAGCCTCTCATATCATGAGGCTCTTTGCAGTTTTTACACATTGATTCAAACCACAATCTACAACATTGACGTTGGGAGTGCAAAAGAAAGCCAACAAGTCAAGGAACTGAGAGCACGTCTGCTGAGAGAGCGTCAAAATTTTAAGGGAGTTTAAAAATACATTCTGACAATGTTCTTATGTTTTGTTTGTAAAATGCACCACAAAAGTTGTTCAGCTCTTTGTCAACATTTAAAATGTTATCATGGTTTATATTCAACTGAAAATATGCATTTAAAATGTGTAGAACAAGGATGTTTTTCATCGTTCTGTACTTAGAATGGCTCTAGAAAACATCTTCAGTGTACATAGTTATGATAGACAGGCAGAGATACAACTGGAAGTTGTCAAAGACAATCATTTTCAAGAACAGTTAAGTGATCATACATTTACTTCTGCATCTATATCACAGACTCCCACTGTGACTACACAGAAGTCACTTGTTGGAATGTGTAGATATATTGTTGCTCACTTACAAGCTTCTGGTCTTTCTGTAAGTGCTGTTCAAACAATCATTTGTTCTGTTGAGGAAGTTTTCAGTGATGTTCAGATTAAAGCAAGAGAAGTTAGACTTAAAACATTTCCCCCTCATAGTATGGAATCAGACGTTTACAAAAGAGTTGAGCACAGTTTAAACCCATTAGATAACCCTTTTTCAAAATGTAACACTGAAAAAAGACAGAAATATTATGATGAAAAATGGGAAATAGTGGAGCCTAAAGAATTTGTACTTGGTGTAAGATTGGATACACGTAGACATAGAACTACTGGCATTTATGGCCAAATACCTGTGACCGACAGATACATGTATATACCCATTTTAGGGACCTTAAATTCAATTTTCAAGAATAAAGAAATCTTGCAATCCTTCTTGCATGAGAAACAGAGACAGACTGGCTCATACAAAGACATTAATGATGGATCATATGTCCAAAACCATCCTCTGTTTTCACAAAAAAACATGCCTTACAGATTTTGTTGTATTATGATGATTTTGAAACAGCTAACCCATTGGGTTCCATGAAAGGGATCCACAAACTAGGTTATATATTTATATCACTTTAAAAAACCTCCCACCAAAGGTTAATGCTTTTCTTTTGAATGTACATCTAGCTGCTCTTTTTCATACAGAAGATTTAAAGAAATATGGGTTTGAAGAAATATTAAAGCCTCTGATTGATGAATTGAAAATACTGGAAACCGAAGGAATTAGGCTTCCATTTACTGAAGACCCAGTGCTTTAAATGGTTTATTAAGTTTGGTTGAATCATTTAGTGCAACAGACTGGTGTAGATTGTGTTTGGCGAACAAGGAAGAAATTCAGTCGGTTTTTAATGAAGATAATCCTGGGCTTGTTCTGCCCTCCAAAGAACTTCATGTTGAGCATTGTAATGCTTTAAGTGAGGAACCTACGCTCTCCACTGTTTATGGAGTTAAGCGATTTTGTGTTCTCAATTCATTACAATATTTTCACAGCACTGATAATTATGAAGTAGATGTTATGCATGATTTTTTACATTGGTGTAGGTTTATTTTGCATAACAAATTAAGGTTGTGTATTCAAATGTGGTAGAAATGGTATTTCTTAATTGCAAGTCAGGAGAAAAATGAACAATTTATCTTGTAATCTAACTTTGAACTCTGTTACAACCAGCTCGTTAAGGTGAAAGGGATGTAACACAAAGACCAGGTGTTCTTGGTAATGACAAAAAGTTATTTATTAGCTAAAGGAAAGATTCAACCAACACAAAAGCAGCAATCAAGCAACAAAAAGAGAAACAAAACAGAACACAAAACCAAGCGCATTCAAACCAGAGGATCCAAGGCAGTACAAACAACCAAACAAAACCTAAACAGAATTATTCAAAACATACCAAATTAAATTCAAGTACCACAGCCCAGTTTCAAAACAAAGTCTAGCTATGTGCCGAACTTTGGGGGTTGCCCATGATTGATGTCATCTTAGCCAACATCCTTCTCTCCCCCACCACCTCTGTGGCATCCAATGGACATTCCAGAACAGATCTTGATCTCCTGATCAGTCTATTTAGCCTGCTCTAGTCCCTGTCCACAGTCCCTGCGGATTCTGGGGCTGGTGCCATTGGATCCTGGGATCTTCCCTGTCGGTATGTATGGCTATGTGGTTTTAGTTTGTGTACATATTTACATACTCTATGTATACTTATGTATATCTAAACATATATGTAAATATCTGCTGGCGGGCCACCCTGCCTTTCACCCATTGACTACTGGGATAGGCTCCAATCCCCCCACGACCCCATTTGGGAATAAGTGGTTCAGAAAATGGATGGATGGATGTAAATATCTGTGAAAAGGTATGTATTAGCTTAGATATCCATGCATGTATTAATTTATCTTTTGTGAATTTTGGTCTGCTTTTTAAGGTCTGCTGAATGCAGATCCACTTGCTGACTCCAGAGGAATAAACAAAGAATCTCTTTATCCATTGTACAAAAACATTTTCTTTTTAAATCATTTTTTAGAGAGTAGGTATCAGTAAGAAAACAATCAAAAAGGATCAACCAAAATTCTGCCAACAGAAAAAAAAAGATAAACTGCAGTGATATCTAGTGTGCTGGCCTCAGGGAAAAAGCACAGTCAGGAAGGAGATTGGAGATCTGCAAAAATCGAAAACAAAGTCAAATGCAAAAATGCTTTGAAAAGCAAAACAGGAATGGATTCACAGATAAGCTAAATTGAACCGAATGGAACAGAATTATCAAGCATAGACATTAACTTTGGGAAACATGTGAGCCCCTCAGACCGAAGGGAAAAAGAAAAATAAGGTAATCAGATGGCACTAAGGAGGTGAAAGTTCTTGAATTGGTTGTAGGTGTGAACCCATGCCCACACCTGTTGAGGTGCATTCGGGTGCAAAAATAAAACTCAAAATTCCCAATACTAACAACAAGCATAACAATCAAACAGAAACCTATTCACACTATGGGCAAAAAGATTAATTATTAATGATAATTAATCATTTTTTATACCCTTTTACAGACACTTTCCACAATTGTATATTTTGTCTTTATTATTAGTTTCTATTTATGTTCAAATTTTAATATGGATATGTAATGTGATGTTGAGCTTGTACTGACTGTGTATGTCTTGTGATCATTGTTTACAAGCTTTTTTTGTTGGGGAAATCATCTGAAACAAACCTATTCACTCAACAGTTTTGAATCCCTTGTAATCCACTTATGAAAATGGAGCGTATGAAATCATTTTGGGGGGTGAGACATCATTTTGCGTGGTAAGTACCGTCTCCTCACAGCAAGAGGGTTCCCGGTTCAGGACCCTTCTGTGTGAAGTTTACATGTTCTCCCTGTGTCTGTACAGGATCTTCCAAGTACTCGAGCTTCCTCCCATCATCCAAAACCATGCAGGTTAGTTTAATTGGACTATCTTAATTACCCCAGGGGTGAATGTGAGTGTGCATGGTTGTTTGTCTCTGTGTAGCCCTGTGCTGGACCAGCAAACTGTCCAGACTCGACCTGCTTCTTGCCTGCTGTCAGCTGAGATAAGCTGCAGTGACCCCTAAGAAGATTCATGTCCCTGACATGCCACTGACGTCCCATATCATGAGGACCTTTGAGAGGCCAGTCCTGGAACAGTTAAGGCCTTTGGCCAGGCCCTTCACAGATCCACTACAGTTTGCCTACCTGGGTGTTGAGGACAGCATCATCTACCTGCTGAACAGAGTCTACACTCATATGGACAAGCCCTGAGCACTGTGAGAGTCATGCTCTTTGATCTCTCCAGTGCTTTCAACACCATCCTTCCAGCTCTACTAGGTGAGAAGATGACGGTGATACAGGTGGATGCCCTCATCGTGTCCTGGATTGTTGATTACCTGACAGACAGACCACAGTGTGTACGCCTACAGAACTGTGTGTCTGACGGGGTGATCAGCAACACTGAGGCCCCTCAGGGGACTGTCCTCTCTCCTTTCCTCTTCCCCCTTTTCACCTCAGACTTCAGCTATTGCACTGATTCCTGCCACCTTCAGAAGTTTTCTGACAACTCAGCAATTGTTGGCTGATAAAAGTGAATATAGGACTGCGGTGGGTAACTTTGTCACTTGGAGTGAGCTGAACCGTCTGCAGCTCAATGTGACAAAGACTAAAGAGCTAGTGGTGGATCTGAGGAGGGCTTAAAAACCTGTGACCCCTGTTTCCATCCAGGGGTCCACTGTAGTGGAGTATACGTGCTCCTTATTAAATAATAAGCTGGACTGGACTAGAAACACAGAGGTGTTCTACAAAAACGGCCAAAGCGACTCTTCTTCCTGAGGAAGCTGAGGTCTTTTAACATTTGTCAGATGATGCTGAGGATGTTTTGTGACTCTTTTGTGGCCAGTGCAATCTTCTTTGCTGTCACATGCTGGGGCAGTGGGCTAAAGGTCGCAAACAACAAAAGACTTAAAAAACTGATCAGGAGGGCCAGAGATGTTGTAGGGGAGGAGCTGGATACTCTGACGACCGTGGCAGAGAGGAGGATGCTGTCCAGGCTTCAGTCAATATTGGACAATGTGTCACACCCTCTCTATGACACACCGGCCCAGCAGAGGAGCTCCATTAGTAGAAGACTCCTCTCACCCAGATACACCATAGAGCACCACAGGAAATAATTCCTTCCTGTGGTCATCAATCTCTACAACGCCTCCCTCTGAGAGTCGGACACCCATCCATCCATCCATCCATTGTCCACCGCTTATCCGGGGTCGGGTCGCGGGGGCAGCAGCCGGAGCAGGGAAACCCAGACTTCCCTCTCCCCGGCCACTTCAGCCAGCTCCTCCGGGGGGATCCCGAGGCGTTCCCAGGCCAGCCCCGGCTGGCCTGGGAACGCCTCGTCCCTCCAGCCTCGTCCCTCCAGCCTCGTCCCTCCAGCCTCGTCCCTCCAGCCTCGTCCCTCCAGCCTCGTCCATCCAGCGGGTCCTGGGTCTTCCTCTGGGCCTTCTCCCGGTGGGACGAGCCCGGAACACCTCCCCAGGAAGGCGACCAGGAGGCATCCTGAACAGATGCCCGAGCCACCTCAACTGGCTCCTTTCCACGTGGAGGAGCAGCGGCTCTACTCTGAGCCCCTCCCGGATGGCCGAGCTTCTCACCCTATCTCTAAGGGAGAGCCCAGCCACCCTGCGGAGGAAACTCATTTCGGCCGCTTGTATCCGCGATCTCGTTCTTTCGGTCACTACCCAAAGTTCGTGACCATAGACGAGGGTGGGAACGTAGATCGACCGATAAATTGAGAGCTTCGCCTTTAGGCTCAGCTCTCTCTTCATCACGACAGACCGGTACAGCGCCCGCATTACTGCAGACGCCGCACCGATCCGCCTATCGATCTCAAGCTCCCTGCCCCCATTCGCGAACAAGACCCCGAGGTACTTGAACTCCTCCACTTGGGGAAGGACGTCCGCTCCGACCCGGAGAAGGCACTCTACCCTTTTCCGGTGAGAGACCATGGTCTCGGACTTGGAGGCACTGATCCTCATCCCAGCACTTCGCACTCGGCTGCGAACCGCTCCAGTGAGAGCTGTAGGTCCCGACTTGATGAAGCCAACAGGACCACATCATCTGCAAAAAGCAGAGATGCGATCCTAAGGCCACCAAGACTGACACCCTCAACACCTCGGCTGCGCCTAGAAATCCTGTCCATAAAAGTTATGAACAGGACCGGAGACATAGGGCAGCCTTGGCGGAGTCCAACTCCCACCGGAAACGAGTCCGACTTACTACCGGCAATGCGAACCAAACTCTGACTCCGGTCGTACAGGGACCGAACAGCCCATAACAAAGGGCCAGGTACCCCATACTCCCGGAGCACCCCCCACAGGATACCCCGAGGGACACGGTCGAACGCCTTCTCCAAGTCCACAAAACACATGTGGACTGGTTGAGCGAACTCCCATGCACCCTCTAGGACCCCGCTGAGGGTATAGAGCTGTTCCAGCGTTCCACGGCCAGGACGAAAACCACCCTGTTCCTCCTCGATCCGAGGCTCGACTATCAGACGGACCCTCCTCTCCAGAACCGCTGAATAGACCTTCCCAGGGAGGCTTAAGAGTGTGATCCCCCTATAGTTGGAACACACCCTTCGGTCCCCCTTTTTAAAAAGGGGGACCACCACCCCAGTCTGCCAATCCAGCGGAACTGCCCCTGATGTCCACGCGATGTTGCAGAGTTGCGTTAGCCAACGCAGCCCCACAACATCCAAAGCCTTAAGGAACTCCGGCCGGATCTCATCCACCCCCGGGGCCTTGCCACCGCGGAGCTTTTTGACTACCTCGGTGACTTCAGCCCCGGAGATTAGAGATTCCAGCTCCGGATCCCCAGGCTCTGCCCCTCCAATGGAGGACGCGCCAGTGGGATTGAGGAGGTCCTCGAAGTACTCCGCCCACCGATCCACAACGTCACGAGTTGAGGTAAACAGCACACCACCCCCACTGTAAACAGTGTTGGTGGGGCACTGCTTCCCCCCCCTGAGACGCCGGATGGTGGGCCAGAATCGCCTCGAGGCCGTACGGAAGTCTTTTTCCATGGCCTCCCCAAACTCCTCCCACGCCCGAGTTTTTGCTTCGGCGACCACCCGAGCCGCACGTCGCTTGGACTGCCGGTACCCATCGGCTGCCTCCGGAGTCCCACAGGCCAAAAAGGCCCGATAGGACTCCTTCTTCAGCCTGACGGCATCCCTCACCGCCGGTGTCCACCAGCGGGTTCGAGGGTTGCCGCCACGACAGGCACCGACAGCCCTGCGACCGCAGCTCCGGGAGGCCGCGTCATTGATGGAAGCGCGGAACATGGCCCATTCAGACTCAATGTCCCCCGCCTCCCTCGGAACGTGCTTGAAGCTCTCCCGGAGGTGGGAGTTAAAGCTCCGCCTAACAGGGGACTCCGCCAAGCGCTCCCAGCAGACCCTCACAACACGTTTGGGCCTCCCGGGTCTCACCGGCATCCTCCCCCACCATCGGAGCCAACTCACCACCAGGTAGTGGTCAGTGGAAAGCTCCGCCCCCCTCTTGACCCGAGTGTCCAAAACATGCGGCCGCAGATCAGCTGAAACGACAACAAAGTCGGACAGTTGAACCTCGGATTCAGGATGAGCAGTGTAGTTTTTTTTCCTGGCCGTGGAACGCTTGACCAGCTCTATACTCTCAGTGGGGTCCTGGAGTGTGCATGGGAGTTCGCCCAAGTCCACATGTGTTTTGTGGACTTGGAAAAGGCCATGTCCCTTGCTTTAGAGAAAGCTCAGACAAATTACTGCCACAAATTCCATCCATCCAGCAAATACATACCTTTCACAGATATTTACTTCCATTCATTTTCTGAACAGCTGGGGTCATGGGGGACTGGATCCTATCACAGAAAAAGAATAAGAAAATCTACTCAATGGAAAAAATTAAAAAAGTAAACTCCGAATGAAAGGCTTTTATTATTATTTTTTCTTAATTTTTTATTGATGATAAGGTGAAACCAAAGTCTTAACTATACAAGAATAAATTCTTTAAGTTGTACTAATGAGAATATATAAACAATTATATAATCGTTAAGCACTAAGAGATGCATGCTTCTCGTTGCATTTGACAAAGAATATTTTCAAATTTTGTAAATAAGTAAAGTTGATTTTTCAAATATTCATTACTTTTAAATGGCTAGTTTTACTTAAGGCACGGTGGTGTGGTGGTTAGCACTGTCACCTCCCAGCAAGAGGGTTCTGGGTTTGAATCCCGGGGGAACCAGGACCTTTCTGGGTGGAGTTTGCATGTTCTCCCTGTGTCTGCGTGGGTTCTCTCCGGGTTCTCCGGCTTCCTCCCACAGTCCAAAAACCTGCATGTTAGGTTGATTGGAGATTAGGAGTGAAAATGAGTGGTTGTTTGTCCTTGTGTGGCCCTGCGATGGACTGGCGGACTGTCCAGGGTGTACCCTGCCTCTCGCCCGTTGACCACTGAGATAGGCTCCAGTTCCCCCCGACCCCATCAGGGAATAAGCGGTATTGATAATGGATGGATGGATAGTTTTACTTAATACTTAACTCGCAATAAAATTGTCATATATGTTTGTAATAGCACAAGTTCTCTTCTAGGGGAAAAGAGGCCAAATAATCAACCATCAAACCACTTTTTAAGATTTATCCATCTTAAAAAGTGGGTCGCCAAGAAAACCAGATTGGGAAACACTTGGTTAATTCACAAGTTGGGAAGCTTTCTTAAACGTGTTCAATTGTGGAAATGTGGAAACATTTTTCTATGGAGAGACACAATATACTCTCAGATCTGGAGAAAATACCACTTAGATATTTTCTTCAAAATTGAATGACGAAAGGAACGTTAATGAGACGATCAACTTCTTAAAACTTTATAAATATATTCCTGCAAAGAGGAAGAGTAGTAAACTGGGGTAGTTTTAAAGTCATGAGTGAGATAAATATGAAAAATATAGATACAAGTAAACAAATAAATTAATTAAATTTAGAAATTAGTAACTGTATTATTAATTCGGCTAAAGTATTTATTCCTAGAAGTAGTGGTTTAAAAAAAAAAACAGAAAATAGTTCCTTGGTGGACACCAGAATGTTCAACAGCAATTAAACAGCGGAATAAGGCTTTTAAAACACTTAAGAAAACCATTTGCTTTCAAAATCTAATTAATTATAAAAGGAAACAGGCAGAAGTTAGGAAAACTATAAGAAATGCTAAAAGGGATTATTGGAGGAAATATTGTGAGTCTTTGGGGAAAAATACTGCTTTAGATAAAGTTTGGAATACTATTAGAAGAATGTCGGGAAATTCAAAAGAATATGTTTTCCCAGTAATAAAAGATAATGGAAATATTATAATAGACAATAAAAGTAAGGCTGAGTTATTAGGTAAAGGTTTTGCAAAGATACATAGTACAGAGAATCTAAATAACAAAGAAAAAAGAGGGCGCGAAATGACATTACGAAAGGATATTGAATTGGTCCATAATTGTCAGGATGGGTGGTTTGTTTTTTGTTTTTTTGTTTTGGAAGCCTGCCGCTTCCCACTTCCTCCACCAGATGCCGCCTAGGAGCAGAGCCCCTGGAGAAGCGTGCGGTCGAACCCGGGGACACACCTGCGGCGCATTTGCTGACGGAGGCTGGGAATATTTAAGAAGCGGCGAGCTGACACTTCCTTGCCTGAGTGTTTGTTTACCTTGGTCTCCCTGGATTCCTCCGGAGTTTTCTCTGAAGAAAAGGTTCGGTGGATCGTGTGCTTCGGACCACGGTCAGCCGCCCACTCGCTCCCCACCCGGTCTGTCTTGCCTGTCCGCCCTCCAACGGTTCACTGCCTCTCCACGCCGCCCTGGTCCCCTCCGTTCAATAAACTTTATTAGTACTTACAAACGCGTCTCCTGACTGTGTTCGTGCATGTGGGTCCGTAAACTGGAACCAAACATGACAATAATGATGTTTGTGAGGATTTTATTAACATGAAGTTTTCTTTGTTAGAATTAAATAAAGCATTGAAAAATTCCAGTAAATCTACTCCTGGGAATGATCAAATTAGTTATAGTATGTTAAATAATCTTAGTGATATAAGTAAAGAAATATTGTTGGAATTATATAATAAGGTGTGGGAGGAAGGGATATTACCTGATAAATGGAAAGAAGCCATTATTATACCCATTTGTAAACCTGGTAAAGATCCTAATTCAGCTGAAAGTTATAGACCAATAGCGTTAACATCGTGTATAGGTAAAATTATGGAAAAAATGATAAATAACAGATTAATTTATTTTTTAGAATCTAAAGGAAAAATTAAGTCTTATCAATTTGGATTTAGGAAAGGTAGAAGTACAATAGATCCGGCATTATGTCTGGAACATGAAATTAGACGGGCTCAGGTTAACAAGGAAAGTGTGCTAGCAGTCTTCCTGGATGTGGAAAAAGCTTATGATATGTTATGGAAAGATGGATTGTTGATTAAAATAAAACCAATAGGTATAAGAGATAAAATGTATAGATGGATAAAAAGTTTTTTAAATGAAAGGAGTATTCGAGTAAAAATAGGTGGGGAAATAAGTTCAAAATATCAAGTTGAAAATGGAACCCCCCAAGGTAGTATAATAAGTCCTATTCTATTTAGTATAATGATTAATGATATTTTTAGTAGTATAGATACATCTTTTGGAATCTCATTGTTTGCAGATGATGGTATTATTTGGAAGAGGGGGAAAAATATAGAGTTTGTAAATAAGAAACTACAAGAAGCATTACAGAAGGTAGAAGCTTGGGCTTTAGAATGGGGTTTTAGATTCTCAACATCTAAATCTAAATTTGTGGTTTTTACAAATAGAAAATTAAGTAACAATGTTAATCTCAAATTATATGGGGATGATGTAGAAAGGATAGAGCAAATTAAATATTTGGGTATCTGGTTTGATAAAAAACTTACATGGAAGATACATATAGATAAATTAGTTGAAAAAAGTAAAAGAATTTTGAATATAATGAGATGTTTGAGAGGAAAAGATTGGGGAGCGGATAGGAAAGCATTAAAGACAGTATATATTGGACTAATTAGATCAATTTTTGATTATGGTTGTATAGTATACAGTTCAGCTTCAATCAGTTTATTAAAGAAAATAGATAGAATACAATATCAGGCTCTAAGACTTTGTTGTGGAGCGATGAAAACTACCCCAGTTTCAGCTTTACAAGTGGAGATGGGTGAGATGCCACTGGAGCTCAGGAGAGAACAACTAGCCATAAACTACTGGGTAAATATTAGAGGACATACTGAAAGTCATCCACCATATACTACACTGCAACCTTGTCAAGAAAAAGAGAAGAAAAAAATTAATAGTTTTGGATGGACAATTATAAATAAAGTAAAAGATGTAGGAATAGATAACTTTATAATCAGTCCTGTGATTGTTATTCCGGCTATTCCATCATGGATCTTTGGACAGGCTGAAGTTGATTTAAACTTATTAAAGAAAGGGAGACAGTTAGAAAAAAAAGAGGTGGAAAATTATATAAAAAAAGAATATTCAGAATATATACAAATATATACAGATGCTTCTAAAACATTAAATGATAAAGTAGGTATAGCATTTGTAATTCCAGATTTAAATATTATGAGGAATACAAGAATAACAGATAAAGTGGCAGTGTATACAGGGGAATTAATGGCAATCTTAATGGCTTTAGAGTGGATTGAGGAAACAAGAGAGAGGGAGGTATTAATATGTTCAGATTCCAGTAGTGCATTAATAAGTATTTTAGAATGTAAGTCAGAATCAAGGCAAGACATAGTAGTGGATGTTTTGCACTCAATTTTTAGGAATAGAAATGGGGGATCTAAGGTTAAATTGGTGTGGATTCCTGCTCACATTGGCGTGATTGGAAATGAGTTGGCTGATGGTTTTGCGAAGAATGCAGTAAAAAAGGATATTGTTGATTTAAATATTAAAATAAGTAAAAATGCGGTAAAGAATATTATTAAATTGTATTTGAAAAAGAAATGGCAGGAACAGTGGGATAAAGGAAAGAATGGTAGATATTATTATAGTATTCAGAAAAAGGTTGGAGAAGTAAGGAAATGTAGTAGAATTAAAAAAGAAGAAGATATTATAACTAGAATAAGATTTGGACACACAGGGTTAAACAGCAATCTTAAAATAATTAATAAACATAGCACGGGGTGTTGTGGTTGTGGGAAGCTGGAAACAGTCCAGCATGTTTTTTTGGAATGTAATAAGTATAATCAAGAGAGAGAGAGGTTACGTAGGGAATTAGGTAGGAATAAAATAAAATTGGAGATTGGGGATTTGTTTCAAAGGTCATCTGGGGATGTGGTTTTTGCAAATATTTTCAGTTTTTTAAGAAGAACGGGTGTATTAGGAAGGATTTAAAAGATTGTTGGATCCATACTCCAATCTGGAAGGTGGCGGTAATGCACCAAAAAGTTGTTTGCCAACCGCCATAAAAAAAAGAGAAGAAGAAGAAGAGAAGAGGAAGAGTAGTAGTTACACGTATTTGACAGTGGGAGGCAGCAGTCTAAAATGTTGTGTCCAGTCTGTTGGGTAAAAAAAAGAAGAAGAATCATGCGTATCCGCTTTGAAATTATACCAAAGACTTTTAACCTCTAAAATAAGATTCATTTGCAAGATACAATTGCAATTTACAGTATCTCATATATACATCGTATAAAATTGTCACTTTTAAAATGAGCAAGCTTTGTAAAGCAGAAGAATATGAATCATATGAGATCGACGAGCAGAGTGAAGACGAGGAGAGAGCTTCGAGCAGGTAGGAAAGTCCATTAAACTATATGCTAGCTAGCTGCTACCATGTTAACTAATAAAAGGACCCTCACAAGTGTGGCAGAATTATGAGGTCTCTTCTGAAACAACCCGCTGCCAAGAAGCTAATTTTCATCACGTCGACCTCGTTGTTGTAAATAAAATCATTCGATTAAACTGAGCTGTTGAACAAGGCTAGTCAGTGTATAAAACAACTGTTTTGAACTGAATAATCATAGTGTGTTCGTGTATGAATACGTGTGAAATATATGCAAGGTCTGCGAAGTAAATGCTTCAAAAACTGTTTTTCAGTTCAGAGGATGAATTAGACGTGCTTCTAAATGGAACTCCAGATCAGAAAAAGAAGTTGATCAGGGAGTATCTGACAGGGGAAAGTGAGTCATCCAGCGGAGATGAGTTTGAAAAAGAAATGGAGGCAGAACTATCCAACACCGTCAAAGCTTTGGAGGGGTCCTGGGGTCCAGCAGCAGGTAACACATGCCCAAAAAAATATTCTTTTTTTTCAGGTTACGTTTTTCACCAATGTAGCACCTTAATAAATGTCATATTGTTTCCTTGGTTGATAAATGAGCTAACTTTTTCCTCTAGTCTTTCTTGCGCTTAATGTAAAGTTTAGCATTGAACAGATCTAATATCCTGTCTTCACTTGTTTGAACCCCCCCCAAACTGTACAAAGCCAGTCAAGCAGATGGACCGAGAGATGTGGTTGAAATCCCCTGTTGTTGCAATAAATGCTTCGGAATGTTGGGTTTGTATTTTAGCAACTATGTCAGAGATGATATCACACACCTTTTTGGGTTTCGCCCCTTGGGGCATGTAAACTGTAACTAGAAAATATCTAAAAAAATGTTGAAGGGGGGGGCATCTACTCCCTGGTCTAGGAACCCATCTTGGCCCTCTGAGGCCCTAATCAGCCCTGGGAGCGTAAGGAAAGGTCAGAGAAATTACATTTAGGCTCCCTATTCGTGGCTTTCATGTATGACAGAGAGACAATGAATGCAATTGGCTCAAGCTTAGAGGAGCCATTCCCACTGAATACAGCAGGATGTTTATGTTAATGACATTGACGACGGAGTAAGCTCATGCTTTAACCGGATGGCCATCTCCACATGGATCCATAAAATCACCAGGGACACAAGAACAGTATGGTTGAAGAAGGTGGAGGTGGAAGACAATTTACACAATGGGCACAATGGATGCAGCTGATCACCTGAGCAGAGACCCATCTCTGATTGTAAAAAACAAAACAAATTAACAAACAGGATGCTGTGTTTGTGTTCTCTGACAGACCTGTCTGTTGGACCAAGAAGTCAGGATGGGGAAGGGACTTCTCATCTTCCAAAGCCTCAAATGTATGATGATGTTTACTTTGATTCTGATTCTGAAGAGGAGGACACACCAAGTAAGAATAGTCTTGTGTGAATAATTGCTTTTACATATTATCCTCATCATAATGGTTTTGTTGAGTAAAGGTTAAAAGTTTGGCATGACTTTTTTTAGCATCTTTTGCTTAATTCTACTGCAGGCAGCTCCACAGGCCAGAGGAAGAGACAGCGTGTCATTCTAACCAATGATGAGCTTTTTTATGACCCAGAAGGGGATGAGAGGGACCAGGCCTGGGTAGATGCTATAAGGTGGACAGGTTTTCTTTTATCTCTCTTAAAACATTTATATGTTCTGTTTTTCTGTCATCGTCACTCAGGCTCTTATCTTTTTGTGCAGATATGGAAGTCACAAACAGTCACGTGCTGCACTCCAGTCACAGCCCCAAGATTTGCCAAAAAGTGATGCCATTCTAAACTGTCCTGCCTGCATGACGACACTCTGTCTGGATTGTCAGAGGTGAGGAGCAGTGCCCCTGTAATTTATTGACCACATTTCACAAATCTCATTTTCTGATCCAAGTATATTGAGTAGCTCAGTTATTTTTGATGGTTAATTAAAAGTGGTGAGTAGGAAGAGAAGAGTGTGAGTAGGATTGGCACATAACACAATACTGGACTCACAAGAAGAGTTTTTCCCCGGGTTAAAAAAACTTAAAAGATGGCCTGTCTAATTTTTGTAATGATATTTTTTTAAGTTACAAAATCTACAAAACAATAACAGGACACTAATAACCAGCATTTCCACACATTGTGTACATTTTTTTGGTAATCTTTTTACAGAACTCATATGGTTCTTGTCTTATTTGTCACACGTGGAGAAGGATAAGTACTTTTGCTGTTGCCCTGTCCTCTTTTAAGGTTTATGTCACAGCCAGCAGCAATGTTTCATTGGAGTGGCGACTTTTAAAACCAGATTGGTTGTATCAAGGAGGTTATTTTGTGAGAGCTATTCTGTGACCTGTGACTGAACTTTCAGTGTTCTTAGACAGAAAGAGGAGGAAAAAGACTCGCCCATACTTTTCCACTTGAGGTGGGAGAGAAGGTTTCTTGAGCAGCGGTTTTACCCAAGCTTGCTTGTATGAGGTAGGAAATCTGCCTGATGTCTGTGAACCATTAATCACTTGTGACTGCTGCAGTTACCATATGAGCTCTGGACTGGGAGGAATTAGTAGGAACAAGTAGTAGGACTGCTACGTGTGAGAAATTTAGACACACTGCTCTCAGTGAAAGGTGTGAATGAAGAAAATGAAGCACTATGATTTCTGCTTGCATGTGTGTTTTCAGAAGGTTCACGTGTGGGTAGTTCGATAAATTTTTTGCTTACAGCTTTATCAGTAAAAAAAAATAAGCGAAAGGTTTAGATTGGTTGCAGGTGGCGGAGGAGGAAGAGGGCTGTGTAGAGTTTTGACGATTGGAAAAATAGTTTACGAGTGATAGTTGTACTGTGAATCTTATCAGTGTTGAAAGTCTTCTTTTGCATCAGTGACACTTAATTAGAATTCTGACCATAGTACCAGTAGTTATGTTAGATCTACAGGATCTTTTGATTTGTTCCATTTCCTTTCTGCAGCCCTTAGGTTGGTTTGCAGTGAGAATATCATTAAGCCATGGAATCAAGTGATTCCAAGTGATTGATCAAGGATCAAGTGGGCTTGGTGGATAGACGACAGACTATCCAAGCAGGAGATTGGTGTGGAGCAGAGGGACTCTGTGGCCTCATCGACAGAGTGGGCCTCTGTGGCACATTTTCTTGTAAAAATTAGATCTAGGGCTTTGCCGGGTTTGTGAGTCAGAGGCCTTCAGTTGTAGTTCAAACGAGTGTATTGATAATAGAATTTTAGAAAAATTAAGGCAGTCAAGGTGGATTTGATGGACATTTCCTCCTGTCTACAAACCTGTTCCACAAAAAGCTTCCTCTTTTCCTTGGGACTACCCCACACTGGTTTCCCTTGGCACAGCCGTAAGCCTTCCCCACAATCTCTGTATGTTTAAGAGTATCTTCTGCCTTCTGAGCTGCAATTCTTCCATTTCCTCGCTTGGTTTGGTTTGGAACCACCTTACTAACCACTACATTTTTACTCCCAGCTAACAGGAGCTCTGCCCTAACAATCCATCCATCCATCATCAATACCGCTTATTCCCTGATGGGGTCGCGGGGGGAACTGGAGCGAGAGGCAGGGTACACCCTGGACAGTCCGCCAGTCCATCGCAGGGCCCTCTGCCCTAACCATTTAAACTCCTCTACTAGACTATATGCAGGGGGCTGGAGTATGCCTTTCCCATACAGTGCTAGAGTACTTAAATATCCAAGAACACCTAGCCATTTCCTAATGTAACTAATCTTTCCATTTTGTCCGTAACAGATAATTGAATGTTATACACAGATGGAGGCGACATCAACCTAGGACACAATCAAAACTACAGACATCAGAGCTTCAACTTTTCTGGAAGCCCTGGTTTATCTATTTTACCCAGTCCCAACTTCTTTCCTAAACTGCATTACCGGGTCTCTATCATTCAAGTCTGCCTGGTATCACTTACTTCTTGCTCGTAACTTTTTTCCTAATTATTGGAATATCCATCCATCCATATTCTATACTGGTTGTTTCAAACGGGGTCATGGGGAGACTGGAAGACTGGAGACAACAGGTACACCCTGGACAGGTCACCAGTCCATCGCAGTTATTGGATTGTATTTCTTTATATATTACCATTTTTATATCTCTTCATTTACCTCTGCTTATTGATATGCTTGTAGACTTGCTAGGTTTTATTTTCATACCAGCCCATTTTTTTAAGACTCAAGTATTCTCTTCAGACCTGGTACTCTTGTTGTTATTATTCATTACATATTATTCATGTAAGCCATAATTGGTGTGAGGTCCATATCCATCATCATTGTAATTGCTAAAAGAGAAATCATACACCCTGCATTAAAGGGGACATAGTATGGGAAACTAAGTTTGTAATCATTTCATTATGTACATTTGGGACTGTGGAGGGGCTATCAGCAGGCAAAGTGTGAAAAAAAAAATTACTCAGTCATACTGTTGTGGGCTGCCTCAGTCTCAATACAGGAGATAAATCAGGAAGTTTCAGGAATCGGTAGTTTACGACTTCATTAGCTCTAGCTCATTATAATATTCCAGCCTTTCACCTGCATGTTGCCACCCACCTCAGCTTATTCCTATCTGTGGCAAACGTTGTGGTAGCGTGAGCATGGTAGCGTTAGCATGCCGACGTCGGCACACCTCCCGGAAGAAGTAGGTGGATTGCCTGTGTCTCATTTGCATTTAAAGAGACAGGCACTCAAAACCGGGACTCTTTTGGCAGGGTGATTGAACTGCTATTGTGCTTCATTCTTATGGTATTTTGACCAAAGCTTGTCACAGACATTACATTAGGACACCAGGGAACTAGTTTAACTTGTTGAAATAGGGTATAATATGTCTCCTTTAATGCCTGTTTCAAGCCTCTGCCAACCTGTTGAAAAACCTGCTATACTTGGGCACAGTCTAATCTCCTGGAAATATGATCTAACTAAGTTAATAATTATTCTAAGCACCCTAAAATAATCAAATACTTTCTAAATAAGGTTATGTTGGTACGCTGAACCAAAACATTTGCTCAATCGAGGAATATAACATTCAAGTCCTTCTTCCCAAACTTTGCTGTTTGAATCGTATGCCAAATAATGCTCGTGTGTTCTAAACACCCTGTGGGTCCTGGTATAACTTGGTCATCTCTGTGCAAAAACACAAACATTTCCTGCTCATATTTAGAAGAGCGATCCCCCAGAACCCAGATATTTGCTTCTTTTCCATGGCATGTTTTATTTATTTTTTAAAAACTTTTTCTGACAACTTCCGTATTATCTGCTTTGATTACAGAGAAATGATCACTGACTACACTGTGCAATTTAAAGCAAAAAAATAATTCTCTGTCCATTCAGGCATGAAAAGTACCACACTCAGTATCGAGCCATGTTTGTGATGAACTGCACAATAAAGAGCGATGAGGTGCTGCGCTACAAAAATCAGCGCGAGATGAAACAAAGGAATAGGAGAAGTAAAAAGAAGATGGAGGTACATGGAAGGATGGAAACAGAGGAAGTTTACCACCCAGTTCAATGTTCTGAATGCTCTACAGAGGTGGCAATGTTTGATAAAGAAGAGGTCTACCACTTCTTTAATATCCTGGCCAGTCACTGCTGAAGGAAAATCAAATGGTGGTTATTTTCTTTCTTTTTTCTATAAATGCTTTCTGTAAATAACTTATTTTGTCTTTATCAGCAAATTTCACAGTATGTTACTTCTATGTTTTTGTTAGTTTAATAGACTTGCTGCAGGGTGTTTTTTTTGTTTTTGTTTTTTTCTCCATCCTGACACTATTACGAGGAATTTTATGAGCCAAACCACTTCTGAATAATTATCTTTAACAACTCGCATGGATCATATGTCATGTCTAATGAAAAAGGAAAATATGTGTCTGGTTCAGAAAGATAGTCAAATGCCCACAACCTGAAATATGTTAAAGAGAACGTTATTAGAAATGTCTCGAATTTTAATTGTACCGTCAAAATGATCTTATTAAAAAAAACTCTTCTGTTCTGTGTTATTACTCAAACTGTAACTGCACATTCTACAATCTCTAATCCTTGAAACATTTTTTCTTAAATAATCTTTTTTTTTTGTTCTCTTTCTTATTAAAATTTTCTGTTTTTTTTTTATGTGAAATTTTTTAAAATGTTTTTCAACGTGCAAC
Organism: Menidia menidia; assembly: GCA_907169785.1. Lineage (NCBI taxonomy): Eukaryota > Metazoa > Chordata > Actinopteri > Atheriniformes > Atherinopsidae > Menidia > Menidia menidia. The sequence continues at coordinate 17,597,349 of CAJRST010002224.1, read as the reverse complement.
GTTAGATACTTTCATATTGTTATCTCTACTTCATATATCCATCGTTTTTTGTTGTTGTACCTGCTTGTTCTAAATAAGACTGAGGCAAGAGTCTGTCCCAGCTGTCGTTGGGTAAATAAACATGCAAACTCATGTCTATTAAATTATTTTTTCTATTATCTTGTAACTTAGATCTGTCATATATCTGTCAATTGTGATGTTTGCAAGAAAGTTTAATTAAAGGATAGATTGCTTTGTTTATTGGGTAGAGGTATTTATGTATTTTCTACATGTTCCAAAACAATGGTAAGTGACACTTGTTATGAACTTTGTTATGGACTTTCTGAAGAATTCATATACACAGGGTTTAAACATGGAAAATATATTTAGGTGGATTTCCAGATGCCCATTTGTGTCTTTGCATTGAAGACATTTGCTGTGTTTACCCTGTTCCTCACTATCCAGTAAATGGTCTCATGCTTTTGTGTTAGTGTGAACAGCTAAGGCAGACAAAGGAAATGTCCACTCTTTATACTGTGTAGTGTGCTGGTCTCATGAAGCCCTTTAATTTCCTAAATAGCTGGATAGAGATATTGCACTTGTTGGAAGTTGTGAGTGAACATAATGACATGCCCATACATGGAAGAAGCCCGCCCCAGACTGCAAAGAAAATAAAAAATCGTTATTGTAGTAATATGTAAAACCTCTTGTGCACATACTGATTCCAAATAATATTTTTCATGGCGTCAATGTATCGAAATCAGCCCCGTTGTTTGTCAAAGTTTTTTCTTTAGGAAGAAAAAAATCGTAGCGTTCGCAAGGAATTGTGGGAAAGAATTATCTCCTCTGTCCGCACGTTATGGGGCAATATAGCTCCTTTTCAAACGTCTATAAGACACAAACAGTTGTTGGCTGCAAGATGAAAACTTCTGATATTTCCATCCTCTCAGTTAAGGTTCCTGAACAACACTGATAAATCCCAAAAATGTGCTGCGCCACGTCACATAATATATTTGAGTCGTCATTGGCTGAGATCTACCTCTTTATTTGACGTCACAACCTGTTGGACCATACGTTGACAAATCAAAGTGAAAAGAAGAATCGAGTCCAGGAAAGCCATGGCGCTGTTAGACTGTTGGAAGCAGTTGGCCTGGTTTTACAACCAATATCTTCTGGTTACGGCACTCTACATGTTAGAGCCATGGGAAAGAACGGTCTTTAATATCCTTTTGCTGTGAGAACGAATGAGGGTTAATATAACCTTGTATGCTATTCCCCAACTTGGGTGTCAGTGTGGCTAACTTGGCTAACAGGAAGCACTGTTAATGTTCACATTTATTTGTTATTATTTTTTGTTGGGCTGTGTTATATTTCAATTTAAAGAATCTAACAGATTAGTTTTACATTACCAGTGTGTCTGATTTTATTCGAATCAGATCATCTTTCATCAAGGTGTTCGCAGAGAAGTTCAGTTGTAGATCTCTTGACTGAACGATTGCTAAACGCTATAATTTTGTCAAGCGCAAATGTGTATTTAATGCTTACAAAAAGAACAAATTAAAGTCAGCTCTTAACTTTCAAAAGATTAGCCAAAATTGAATCAACTTATTTGGCGGAAAATGCGTGTTGTATTCTGGTTAGTTCGATACTATTATTGTGAATTGGAAAGCTTAAAATGTAAGATTAACAGTCTAATGTCTTCCTATAGGGTATTGACTTTATAATTATGTTTATAAATACATGTCCCTATTATTTAATGGCTATGATTATTTACGAAAACACTTGTTGGCTATTAATCTGAGAAGAGTCTACAGAGATGAGAGGAACTGATACATATATCAGTTAAGGGAGCTAAGTAATTGTTTCCATTTTAACCATTTTTGTTGCAGTTAAAACTGAAAATTTCACATTCATAAATCATTCCTTAACTCATCTTCTTCAGATTCTCTTCTAATCTCTGTGGCTGGCATGGCAGTATACACTGGATATATCTTTATGCCGCAGCATATCATGGCTATCTTGAACTATTTTGAGGTCCTCCAGTGAGAAGATGACCCTGGCTCTCCACTGGCTCTTCTGGCTGTCTGGTTTCCTGTGTATCTAGTTTCCATCCCACCCACTCCATCCCAGTGCCGATCTACTGTCTCCTGGGTTTACATCGCAGATGACCACTCATGTTAAGACTGAACTTCTGTTTTTTCCAAAATTGTGCATGTTTTTCTGAACACCATTTATTAATCCTCTGTTTCTCCATATCTAGAATCTTCTTTATTATCAGCAGTATTTCACTTGAAAGCACAGTGCTTTCTTAATTTTGCTCAGGTGCACTGTACATTTTTTCAAAAGGAATAATAACTTGGTAGTTAGATGAAGATAGTCGAAATTTCATTCCAGTTAGACATCAGATCATTATCGTAGAGTTTTTCTGCTGAGAAGGAAATCCATGCCTATTAGCTCAATGCTTTGCATTTCTATGTTAATATTTCTTTGTATTAAAACAAATGACAATTTATTGTTTAAAAGGAAAAACATTAAACCAGCAATGCAGAAAAGATTTACTCTGAACAATTGAGATTGAGTTTTTTGGGGCAAAAACTGAATCTTCAGTCCACAGATTCAGATGCTTAAATATGCAATTTCCAGGACTTGCATCCATATACCAGCAAGGCAAAGGTTGCAAAGAGCAAAGTTTTTGTGAAAACCCCTTTCACAGAAAGAGATTTACTCTCTCTTAAATGGATTTTAACTCCTTTTGTGAAGTGCTGCTGCAAGTCAAGTTTTTTACTAGATTTTATTTTTTTTATGTAGACTTTCAAAAACTTTAGCTTGGCTGTGCAAGTCAAAAAAGACTAAGGATTCAAGTTCTGTTCTGAGTCCCTTTATTGTACACAAATACAATTACAATATTTATTTTGTATGTGTCCATGATAAAGAATAGTCAACACTGCAGGTTGAAAAGCCTGCCAGAGAGTTTTTAAAGTAGCTGTACCCACAGAAGACATTTGTTTAATGCAACATTCCTTAGCTTTATTTTTTTTTTCCACAAGCAAATTTCACATGTTCTCTTTAGACTTCAGTTTTTAAACAAATTAATGGAAACCCTGACTGATAAGTCTTGAGGGGAAGGTAAGATTATTGAATGATCATAACATAAGTCCTACATTTTAGAAGCCAGGCAGCAGTTTATCAAAAATCAGACTTATTTTAATCTGGGGTGGAGCTTTTGATAATGCTTTTAAGAAAATTATTTTTCCCCTTATGTGGTGATTTTTATTTTTTTTAATGTTTGTCATGTGTGCCCCTTGCAAAAATGACTTTTTCCTCAAATGTGTGTATAATCTTGTATGCATATTTTAAAACTTTTGTAATGGGTTGTGCTATCATTAAAGAAATATGTTCTTAGAACCTTATTGTATAATATATAGATGAAATCATTAAAAATAGATTTGACAGTCATGCTTGTTTTATATGAACTTATTCTTAATTTCATCCTGACGGTGCTGTGCATTTCTTACGTGTTAAATTCTAAGGCTATACTAAGTACTGTAAACAAGTCTAGAAAGTTGCAATAAACTGCAGCTTTTTCAAACGTTGCAACAAATTATGAATAGATAAATCACTAAATTGTGATTAATTTGATGTATTTTGGATATTTTTAGTCATGACGGATACAGATACAAGATGTTTAATTTGCCTTGCTACAGAAGAAAGATCTTCTATAGCGGCCCGTTTTACAAACAATCTGAAGAAGGTTTTGACAGAAGAGACTCTGTTTTCCAATTACAATCGCATGAAGAGGATGGCCAGGGTTGTCCATAATGTTTTTAATTTTAAGCATAATCCTTCTTTGCATCATCATCTCCACAGTCATTCCCAGAACAGAACCAGTGTTCTTGATAGGGTTATTAAACCAGTCAAATTATATCTGTGACGCTTCTCAGTCATCCAGGTCAAGATTAACCTTGAAAAGTTCAGTTAAACGTGAAGTTTTCTTGAAAATGTTTCGCCTCTCTTCCAGAAAGTTTCTTCAGTTAATGATGATGGGGAGCACCGAGATTTATATAGTGTAGGTGTAACAAAGTAATTAGGAGGAAAAACAAACAAAAGGTGGCTCTGGTCCCTCCTACTAGGTGGGCCTGGCGGAGTTTAATAGTTTTTAGGGGGTTTCTGTTGGGCCGTTAACTCCCTCGTCAGAGTGGTTTCAGTCACATGCCTCTTTGAAGTGTGAGTCAGGTGAAGGCAAATGAGAGGTGACTCTTCAGGGTATTGTTCCTAAAAGTGTTTTGTATGAAGGGCTTTGTAGTACTTTTTATGTGCATATGTGTGTACCCATGAACCCCTGATGACTTATTTTTGCACATCTAGTGACTTGTGAGAGAGTGTGTCTACCATGCCTACCACATGCATTATGCATGTTAGAGGTAAATGCTGACTGTTGTTCTTGGCTTATTTGTTTTTTAAATATTATTTTATTGTTGTGTTTTTTTTACATAGTTATATCTGCATGTGATGTGATTACATTTTCCTGTATGTATTTGCGTGAGCTGTGGCTGAAAAGGATTTGAATCCCTAATACTGAACACCACTGGGCCCATCAACTTGAAATCCATTGTTTGTCTCAACAATGTTCAGAAAAGGACTAAAACTGGACCTTACTGTTAAAAACAAGTTCATGCACAAGCATGGGGCTAGAGAGTCAAGGGAAGTTCCAAATATTTGCATGTTTAACATAGTAACGTTAATAGTTTCTTTATTTTCGATACATTAGTGTTCATTTGATATGATACCTGTTTAAACATTGTTATGAGGATGGTTTTAGATGTTTAAAGTGAATGCAAATATTTGTTTTTAGGTGATGACAGGCTCCTTGACACCTTGGAACAGCCGCAATCCCTGTGCCAAGGATTCAAAGCTCCCCTTGGGGCTTTGAACTGAGTAGAGAGAGTGACGTTCTTGTTGAGAGCCAGGGAGTATTTGATCAGTTTGTCAGTGAAAGATGGCACACCCCTTCACCGATCAAAGAGGTCCTTTTCACTTCTCAGTTCACATATTCTGCATCAAGTTCATAAGATGCCCTGTTCTTATGTTCTGATTCAGGTTTAATTTGTGCTTTTTTGTCCTGTGTTTTATTTACTGTTTTCAATTTATCTTGTTTTTAATTGTTGGAAATAGCTTTTGTTCAGTGTATCTTCAGGTCTTACAGGCATGGACATGGTATGATATCATTTGCAGCAGGTAAGATGGCACCCACTATCTCACTGTACTCCTCAACAACTGTCTTGTGCCAGTAAAGTTTTGTAAAGGTTGCGTAATGATATTATTATTAATAATAGTAATAATAATTATAACTTTGATTCATATCGTGCCTTTAAATAAAAACCCAAGGTTAATTTACAGTGAGAAATAAAAGATGAATAAAGGAGATACTGTTCCTAGTAAATTGGCTGTTCAGTTTAACAATTGATTCCACCTATTCCACCTTGGAGTGTGGCTATCCCTGCCACCCATTACTTTTTCACAGCTGATGGATATGGTAGCAAAAATTAATTTACCTCTTTTGATAAACGAAATTCATAGGTGCTTCCTCGAGTTGTCTTATAATAGAACCTGGAAAATTACACTTTTCTTTTGAAAGTACCTGTCTGTCGTTAGGTTTGTGATCAACACTGACACCCTGATTCCTGAGCTGCTCCAGCAGCTGAATTGGCTATGAATATGAATTTAACTGATTTTTTCATGTAATTAAATTTTTATTTAATTGGAGTTGATTGGGCTATAATTACTTGGAGTTGGACTGGATTATTAAACCACCTCGATATTAAATTTGTTGTGATTTAGCGCTACATAGATCAAATTAAATTGAATTGATTGTTAATGTTCTTGTTTTTTCTTGAATATTTCAAAATTCTGCTACTAAATTCTGCCCCTGGAAATTAAAAGAACCTATTTTGTTCATCTATGTCTGTCTGTCATGTCTGACGTTTGACAAACCTTGTAAAAATAGCTTGACAACTGTTCGATTTATGATCACTTTTATTGTGCAAAAAAAAACATTCCTCAATGGATATAATGTACTATAGGAGCAACCAGAACTGTACCAAGATGGCCCCCCTGTAGGCACGTCCTTTTAGTGGTCGGGAGGAGTCAATGAGTAGTCTACGTACTATATGTCTATGGATATAAGCCCTTTCAAATGTTTTATGTCTAGAGACTGCCAGAGTGAGTAAAGGAGTTCAACAGTTACAGCAGGATTCACTGTGAAAGAAGAAGTCCTGGTATGACCCATTGGTAAACATAGGTAATTGAATTTTCCTCTTTCTGCAACTGTCATAGCTGCAAAAAGGTACTGTTCAGTGGTGTTTGGTATTCAAAAGACTCTTGTCAAAGACCTTCAACTACAGGTTGCAAGTTTCTCCGAGCATTTGTCGAAAATGTCAGGATAAAACACTGTAAGCTATTTTTGTGCTTGAGTTTTTTTATTCGGACAGCAGTGTGTTCAAAACATTGTTGGCCATTCCATGTGCTGTCTGCTCTGACAAGATGAATGAAACAACAGATTGGATTTCATCATTTTTACATTTTCCATTTTTTCCATCCAGAACCGGGATGACATACTTGCCTGTCCAGAGAACTCTGGACTCTCTTAGGGCAGAGTTATCTGCCCTTTCGCCTTTTACTTCTCCCAATAGCAGAATTAAGATAGAACTCTCAGCTTTTACTTCTTCTGACATTGATAATGCTGCTGGACTACTGGGAGACACTCAGAGTAGGCTCTTCATCACCATCTCATCCATGGCCATGGCGTCTCAGGTATTTGAGTTAAAGAGGATGGATGAGGAATCACAGCTTCCCACCAGCCAAGGATCTCCTGCGTTTCCTCAGGAAGACATTGAGATGAGAGGGGATGTTTATGATGACTGGGTACTTTCAAGTTTTATCAAAGCTGTAAAAACTGCAGCGCTCCATCTGCTTAACATCACAATCAAAATGTTCCAGGAAGAATACTGCTACAGTTGTTTGTTGAATCATCCCAGTTAATAGATGCCTCAGTTTAAGGAAGGTCTCAAGGATGACTTCTTTCAACATCACTACTATGGTTTGATGTAGAAACGTCATAATCAACAGTTCATTGCTTTAATTGCTTGCCATTCAGAAGCTCTTAAATCCTCACAACATTCATGACGAAAACATATGGGTAAATGCGGTGGCAGAAGCTTACTTGTAAGAATCAGCATTAGCCAGGAAAAATCTACTCTCCTACTCAAGAAATGTATGAACAGTGAGTTGTTTCTGTCAGGGTTAAATGAGAGTATTTAGATTTAGTTTCTATCTTTTTTCTATTATCATAAAATGACTGTATTGAGTTTCTATATATTTTTTATTGTTAAATGAGTATATTAAGTTAATTTTGATTTAGTTTCTGTCATTTTATTAATCTCCAAAATGAAAATGTTTTCATCTGCTTACTCTCAATTGTAATGAGTACCAGTTTACATTCATTCATATTTCCTAATTATCTTTATAAAATTGTTTAAAAAAATTGTGACCATAAAATAATACAACAAAATCCAACTGCAATTGTGCTTTCTCTCATTTTATTATCAACATGCATAAGCAGGTATAGCAGGAAAAAACTGAATAGGATATCACAAACTCTCCCACCCAGGTAGTTTGTTGTAATTAAAAACCTGTGTGATTGTTTAAATACATTAACCACACTGCAAAGTTTTGCAAAACTGTACACCAAGCATGGGGCTACTATAATATCAATAATACCAATAATTAAAATCTTTGTAAATGATTGTGTAGTGGCCGTGGGGGTAAGGAAAGCTTCAGTTTACATCAGAAGTCAGAAATCAGAAATTGTTTTAATGACCAAATGTACACAGGAAGAACACAGAAATTTGACCTGGTATCCAAATGCATTAGGACAGTTTTAATAACTATTTGAACAAATGGAAAGAAAAGGTAAAGTGTCTGTAGGAGTGGCTGGAGGTTTCAGACATCCTTATTTAAGAGGGGTAGTGGCCCGGGGGAAAAAACTGTTCAGGTGCCTGGTGGTTCTGATCATGATGGATCTGAACCTTTGACCTGATGGGAGGAGTGTGAATAAGGAGTGAGCTGGGTGAAATGGGTCTTCCACTATCCTCCTAGCCCTCTGCTGGGATCTACTATTGTGCAGAACACATATAGGCTCCTGTTGCAAGCCTGTGACGGGACTCACTGTACACACGATGTGCTCCAGTCTGTTTTTGGTCTGGGCAGAGGATGCAGGGTACCACACAGTGATGGAGGAGGTGAGGACACTCTGAATGGTGGATCTGTGGAGCGGACCATGTCATATTGCGGAGAGGTCTGAAGAAGAACATCCTCTGATGGCTTCATGGACAAGTGTGTCTCCCACTTGAAGTCGCTGGTGCCCAGGAACTTCACAGACTTCACCACCTGAACAGCGGAGCTGTTGATGAGAAGTGGGGGGTGGAGGGGCGGTTGCCTGCCGAAGTCTATGACCATCTGTACTGTTTTGTAGTTGCATGTACACCACATTGCCAGCTGTGACACCATGTCCCTGTATGCCATTTTATCGTTGTCCTTTATGAGGCTCAGGACAGTGGTGTCAATTGATGAGTGGCTGGTGAGGCAAACCTGCAAACAGAATTCAATGTAGGAACATACGGTGTTGGCGAAGCAGCCACCGCCATCCTCAGGGCCTCTCGGTGACTCCCAGTCTTTAATGCAATCCTGAAGCATGTCAATTGGCTCTAGAGTCCACCTCCTCACTGTAGTCCTGGATGGTTTGGACTTTTTCAGTTGCTGTCTGTATGTGGGGACCATCTGGGGTGGAGGGGGGCACACAATTATTTAAAAAACATCTCCATGGAAGTCAGCACAGATATAGGTAAATGCCAACATCATGAACACATGTGGGCGGTAGGGATGTGGAGGAACACACTTGTGTGTCTGTATGTGTAAGTGGGCAGAAAGGTCATTTCAGTTCACAGTCACTTGATGGAATTTGTCATTGTGAGGCAGACGCTCCTAGGAATGGGGTGGGGCAGAGCATCCGTCAGCAGTTTCATACAGGGCAAAAGTTGCTGTAAAGAAGCTCCAAAGCTGCACTTCGGGGAGTGTTAACCCAATGCTTTAGTTGGAAACCTGAGAATAAACTGGAGTATATCAAGAGTAAAAAATGTAAATTTATTGGATCACAGTCAAAGTATTTCGGCGTTGGGCGCTTCACAGATAAACCATTTCTCTCAGGGTCTCAGTCGGCCAAGAGCCCCGAACTCCGTGTGTAATAGGTCTTTGTCTCCTGGGCTGGTTACAACCCTCAAAGAATGACTGGACACAATTGAGGCCTATTGGCTAGTTACCTCTGAGACTAACGAGCCAGGTCGTAATTCATGTAGATTACATTGGAATGTGGTAACAAATGGTGTGTGTTGACCTAAAGACGTGGATCTAATGCAACAGAGAAAGAAAAGGAGGGAAGGGAAAAGACAGAGGAGAGAGTCTGTATTCACAGCCAGAGACTTCAACACAAAATTATCGTTCTATGGTACACTACTGAAACCCGCAAATTAAAGCAGATATCTCGGAAACTTAAGAAGAACTGGCGTTCAACCAAGCTGGAAAAGTCTTGTTTATCTCGGCAAGATAGTCTTAAAGCTTACAGGAAGGCCCTCCGTGATGTCAAATCAGCATATTACTCATCTTTAATTGAGGAAAATAGGAACAATCCCAGGTTTCTTTTCAGCCCTGTTGCCAGGCTGACTGAGAGCCACAGCTCTATTGAATCAAGTACTTCAATAGCTCTCACTAGCCATGACTTCATGAGCTTCTTTAACGATAAAATTCTAGCTATTACAGGGCCGCAGCCGTAGCCTAATGGCTAGAGCGGGCGGCCCATATACAGAGCCTTTGCTCGCAAGCGGGCGGCCTGGGTTCGAATCCAGACCTGCGGGCCCTTTCCCGCAGGTCTCCCCCTCTCTATCTCTGCCCCCTTTCCTGTCAAGCTACTGTCATTAAAGGCCACTAGAGCCAAAAAAATCTTTAAAAAAAAAAATTCTAGCTATTACAAACAAAATTCACCAGACTTGCCCTCAATTGGCATCGACTTATCTCTAAACTCAGTAACTGTTGGACCAGAACCAGTTATACGTTTCCCTCAATCTTTGTCAACTAACTTCAATAATTTCTTCATCCAAACCTTCAACTTGCCTCTTGGACCCCATCCCGACTAGGTTGCTTAAAGAAGTCCTACCCTTAGTCGGTACTTCTTTGCTAAATGCGATCAATCTGTCCTTATTAACATGCTATGTGCCACAGTACTTTAAAGTAGCTGTAATTAAATTAAATTTCGAAAAAGCCTAAACTGGACCCAGATGTTTTAGCCAACTATAGCCCTATATCTAACCTTCCATTCATCTCCAAGGTCCTGGAGAAAGCAGTAGCCAAACAGCTGTGTGACTATCTACATAGCAATAGCTTGTTTGAGGATTTTCAGTCAGGATTTAGAGCTCATCATAGCACAGAGACAGCACTGGTGAAAATTACTAATGACCTCCTAATGGCATCAGACAAAGGACTCGTCTCCGTCTTGGTTTTATTAGATCTTAGTGCTGCTTTTGACACCATTGACCATCAGATCCTATTACAGAGACTGGAACATTTAATTGGCATTAAAGGAGCCGTTCTAAGTTGGTTTAGGTCCTATTTATCAGATCAGTTTAAATTTGTGCATGTTAACGATGAGTCCTTCATGCATGCCAGAGTTAGCCACGGAGTTCCACAAGGATGCGTTCTCGGACCAATCCTCTTTACGTTATATATGCTTCCTTTAGGTAATATTATCAGGAAACACTTTCACTGCTATGCAGATGATACTCAGCTATATCTATCGATCAAGCCGGATGAAACTCATCAGCTGGCTAAGCTTCAAATGTGTCTTCAGGATGGTAAAACCTGGATGACCTGCAATTTTCTAATGTTAAACTCAGCTAAAACTGAAGTTATTGTTCTAGGGCCTAAGCACCTCCGTTATCTAGAGATATAGTTTCCCTGGATGGCATCGTCCTGGCCTCCAGCACAACTGTGAGAAATCTTGGAGTTATCTTTGATCAGGACATGTCGTTTAAGCAAATTTCAATAAGAGCCTTCTTTCACCTTCGTAATATCTCAAAGATTAGGAGCATCCTGTGTAAAAATTATGCAGAAAAACTAGTCCATGCATTTGTTACTTTTAGGCTGGATTATTGCAACTCCCTACTATCAGGCTCTTCAAAAAAGTCCATTAAGACTCTTCAGCTGATCCAGAATGCTGCAGCACGTGTTCTTACAGGAGCCAGAAAAAGAGATCATATTTCTCCTGTCTTGGCTTCTCTGCACTGGCTTCTTGTTAAATCCAGAATAGAATTTAAAATCCTTCTCCTTACGTACAAAGCTATTCATGGTCAGGCCCCATGAATAGAGCTCTTAGTACCTTACTGCCCTACCAGAGAACTTCGCTCCCAGAACGAAGGGTTACTTGCAGTTCCTAAAGTCTTGAAAACTAGAATGGGTGCCAGAGCGTTCAGCTATCAGAGTCCTCTTTTGTGGAACCAGGTTCCAGTTTGGGTCCAGGAGGCAGACACCGTGTCAATATTTAAGAGTAGGCTTAAGACTTTCCTTTATGATAGAGCTTACAGTTAAGGTAAGTCCACCCCTAGTTGTGCTGCTATAGGCCTAGCGGGGGATGCATCATGATGCACCAAGCTGCCCTCTCCTTTCTCTCTCTCCCTCCCGGTGCAAAATCATTCCATTAACAATGTTACTAACTGGACTCTCTCCCTTCCCCGTAGTTGTGTGCTTTCTCGTCCCCCTTTACTCTCCTCTCTCCACCTATCACTTTCTGCAGATATTCCTGGCTCTGGAGCTGTGGGGTCTGGATCTGTGCTTGGGAGTCTCCTCCTGTCACTTCCTGCAGGTGTTCCTGGCTCTGGAGCTGTGGGGTCTGGATCTGTGGTTGGGAGTCTCCTCATATTACTTCCGGCAGGTGTTCCTAGAGCTGTGGAAGCTGGATCTTTGTGAGTTCCCTGCTGTCCCCGTGTTCCTACACTGCTACAATTACAGCCGCTCTTCAAAGTCTTATTGCTCTCATTACTGCTATCATTATCATTCGTATCAATATCATTACCGTTTTTCATCCAGTCTATGTGTTACTGTGTAGGTTGCCTCTCTCCGCTCCCTCTGTCCTTCTCTTTCTCTTTCTCTCACCCCCAACCGGCCAAGGCAGATGGCCTGAGCCATGGTTCTGCTCGAGGTTTCTGCCTCTTAAAAAGAAGTTTTTCCTTGCCTGTGTCGCCTAGTACTTGCTAGTGGTGGGAACTGTTGGACTTCTGTAAAAAACTTCCGAGTAGGGTCTGACCTGCTCTGTTTGGAAAGTGCTGTACGATAACCAGTGGCGGCTGGTGATAAAAAAATCTTGGTGGGGCTGGTGTGCCAATAGATTTCCCTGCCAAACCCAGTACATGCATTCAAGTTAAAAGTCGTAAAATTAGTACAATTCCAAAATAAGCATTTAATTCCCTCATCAGAATCAGCAGTTTACATAAACAGTTAACCATTTAAAGCTATATTAGGTCTTATTTTTGAAAGGAACAGTATGAAATACAACACTCAATTTCACTATCCTTTACATAGAATTTTTCCACCATTGTCCTTCTCACGAAAGGGGAACTCACTAAAGATCTCACTGAAATATGTGAAAGCTGCTCTTCAACTGTCGTCGTCGCCGTCATCTCTACGTCACTGCCTGACTGACCACTAGCTATATGTCTATGGCTTTGGGGCGCAGGTTCCAGGCCCCCCAAAGCCATTAATTTCGGTGATGCTGATTGGCCAAATATTTATTAATTTTACTTAGCATGATTATTCAATTGGTTATTTCGCTTCACTTCTGGGGCGCTTGGGGCTAGCGCCCCAGAAGAGAAACGATACGTTCTGTGGGTGGAAATGCACTGTTGAATGAGAGTCAATTGGTGGAAGTGTTGTTTTAATAATTTATATTACATGTAGCCACATACTTTTAAGTAAAACTGACATTGATAAAACTTTTAAAATATATATATATATATTAAGGCTGTCAAAATAACGCTTAAGTTTCGATTAATTAATTTTAGAAAAAATAACGGATTAAAAAAAATAACGCACATTAATCAATGTCGTATTGACCTTTGACCCGGAACCGTTCTCGTAAGTCACCATTAGACCAGAGACGGCTGAATCTTTGATTAGACTCTAAAATAAAAGAGGGAGACGAGAACGCGCTGCCTGGGTCATTGATTTAATCATTTATTTATAAAAAACGCCCTGACGGAAGTGTTGACAAAAGTAAAGTCATCTGCAATCTGCAAATTTGCTTACCCCCGGACTCCGTCAACCCTTAAGTACCACATCAGTGCAAAGCATCCAGGAATTAACCCGCAGGTAGGACCACGACCTAGCACGTCCTGTGATACAAGCTCTAGCTGTCAACTTCATCATCAAACCACACTGGAGCCAACACTGAAACGGAAACTAAGCAAATCTGCAATTCCCTTGCTAAATGGATCGCAAAGTCTTGCAGACCAGTTTCATTCGAGTCGTTTGCGTTAGCGATGCTAAAAACGGAGACCAGGCTTTCGCCGATGCCTGCGCCCAGCAGTTTTTGTCTGTGGCGGAGGCATGGGGAGTTCAACCAAAGATCACCACGGTCGGCACAGACAGAGGGGAAAGTCATGATATACTGTAAATATATACAGTATATCATGACTTTCCCCCTCTACACCTAGGGGGGGCAGCGCCCGAGCGCCCCCTATGGGCCGGTCGCCACTGACGATAACTGTTGCGATGTGGCACTATATAAATGAAATTGAATTGAATAAAGACCAGTTATGTGTGCACCTATTGTTGTGAAGTACAGTAATTGAAACAGCTTTTTTTTCTTCATGTTGGCTGCATTTTCTGTACTGACTTTTTTTTTTTTAGAAATGTTTACAAAAGGGGTTTCAAACTGGATCTCCTCTTTAGATGCCAGATAAGCTCCCTTTTTTTTCTTTTTTGTAATGATGGCAATAACAGTAGCAACCTTTTTTGTTTAATATTTCTCTAAGTGGTGTATTGTACTTATGACCTTACTTGAAGGAAAAACTGAAGGCTTACAAAAACTATGTATTTTCTGTCTAAACCTGGGGGGTATACTAAGAAGCTGGTTCAGTAGTAAAGAAGGTTAAGTTATCCTTGTGGTATAGGTAAAGCAGAGCCAGGAGTCATAATTTTCTTAACTAAATGATACCTGCAGGTTTACCACTTCCTGGAGGTTAACTTAACCATGTTCTTAGTATACACCCCCTGGTCTAAACTTTGCCTGCACTGGTTGTGTACAATTTTAAAGGGTATAGCACTGACCTTACTTGAAGAAGGAAAACTGAATGCTTACAAAAAGGCTGTTTAAACTTGATCCAAATTCCTCTTGCACTTGGTTGTGTTTATTATTTTAAGTGAATTTGACCTACAAAGTTTACCAAAATATAAAAATGTCATTCAAACTGCATTTGCCTTGTTTTACTTTAACTTATACTTTTCATTACATTACGTGAGTACATCTATTTTTACAGTAATTTTCATACTTAAGTACAAGACATTTCAGATACTTTAAGACTTTACCTCAAGTAACATTTCAGTTAGTGACTTGGACTTTTACCAAAGTCATGTTTGGCTTTTACTCTACTCTTGACAAATTGATGCTGTATTTGCCGCAAAAGGAGGACCTACACCATACTAATAAAGTATTGTGGTCCAAAACCAGGTGTTTCAGTTTCATTGTCCAACCCCTGTACATACCTCATGGAATGTGATGAAGAACACAAACACAAAGGTAAAAGAACGCACATTCATTTGAGCATAACTTTGTGATTGAAAGTACTTTTTGGATTAATGTTGCGAAAGCTACTTATTTCTGGTTTATACTGGAAAGTGTGATATCATAAGTCAGCACCTGTGAGATTTTGTCTGACAAGGAAGGGAATGTGTTAAATATCACTTACAAGGCAGTTTTACCTAGTTTTGAATCATTACTTTGAAGAAACACAAAAATCCTGTTTTATCTATATCAGTGAATAATGGAATGTGTTGAATAACACTTTGAAACTCATTTTACCTAGGTTGTTGTAGTGTCTGAAGCACACAGTAAAGCACAGACTGTTCTTTTCGTAGAGCGTAAACATTGGAGAAAACACAGTCCTAAGGTAGAGTGGAGGGAGGATGCTCAAGCTATGGAGGAAATATGGACATGGCCTGACAGAGGACAAAAAAAAGATATGTTCATGATAAGGACAAGGTATACCCTATCTGTACGTCTGGAGGGAAACAGCCTGGTGGTGGACCAAAAAAGGAAAAGGTTTATGATATGGATAAGACGTAAGACAAAAAGTACAGATATGGGAATACCAAATGTGGGCAGACACACCCAGAGTAGGGAAGAGTTGTCTCTGAGACCTCCCCAGACTTGAAGCATCAATCTGTACTTCTGACTCGGACCTGGGTGACAATAAAATCCTCTTTTGTTCGACCAAGTCTGCCTCAGCAGAGTTTTTCTTGCAGAACCTTCCCTTGAGATATTTGAAGATGATCATCCCATAATTCACCACATTGGATTCATTACTGTGAAGTTATAGCAAAATCCTGTTTAGTGCATATCTAAGTGAAAGCTGCTTATTCATGGATTTCTACTTGAATGTGTGAAATTTTTTTTATTCCAAGTTAGTACCAGTGTGACTAACTTGGTATAAAGTTCCACTGATACTAACTTGAAGTCGAAAGATATCACACTATCAAAATTTCCCAAATTACAGAGATACACATGAAATAGGATTTTTGTGTTGCTTGAAAGTAATGACTCAAAACTAGGTCAAACTGCTTTAAAAGTGTGATTTAGCACATTCCCTGCATCGTCAGAAAAAATCATATCAATGAACAGAACTGCTACTAACTTGGGTTCAAAAGATATCACACTTTCCTGTAGAAATCCAGAAATATGCAGCTTTTGCTTAGATATACACACAACAGGATTTTTGCTATAACTTCAAAATAATGAATGAAACCTAGGTAAAATGACTATCAAAGTGTTTTTTAGTACATTACCTAATTTGTCACAAAGAATCACACTGATACTAACTTGCAGTCAAAAGATATAACACTATCAAAATGACCCAATTCACTGAGATAAATATCAAACTCGATTTTTGAGTAAATTGAAAGTACTGATTCAGAACTAGGTCAAACTGCTTTGAAAGTGTGATTTAGCACATTCCCTGCCTTGTCACAAAGAATCATACTGGTACTAGCTTGCAGTCAAAAGATATCTCACTATCAAATTCCTAAAATGTAAGAAATATACATCAAACAGGATTTTTGTGTAACTTCAATGGATTGATTCAAAACTTGTTCAAATCCCATTGGAAAGGTTCTACATCACATCCCATGACTTCACAACCAAAATCTCACTTGCACTCACTTTCAGTCAAAAGATATCACACTTTCCAGTAAAAATCCAGAAATAAGCTCCTTTGGCCATGAGATGCACAAAAAAGGATTTTGCTATAACTTCCCAGTAATGAATACAATCTAGGTCAAATAACTTTCAAAGTGTTGTTTAGCACATCCCCTGCATATCAGTGAGCTCTTGGTGGATGGAGTTAGGGTCACGGAGCCGCTTCAGATCCTGGAGGAAGCCAGAGCCTTTTATGTCGAGCTGTACTCCTCACCGGGCATCCAGAGGGACTGTGTTAGCAATAAATTGAGCAGAGAGGACAGTGACTTCTGTGAGGGGCAGCTTGGTGTCACAGAAGTGCAGGAGGCGACCGTCCAGCTCAACAAGAACAAGAGCCCGGGTTCGGATGGCCTGACGGCGGAATTCTTCCAATTTTTTACACCCTCTCTTTCTCCCATGCTGCTCAGGCTGTATGAGACTATGCAGAAGGAGCAGCGGACACCTGCCACCCTGGTAACTGGCCTTTTAACCCTGGTTTATAAGGGGGGGGAGAAGGCTGATCTAGCTAATTACCGGCCCATCAGCCTGCTCAACACGGACTACAAAATCCTGGCAAAGGCGCTGGCCAATAGGATGAGGACTGTGATCTCCTCTGTGGTAGGTCCGACACAGGCTTATGGCATCCCTGGTCGGGATATCTCAGATACAATTTTAACCGTAAAGTATGCAATACAGGAGATGCAGAGGGTGGGAGGGATCTACCTCGGCTTGGATTTTAACAAGGCCTTTGACAGGGTGGAACATGGCTTTATGTGGGAGGTTTTAGAACGGTTTGGTTTTGGACATCGATTGCTACAGTGGCTCAAACTTCTGTACAATAGTGCACAGGCACGGATAAAATGCAACGGGACCGTGAGCAGCCCCTTCCCTCTGGGCAGGTCAATCCGGCAGGGCTGCCCTTTATCCGCACTACTCTACAGCCTGGTGGCAGAGCCCCTTGCCAGTGCTCTGAACAAGGACCAGCTTATAAAAGGTATTGTGACGCCTGAGAACCGACAGGTGAAGGTGATGCAGTACGCAGACGACACAAACATCATGGTCAAGACAGAAGCTGATCTCCACAGAGCACTGGGGTTAATTGACATTTATTGTAGGGCCTCGGGGGCAAAGATTAACACCAAAAAATCTATAGTGATGTACTGCGGTGAGGTGGAGCAGACGCCAGGCAGGTGGGACTTCCAGCGCGCGGAGCAGAGTGTGAGGGTCCTGGGGGTGCAGCTCGGGGTTAAACAATCAGCTGCGAGGGATGCTGTGTGGGAGCGGCAGCTCGAGGGAGTGGCGGCTATCCTCGGCTTGTGGAGGATGAGGGACTTGACTCTGAACGGCAAGGTGGTGGTCACAAACGCTCTGGTGATGTCCAGACTCAACCATGCCATGGCTGTGTATGATCTGCCCTCTGACGTGGTGACCAAGCTGGACAACATCAGGGCAACCTTTTTGTGGAAGAGTTCAAGGAACCTGGTTGCTCATAAGACATTGATTGGGGAGAGGACTAGGGGTGGCCTAAATTTGGTGGACCTAAAGTGCAAGAATTATGCTTTTAAGATCAAACTTATCAGAAAATTCCTGGACCCCAACCATGTTGCGGGGTGGAAGGATTTCTTTGGGGATGTGCTGACTTCTCTGGGCCCACATGATCAGCTGGGGCTGTGCCAGGTCCTGAAAAAGAGCCATACAGCTGGTTTAGATGACTTTCATAGAGAGGTGCTGGAGGCGTGGTACAGCGTACGGCCCTCTCTGAGAACCAAAGTGACGGGCAGGGACTTCCTGATGAATCTGCCGGTGTTTCATAATCCGGAGGTTGCCCCACATGGGACCCCTTTTAGTAGTGGCATCCTCCTGTCTGCAGGCCTGTGCAGGGTAGGAGATATTTTTAACAGCGAGGGTCATGTGGACCTGACAAAGATAACCACTGTGCTAAATGAGAACAGCATACAGTTTAAAATGTCCTATTTAAAACTCATGGCTAAAAGGATGGACGAAGGAATACCTGTGCATTGGAGGGAGGTGTGGAAAAGCAAAGGGGGACATCAGCAGGGCCGTGATCTTGATTTTATACTGGGCCTGGGGGAGAAGGCTCTATCGTTTCAGGGAATTAAGACAGGGGCCTGGTACAAGCATTTGGTGTCCAAAATTTTCAAACCACCAACAGCTGAAGGACATTGGAAAGTCATGTTTCCTGATCATAGGCCAGAAACTATTTGGAAAAATATTTTTGTTAAAAATCAGTCACATACCGTCACAAACCTGGACTTCAAAATCAGACACAGGAGGATTTTCACTGGCATCACTCTCCACCAAATAAATAAGGATCTGTACGCTAGGACCTGCACAGTTTGTCTTTCAGGTCCTGAGTCCTTGGAACATCTCCTGAGTCACTGCCAAGCCCAAAAGGATTTCAGGGACAGGATAAAAGGGATCCTGGAGGATAAATACGGTGTTATTTTCTCCCAGGCGAATGCCTGGGACTACATCTGGATCTTTGGGGTGAGGCAGAGCATAAAATATGGCCAGTTTATTAATGTGTTTTTGGGATTCGCACGGAAAGCCGTATATGATGTACGGAACTTTGCACTGTATGGTCAGAAGAAGGTGGACACGTGGCTCTATTTCAATAACTGTTTGAAAAAACATGTGGGAGCTGTTTTTTACAGGGACCCGGA
>CAJRST010002224.1:17539979-17550938 GCA_907169785.1 Menidia menidia | reverse complement strand
AAGCCTAAAATCCTCTGAAGCTCCAGAACCAGCAGAGGGACCAACAGGGACTGTGGAGAGGAGAGTCCCAGGTGGAGCGGGGATGCCTGGAAGGAGGAGCCTCCATCCAGATGAGCCCAATGGTGGTAAATTTCACATCTGAAGGGAAAATGAATGGGCACATTTTTTCCTCTATGTGTACACACACACATAATGAAGGGGTTTGAATGTTAATATAAAAAGAAAACTGACTATTATAATTGTACCACCACAAAATGTGATCAGTCGGAGGCTTTTGCGTGGAGTATTCACTTATCTTTTTTTCATTTTTCATTGTTGATTATAAATACAAGCTAACTCATTATTTCCATGTGTTTTTTAGGTTTACCTGCAGATGTTCAGCAGGTGTTGGAGGTTAAAGAAGAAGATCCCTGGATCCCGAGTCTGGACCAACAGGACCCAGAAGGCCTCAACATAAAGGAGGAAGAGGACCAACTGTGGACCAGTCCGGAGGAGAAGCCGTTTCATGGACAGGAAACAGATATCAGGAAGTTCTCAGGTAGCAGAGATGTTTAAAGTACTGGAGTAGAGGAGTGGAGTAGAAGTACAAGTACTATATAAAAACATTTACTTGAGTAAAAGTAGAAGTATTCTTTCAACTCCATACTTAAGTGGAAGTACTGAAGTACTCAATTTTTTTGTACTTAAGTATTGCAAGTAGAAGTATTTCAAAAATTGCTACTCAAGTATCAAAAGTACAAGTATAAGTAAAAGTACAAGTACTGTGTATATTAAAAAGGCAGTCAAAAGTTTGATAGATTTTGTTTATATTATTTCAAGACAGTTTTTGGCTGAAGCACCAGTACAAATATAAAAGGCGATCCAAGTGTTCACCAAAAACAGAAAATAAAACACAAATAAAACATTTCAAGAAGCTAGAGGGGAAGTCCGAAGAGCAGCAAAAAGACAAATATTCCCTTTCTACATCACTAAACTGTCAGTTAGGGAGTAAGAAATTTGTTGTTTAGCTTCAAAAGCAACTGATTTTCAAAATTTGTGTCATTTAGTCTTGCTCTTCTTGGGCTAAAGACTAATCCTGCAATACTAAACAGCCTCTCACTGGCGGCTGATGCTGGAAGGGGTGTGTTTAACTTAATTGACAGCCTACACACAGCAGGAAAAGACTTGAGCAAGTCTATGTTATCCACGGAACAGGACAGGTACGCATCCAGCTGTCTGGCTCCGTCTTGTGCCTTTGAAGCCCTCATGCCAGAAAAAAAGTTGTCCTCATCAGATGAGCTGGACTTGTTGACCTCAACAGACTGCAACGAGAAGTCTTCTATGTGTCGTTTTATATAGTCCACTCCTAAAATATAACAGAACATTGTAAAAAATGGTGAAAACAGTGCCAGTACAAAATGAAGGAAATTTTGACTTTATACAGGGCAAGAATGGACATGCACCACTAAAAGCCATGTTTCCAAGCACTTGGTGTATGATTAATATGCAAATCTTTATTGAGCGTGCTCCCTTTCTTACATAGTTCGATCGTTTCCTCTTCCCGTGTCCAATTGGTCCGGAACTTTGGAAGCAGAATAGCGGCAGCTACCAGCTCTGGGTCTTGCATCATCGGACCAAATCGTTCCTCAATGCCCACCTGTAGAGCATCGACAAGGGGCTTGCAGCATTTAAGCCTTAGTTTGATCCTATCCAGCTTACTTATCAGGAGCTTGACCGTTGGCAGCAGCCATCCCATCTGGACATTTGTTTCAGCTTGTATGATGTTAGTTGCTTGGGCAACTGGAGTCATCACAACAGCAAACTCTGACAGGAATGCAAGTTCAGCTGGATTAAACCTGTGGGGACATTTTATCAGAAGTTAGGCATCACGATGAGACAAAAAAAACACAAGCAATGGAATGATTCATCATTCAATATTAATCATTAAATGTAATTGTTGTATAAAGCAGACGATATATTCCAGAATTCCAATTCAATAGGACTACAATATGATTTTTGTAGTACTTACATGGGAACATTCAAGCCTGTGCAGATAACTTTCATGGCTGCCTCTCCCTTCTCTTTGACTATCCTGAGCCATGAACACAGAGTTCCACCTTGTGGAAACCGGTCGCACAAGCTGGAGGGAGGAAGCATCCTCCACAGTTTCAGCTGCTGTTGAGGATCTTGACCACTTATTCCACAGTGCACTGCATTTGCCAAATGTTGAATAGTATAATTTCTTATAAGAGTCATTGGAAACTGCCTTGTGGGCATCAGTAGTAGCTATCAGATTGAGAATGTGGCATGCACAACGCTGGTGCTTAGGAAGCTGGAACTCAAAACTGTCATCCTCATCCAAAGGTGAAGATACATCAACAAACTCAACCTCCTCCTCATTTTGGTCTGTTTCTTCTGCCTCTTCCTCCTGAACTTGAGCACCAGCACTGTCATTTTCCTCTTCAGCAAAGACTTTGAAGGCTTTGATGAAGTTGGAGCCATTGTCCGTGGTTGTTCTTACTATTTTTCCTCGAATTTCAAACTCAGTGTGGATATCATTAAGGGTGTTTGCCAGTAGGTCGAAAGTGTGAGAGCCTCTCAATCTTTTACAGGCCAGGGCCACGGAGACCCTTTTTAAACTGTCATGATTCAGCCAATGGGCCGTAACCCCAATGAAACCACGCCGCCTGACTGACCAGCAGTCAGTGGTTGTTGCGATGTAGTCCACATTTTTCATGCTCTCGATAATTTTGATCTTCATTTGTTTGGCAGCATCCTCAATCCTAGAAGCGAGTGTGTTTCTTGACATTATTTTGGCATTTGGCACTAGGTCGAACACAAAGTCCCTAAAATGTTCCTGCTCTACGATGCTGAAAGGCTGAAGTCCTCGGACAACATCATTCACAATGGCCTTGTCAACCCATCTATGGGGCGCTGTCCAGCTGGCTAATGTCGGCTGCTTGATAGAAGAGGAAGACGGAGTTGGAGTTGCAGTCTTCCTCTTTCGTTTAAGTGATGTTAGATCTTCATATTTTTTCAAGTGGCAGTCATGCTTGCTCTGAAACCAGACAAACAGCTTCACTTTTTCTTAATTAAATGTAATAAGAGCCATATCAACACTAGTATGACTAGTGTACTGTGACACTATGAATAAAAGCAAAATTAATTTGATATAAAGGGATTTATTCAGTATAATTCTACATTCAAAGATTTAGGCAAACAACTCCACAGCAACACAATCGATTACTGTTATGCTAATTGTATAATTGTATTTGTCATTGTGTTTTTTAACTTACCTTGATATGTTTCTTGAGATTAGATGGCAAATTTTTCAAAGCCAGGATTTCGCAATCCTTTGGGAGGCAGAGTTGGCACTTCATTGGATATGAGTTGTCTTTTTGTCCGATAAAGGTAAACATAGACTCTAAGTAGGGCCAGGGGTGGAGGCTTTCATCACCCTCGCCACAATCAATTGAACTTGAAGAACTTGGTGTTGGTGGTGGTGTGCCTGGGACGTCATCCATCTCAATATCAAACACACGTTGTAGGATTACTATAAAATAGAAAACAGAAAATACAACAAAGCACATGAGTGAATCATGTACATAATAAGCACAACTTCACAACATTCATGAATAAAATAGGATTTATACAAAAATATACGAGATAAATTAAATCCTAACCATAGAAGAGGGATAACTGTTTTTAAACAAATATCCTTAACAAGACATAAAAGTGCAATTACCTTCATGTAAAAACAAGGGTGTGCAATTAAGAATTCTTAAGATGTAAAATACCCACAAATGCACAAAAATCTTTCATTGTGATCAAAATGGTTTGAGCACATACATACACTCTAATCTTTTTTCTACTCCGCTGTCTTTCCAAAACCCATATTCTGAGTAAAGTTGTCTGGCATAAGTGTCAGAGGACTGAATCATCCAGGTCACATCGACTGTAGCCAGTGAATATCCACTACTCTTGGTTATTTATTTTGCAGTTTGAGCAAAGAGTCAGTGTTTCACGGCAACCTTCCCTCAATTTCAACTATATATAAAACACAATACCATCAAGTTAAACATACCTTACCACATGGAAGCATGGTAATATTTGTCTTGTCCAAGTTGTGCTAATCAAATGTGTTGGATCTTTCTTGGTTAACATGAGAAAGTTCAATTTAATAGTAATGCAACATAATCTATCTTTAATGGAAAATATACCTTCTTAAAGGTACACAGTGTAGGAATTGCTCCCATCTAATGGTGAAATTGTATTTTGCGTATCCTGCTGTCTAGTGCCTCACGTTTTCAAATGGGTATTGTGACTATGGTAGCCGTCATGCATCAAGAAGTAATGACAGCATGACTTCCACATCATCCAGTTTTCTCTCGAGTGATGAGGTTTGTAAATTAAAAGAAACTACAAACTGCATTGAATCATTGGTGTGAGCATGTAAAATTACACATCGAACAAGATAGCTGGTTTCAGTCACGTGACTGGCTCTGAACGAAAACGCGTTGTGGATAAACTAGACAGGTAGACTTTCTGCGATGATAACCATAGAAGAGGGATAACTGTTTTAAACAAATATCCTTAACAAGACATAAAAGTGCAATTGCCTACAGCAAGTTACACAATGCAACAGAGAAAACAGAGTGTGTTGCAAAGGAAAAAGGGAGCATGGCTCCTTTAAGAGGAGCAAACGGAACTCGCGCCACTCTTTAAACCAAACACAGACATGTGTGACTACTCCTCTGCCCAAGCAGAGCATAAACCCACAAATCCGCGGCACGTTGATAAAACCGCAGCATAGAACACAGTAATGACTATCATACACTCGTACTTTCGCTGTCGTTGCTGTGTTAGTATGTAAAAAACTATCTTGAGTACACAAACAACATAGTAACCAAGACATAACAGAAACTTACATTCTCAAATATGCACAGCATGGATCAGAATGTGGATATTCTGGATAGGGTTGTGTCCGGCAATAAGCCACAGTCCAGCGTTGATTCCTCTTCTGCTCCTGCACCTGCACTGACTTGTGGAACTCCGATCCTACTCTAATAAAGTTCATGGCTCGAAATCTATGCAAATTAGCTCGTGTCCAGTTCGTGCGCGAGTCTATAGACCAATCACAGTACACCAAATGCCCTGTGCACAGCCCACCTGTGCATGTACCCAGAGCGTGACTAGTGATAGCCAGACACCCTGCCGCCCAAATTATGAACACATTACGTTTACATAAGTAACGAGTAACGATTCAGCCTGTGAAAAAACGATCGGAGTAAAAGTATTAAATTAATCAAAAATATGTAGTGGAGTAAGAGTAAAAGTAGTGAGAAAAATATCTACTCCAATAAAGTACAGATACTGCATTTTGGTACTTAAGTACAGTACTTAAGTAGTTCTACTTCGTTACTGAACATCTCTGTCAGGTAGCGCTGTGACTGTGAAGAGTGACAGAACTTTGCATTACTCATAACTCCTGTTTTAAATGTTCATGAGGCAAAGATATATTTCAACTCATCTAAATTTCATACAGTTTGTTCAATGTTATCTTACTCTCCAGATATGAATGAAAGGCAGAATTTGTGTTTTTAGAGTTGTTCACATCTGCCTGAGTGGCTTATATTTGGTTATTTTGTCATTTGAAAAATAAAGATAATTGTGACAATGAAAATAGTTTTATAACAGTGTGTATTTGCATGAAACTTTTGTAGTTAAAAAATGTCCGGACAAACTGTTGGCCCCCGGGCATCTTCACTTTATCAAATCTGGCCCTCTTTGCAAAAAGTTTAAACACCCCTGCTCTAGAGTCTAGTTTCTGATTGATTTTATTATGTTGTCCTGTGTTCTTATATGTCTTACTGTACTGCTGCCTCTTGGCCAGGTCTCCCTCGAAAAAGAGATGTTATCTCAAGGGACTTCCTGGTAAAATAAAGGTTAAATAAAATAGATTAATTATTTCCATGTGTGTTTCAGGTTTACCTGCAGATGTTCAGCAGGTGTTGGTGGTTAAAGAAGAATATCCCTGGAACCCGAGTCTGGACCAACAGGACCCAGAAGGCCTCAACATAAAGGAGGAAGAGGACCAACTGTGGACCAGTCCGGAGGAGAAGCAGTTTCATGGACAGGAAACAGATATCAGGAAGTTCTCAGGTAGCGTGGTGACTGTGAAGAGTGAAAATGAAGAAGAGAAACCTGAGCTCTCACAGCTCTATCAGATCAAAACAGAAGGTAACAGAGAGTCGGAGCCTCCAAGCAGCAGCTCAGCTGAACAGATGAAAGCAGAAGCTGATGGAGAGGACTGTGGAGGTCCAGAAGCAGCCGGGAACCCAGACCTAGATGACCCTTTAGCATCAAACACTGATGAAAAAACATCAGACTCCTCTGAGACTGAAGTCAGTGATGAGGATTATTGGGGGAAATCTTCAGATACTCTGCCTGAGACTGTGGATGGAAAGAGAAATTTGAAACCAACTCCAGTGTCTGACTCTGGTGTAACTCATGATAAGGATTTTAACACAGCAGGAAAACCATGCAGCTGCTCCGAGTGTGGAAAGCAGTTTTTGTGTAAACGCTCCTTTAATAATCACTCAAAATTCCACACAGAGGAGAAACCTTTTGACTGCCATGAATGTGGAAAGAAGTTTAACAGAAATGGTAACTTACAGTCTCATATGAGGGTTCACATAGGAGACAAACCATTTGCTTGTAATGACTGTGGGAAAAGATTCAGTAAGAGGGACACTCTCAAAGTGCACACAAGAGTCCATACAGGAGAGAAACCATTTGCTTGTAATGACTGTGGGAAAAGATTCAGTGCAAGGGGAACTGTCAAAGTGCACACAAGAGTCCATTTGGGAGAGAAACCCTTTTCCTGTAATGACTGTGGGAAAAGATTCAGTGACAGGGGACATCTCAAAGTGCACACAAGAGTCCACACAGGAGAGAAACCTTTTGTCTGCACCAGCTGCAGGAAAGCGTTTTCCCAAAACTCACATCTTAAAACGCACATAAAGAACATCCATAAGGGAGAGAAACCATTTGCTTGTAATGACTGTGGGAAAAGATTCAGTGAGCGGGGAACTCTCAAAGAGCACACAAGAGTCCACACAGGAGAGAAACCATTTGTCTGTACCAGCTGCAGGAAAGCGTTTTCCCAAAACTCACATCTTAAAACGCACATAAAGAACATCCATACAGGAGAGAAACCTTTTGCCTGTAGAGACTGCAGCAAAAGATTCAGTGTCAGAGGAAATCTTAAAAAACATATGGAAGTTCACACGAGAGCCAAAACCAAACCTCAACTCAATCAAATGAAACATGATGTGACTCTTTTACAGGCAAAAATGATTTCCTGAGGTTTTAGGGAAATGTCTTTACCACTGCACATTATTTAAACCATCATGTCTGTAGATCCTTTCTTTGTAGACGGTCTTAGAGAGCAGAGTGAGCTCCACTCTGTCCTGTGAGGAGGGGAGGCTGCATAACTTTGGGATATTTTGTTGAAACTCATTAACTTTTTTATTAAGATTTTTTATCTCTTATGTTGTGATGAGTCTGAATTAAACATTTGATGTGTTTTTGCCAACATGGTGCAGCTGACTGTGTCTTCATCTAAATCCTCAACCTGAACTTGGAGAAGTAGATGATTATAGATTAATGTTCAGAACGGCTGCTAATATGAACAATGTTTTGTGATGTTCATTTCTCTATTGACAGCATCCTGTAATGAAACATTAAACCACTTGATATTTGAAACTTGTATCACACTTTTTAAATGTAAATTTACTTATTGACATATGAAGTGTTTTCTTTTCATGTCTCCTTGTTTTAATTAAAGAAATTTGTTACTGAAAATATCTGGTTTTCCTCCTTTTCTCCATCATATTAGTCATTCAGTTGAAATAAGTGGACGCACCGCTGGGTTAGCTGTAGGTTTTCCTAGCTGAGTGACCCCACCCACTTAAAAAATCCTGCAAATAGATTCAATGGTTAGAGCTCCGTTTGTGCCCTTAAAATCATGGTTTGTGCTGCTCTTGTTTCTGAGATATTAGAAACGAGTTTTTAGGTCATCCAAAGGTCACCATCCAGTTCCAAATTAAACCAAACTGGTCTCAGTTTTTAGTGCTTTGTTTGTGCTGTTCAAACCTTCATTGTGCTGCTTTTATTCATGAAACATCTCATTTGCTTTCAGGCGTCACACAGAGCTAAAAGCAGATGACATCAATACCTGCACAAAGCAAACATTATTCATTTAGTATTATTTAGTATTTTCCAAAGAGTGTTCTCTATCGGACCATCTCCGAGCTGCAATCTGCACACACTGAGGGTGTTTTCATCATTGCAGGGGACTTTAACCAGGCCAGTATGAAAACTGTTCTCCCTCATTTCTACCAACACGTGGATTTTGCAACTCGAAGATAGAACACTCTAGACTTGGTTTATACAAATATAAAAGACGCATTCAGAGCAGCCCCACGCCCCCACCTCGGCTCTTCAGACCACCACTCTGTAATGCTAATTCCTGCATACAGGCCCCTGCTGATCAGAGCTAAACCTACAGTGAGGCAGGTGAGGGTGTGGACTGAGGGGGCCATGAAGGCACTCCAGGACTGTTTTGAGTGCTCTGACTGGGACATGTTCAAAGCTGCAGCAACATGTGACAACATGACAAACCTTGATGAGTATGCCATGACTGTGTCAGCCTACATCAACAAATGCATCGAGGACGTCAGCACCACAAAGAAAATCATCACCCGAGCCAACCAGCGACCCTGGATGACAGGGGAGGTTCGCCAAGAGCTAAAAGCACGGAACTCAGCCTTCAAGTCCGGTGACAAGGAGGCACTGAGAACAGCGAGAGCCAACTTGAACCGTGCAATCAGGTTAGCGAAGCGGACCCACAGTAAAAAAATCCAGGATCTTTTCCACGACGCCAGCAACACCAGACGCATGTGGCAAGGCATACGGGCGATCACTGAATACAACACGCCCTCCCCCCCGGTGGGTGAAGTTAATGCTGACTTCCTCAATGGACTAAATAACTTCTTCGGCAGGTTTGAGGCACTAAACAGCACTCCAGCAATGAAGGCTGTTCCCCATCAGGAAGAGGAGGCACTCTGCCTTGACACAGCCGACGTGTGGAAAACTCTGAGAATAGTCAACCCGCGGAAGGCCCCAGGTCCCGACAACATACCTGGGCGGGTGCTCAAGGAGTGTGCAGGTCAGCCAGCTGCTGTCCTCACAGACATTTTTAACATCATCCTCCATCATTCCACTGCCAAAGAAACCTCAAGTCACCTGTTTCAATGACTACCGGCCCGTTGCACTGACTCCTATCATCATGAAGTGCTTTGAAAGGCTGGTGAAAGATCACATCCTCTCCAGTCTCCCCCCAACATTTGACCCATTCCAGTTTGCCTACCACGTGCGGATGCTGTTCCTGGACTTCAGTTCAGCGTTTAACACCATCATCCCACAGCATCTGGTAGAAAAACTGGTACACCTAGGCTTTAGCACACCTCTTCGCAACTGGCTGCTATACTTCCTCACCAACAGACCTCAGTCAGTCCGGGTCGGACAGAAAACATCTGATGTCATCCCCCTCAGCACGGGCGCCCCTCAGGGCTGCGTCCTGAGCCCCCTGCTGTTCACTCTGATGACACATGACTGCGCCCCCAGGTTCACCACCAATCACATCGTGAAGTTTGCAGACGACACAACGGTGGTGGGCCTGATCAAAGACGACAACGACACGCTCCAATACTCATCAACAGCTCAGCTGTGGAGGTGGTCAGCAGCACCAAATTCCTGGGGGTGCACATCACAGACAACCTCACCTGGTCTGTGAACACCACATCACTGGTGAAAAGGGCATAGAAGCGCCTGTACTTCCTGAGAAGGATGAGGAGAGCCCACCTGCCCCCGCCCATCCTCACGACCTTCTACCAATGCACCATAGAGAGCATTCTGACCAGCTGTCTCTCTGTGTGGTGTGGAGGCTGCAGTGCCTCCGACTGGAAGAACGTGAGGAGAGTGGTGAGGACAGCAGAGAAGATCATCGGGGCTCCTCTTCCCTCCATTGAGGACATCTCACCCCAGCGCTGCGTGTCCCGAGCCCGTAAAATCATCGGAGAGCCCTCACACCCCCACCATGATGTGTTCTCCCTGTTGCCCTCTGGGAAGAGGCTCCGCAGCATCCGCTGCAGGTCCACCAAGCTATACAACAGCTTTTCCCCTGTTGCCATTAGACTGCTAAATGATTGAATCCTGTTCTTGTCTAAAGCTGAATGCAATTAACAGTGCTTTAGATACAAAGTAAGCCCGGCTAGCTCAGTCGGTAGAGCATGAGACTCTTAATCTCAGGGTCGTGGGTTCGAGCCCCACGTTGGGCGAAATTGATTTTCCACATTTACAGACATACAAAAATACTCCAACTACTGAGTCAGCATAACATGAGCGTCTACATACATAGATTCTTCATCTCAGGGTCGTGGTTTCGAGCCCAGAGTTCAGACTAACTGATTTTCCAGATGTACATACATACATAGAAAAATGCTCCGACTACTCAGTCAGAACAACATGAGAATCTTAATCTCAGGGCCGTGGTACATTAGTACATACGTACATAGGTACATACGTACATACATACATACATACATACATGCATATATGAGAATCTTAATCTCAGGGTCGTGATTTGAGCCCTACATTGTGCCTGTATTGATTTACCAAATTTCCTTTTCTAGATGAATGAAGTAATCTTTCTATCTACATACACATGAAAAATGTTTGTTTGAAAATAAATGACGAACATACATACGTAGACACAGACTTACAGACATACAGAAATTCACACCTTAACACCTAGACATATACATACGTACATACGTACATACGTACGTACATACATACGTACATACATACATACATACATACATACATACATACATACATACATACATACATACA
>CAJRST010002224.1:17515294-17529130 GCA_907169785.1 Menidia menidia | reverse complement strand
TCACCTGGCTGAGGCCCTGTCAGACAATCCCTGCATGAACTGCAGCTACATGCCCCATGCTGTAAAAGTGGCTCGACTGGCCCAGTTACGCCCGGTGTGTGGGACTGACCTTCCACCTTCTGGGCACGTGGCCACTCCCAGGCGCTCTAAACGCAGGACTGAGACCACATCCTCTGTGGCTCCTCCTAAGAAGAGGCGAGCGAGATCTGACCAGAGTCTTTCCACGAGGGTTGAACGACTGTCTGCAGAGTTGGCGGAGATGAAATCCCTTTTTCAGGCACCTCAGGCGGGTGCTCCGATGACTGGATTCTCTTCCCCACCTATGCCAGAATTTGCTGTGGAGGAGGATGTGCTGTCTTTGGCTGCCTCTGCCTCTCATTTTGGGAATGAGGAGGAGGAGGAGGCACGGTCGCCTCGCGCTTCGGAGACTGGCTCACGCTCTTCCTCTCAGAGTGCGGCTAGTGGTTCGGGTGACGGTTCCATGCAGGACATTATGCTCATGGCCTTGAGACAGCTGCAGCTGGATGTCCCTCAAGTGGTGGAATCCGCTCCTGGCAGTGCTTTTTTCAGGCGCGGACGAGCTCCTGCTCCCTTTTCTCTCCCTCCATCAGGAGAGTACCTCAGGGAGTTGCATGCTTGTTGGCGGGACCCTAGAGCCTTCTCACGTCTCTCGGCAGATGGTCGGGTGTTGGCAGCTATGCATGATTCTGTCCAGTCGGGCTTGGATCGCATGCCTGCGGTCGAACCTGCTGTTGCCTCATGATCCGAGGCGCCCATCGGTTAGCCCCGGCATTCGGCCGCCTCGGGGTTGTGATCGGCCTGGTGGGTTTCACCCTCGTGTGGTACAGCAGGGACCCAGCAGGGACTTTCGTGTGCCAGGCCGTCACCCAACCAGGCCCACCCGGGCCGCAGACTCTGGCCGCCGCCCCCCCAGGATCCCTACGGGTCGTGGGGAGAGAAGGTGATGCTGCCAGGCCAGCCGTCGAAGTTTTTCCCATCAGCAGCTCGGTTACTGGGCTACCCTCACTGTGGATCCGTGGGTGGTTGCCACTCTGACCCATGGTTACCGGCTACAGTTCCGACGGCAGCCTCACATCTCACACCGGGTCAGGGTGACTGTCATCATCGACCCGGTGAGAGCTCAAGCCCTGGACCAGGAGCTTTCCGCCCTCTTGGCCAAGGGTGCTATCGAGGCAGTAGATCCTCTGCGGCATCCCAGAGGCTACTATTCGACTTATTTCCTCGTGCCAAAAAAGACAGGTGGATTTCGTCCCATTTTGGATCTCAGGGGACTCAATCAGTATTTAAAGGTCCTGCCTTTTCACATGCTCACGACTGCAGAGGTTCTTCGGGATGTGACAAGGGGAGAATGGTTTACCTCGATCGACCTTATGGATGCGTACTTTCACGTACCTGTTGCGGCGGAACATCGCCGCTTTCTCAGGTTTGCCTATCGGGGTCGCCACTGGCAGTTCTGTGTGCTCCCGTTCGGCCTCTCCCTTTCCCCGAGGGTGTTCACTCGGTGCGTGAGGGCGGCCCTCTCTCCTCTGCAGGCCCGCGGCATGAAGGTTCTTCCGTACCTCGACGATTGGCTTCTCTGCGCCCGGTCTCGAGAGGATGCGTCTCGCGATACGAGTCGCCTGCTCGCTCATGTGTCTCGGTTGGGCCTCAAGGTGAACTTGGAGAAGAGCTGTCTGATTCCGACGCAGACGACCACTTTTCTTGGGGTGCTCTTGGATTCTCCCTCCATGACAGCCTACCCATCTGTCCAGAGGGTGGACGACATCCTCCAGCTGGTGAGTCGATTCAGGCTGGGCAGGCAGCTTCCTTACATTGCCTTCCTGCGGCTGCTGGGCAAACTAACATCGGTTACTCGGGTGGTGCCCTTAGGTCTGTTGTCACTGCACCCTTTGCAGAGGTGGATCAACAGCTGGCACCTGGATGCCAAGCTACACCGGAATCGAAAACTTGTGGTAACATGGCCTTGTCTTCATGCCCTGACCCCATGGAGAGACAGGGCCTATTTGTCCAGGGGTGTGTCCATGGGGGTAGTAGTGTGTCGCAGAGTGATCACGACGGATGCCAGCTCCACGGGATGGGGCGCCGTATGGCAACACAGGGCGGTTCAGGGCCTCTGGGGTCCACTGGATCGCTCCAAGCACATAAATGTGCTGGAGCTGCAGGCTGTGCATTTGGCAGGCACTTTTTGCCCCACTTGGAGGGAAGACATGTCCTGATTCGATCGGACAACACCTCTGTTGTCTACCACATCAACCACCAGGGTGGCACCAGGTCAGCTCGGCTTCTGCAGGAGTCCCGGGACCTCCTGAACTGGGCGTCTGTTCACCTATGCACCCTGCGGGCGGTGTACTTGCCAAGTCTGTGCAACGGGGTGGCAGACTCCCTTTCCCGGCGAGCACCGGCTCCGGGAGAGTGGTCCCTCCACGGGCATCCAGATCCTCATCGCCTCCGACTGTGGGTGTGGCCACTGGGAGGCTCGAACAGCAGCTGACTGGATATTCAGGTTCCATCAGGCACACTATTTTGAGTGCCAGAGCACTCTCCACTCGTCAGCAATATGAAAACAGATGGCGTCTGTTTTCCCAGTGGTGTTTTGCCCGTAATGATGATCCGGTCACCTGTGCGGTGCCCACGATTTTGGAGTTTCTTCAGTCTCTTTTTGATAAAGGCCGCTCTCCTTCGACGCTTAAGGTATATGTAGCAGCTATCTCATCTAGTCATGTTGACATTGATGGCTGTACAGTCGGGAGCCATAATATGGTTTCTCTTTTTCTGCGTGGTGCTCGTAGACTGCGCCTGCCAATGGTTCCACGAGCACCAGTCTGGGACCTGTCTTTGGTCCTCAGTTCTCTTTGCCGCCCTCCATTTGAGCCTTTGGTTCAGGCGGACCTCAAGTGGTTGTCATGTAAGACCGCCTTTTTGTTGGCTATTGTCTCAGCTAAGAGGGTCAGTGAGCTACATGCCCTTTCTGTCAGCCCATCTTGTTACCTGGTAATCTGGTGTTACCTTGTGGCCAAACCCGGCGTTTGTTCCTAAAGTGTTTTCTCATTTTCACTGTAACCAACCATTGAGATTAGCGCGTTTTCAGCCTACATCAGGAGACGTCGGTGATAGTTCTGAGTTACTGTGCCCTGTGCGGGCTCTGGAGGCCTATATTGCAGCCACTGCTGGTATACGACGCTCAGACCAGCTGTTCTTGTGTTATGGGGGCTCCAGGTTAGGCTGTCCCCTGTCCAAACAGCGTCTCTCCCATTGGATTGTGGATGTAATCTGCCATGCCTACGCTGCAGGGCACCGACCCCTGCCAGTCGGCGTGAGGGCACACTCTACCAGGAGCGTTTCCACTTCCTGGGCAGCCTTAAGAGGGGTTCCCCTGGAAGCTATATGTGCTGCTGCATCATGGGCTTCTCCATGCACATTCACCAGATTTTACAATGTGAATGTGGCCTCCTCTCATCCTCTGGGCGAGGTTCTATTACAAGGGTCTTCTGGGCCTTCTCCGTGAGGTATGTGCTCGGGATTCCTTGTGACATCGCTGGTACTAGTCATTCAGTGCTTTCAGCACCGCCCTCTGGCGGTCAGTAGGGATGAAATAGAACGAGAGTTACGTATGTAACTACGGTTCTATGAATCCCGGATGACCGCCAGAGATTCTCTGTCACTCAGAATCCTTGCATTTCGCGAGAAGATTCTGTAGGAACAGAGCCTCGGATGATGTCATGCTATATAGCCTCTGATTGATCATCCGATATGTCACAGGTGTGACTCTGTTGATATTATTGCTCGAACAGCGCATGCGCGAAGGGAACATTCAGTGCTTTCAGCACCGCCCTCTGGCGGTCATCCGGGATTCATAGAACCGTAGTTACATACGTAACTCTCGGTTTTTGGACTGTGGGAGGAAGCCGGAGAACCCGGAGAGAACCCACGCAGACACAGGGAGAACATGCAAACTCCACCCAGAAAGGTCCTGGTTCCCCCGGGATTCGAACCCAGAATCCTCTTGCTGGGAGGCGACAGTGCTAACCACCACACCACCGTGCCGCCTCTTCTCTGGGTCATGGGAGGCAATTAACTGTTGTATCCATTTCTGAAGGAACATACACCACAGCCCCATGTACCACTCTCTGTCGACCGTTATGCAAAGATACTATTTTAGCAAATGGCAGGATCTTAGCTATAAGTTGCATCTCAAGCACATTTTGTTCACTGAGTTCTGGTGGAATGAGAGACAGTTCCAAATTATTTGCCATTGCTATGCAAGGCATGTTAACCCTTCCCAAATGACTATCGCAGGTGTAGCAAATCCACTCCTGCTTCTGTCAGCTGACACGGTACATGGGCTGAACAGTGACGGCCACATCGGTGAACATATGTGCCTGATAAACAAGCAGCAAGGATGTGAACATTCTGAACGTCCTTGGACCTTTTTTAACACATCACCTGATTTGGAAAGAGTGTCCTGCAACACTGCACAAATCACGGTGGGTCTTTCCCGAACCTGTTCACCGAACACTGAAATTGCTGCTTCAATAAGTTCACCTACATGAGACACTTGTACATCACCACTGGCCTGAGCCACCTGCACCACATCATTCAGCTGAGGCTCCTGCGCAGCACCACTGAGCTCTGGCTGCTGCACACTGACCTCTGGCTGGGCCTCAGGTCCACCACCCTGCGCCTGAACAATACTAACAGCAGGCTGTGCATTTCTCATTACTGGACATCACTGGGCTCTGGTTCAGGCAGTACACTCAGGTGACAGGGTCTGGTGATGTACCTGTATCTCCTCCGGATCTTCAGTGCACACAGCAACTTGTGTTGTATGTGAAACAAAGGATCTAAATGCAACCGCTCCCTCTTCTGTTGTGTGCAGTGCTCTATATGTTTCTGTCTAAAGATCAGTGTGATACATTGTGAATATGTTTTGTAATTTTAGCTCTTATTAATTCTGTGTGAGGTATTTTCTAAATATCTTACAGTTTTGTACCTCTTTTGTCCTTTTAAAGCTGGATCTGTGTTGTATCTAGATACTAAATATTTCAGTGTTTGTGTTTGAAAAGTGGATCTGTGTTGTAGCTGTGAACAATGTATTGTTTCTTTCTGTTCTGATAAACAGAATCAGTTAGATATCTTTGGACATTATATTGTTTGTTTTTATGACGTACTACCGCATCACTTCTGTATATCATGGCTCTGTGTGCTTTTATTGTATCTTCTATGTTTTGGTAACAACTTTTAGATGATAAAAGTTGTTTACGTCTGTGATGTGAATAAGTTCTATGTCTGTGTTGATGTGTGTATTGTTTCTTGGCCCTATGCAGTATGTTGGCATACTGCTGCTTTTCATGTTGGTTTCTTCTCTTCCGGTTTAGCTCAGCAGATACTTTTTCAGGTACCGATTCTTTCCAAATGCGACAAGCTGCTTTACTTACTTTCGTTAAACTTGGTGTCTTTAAAGTATGACCAATATGTGATGTGTGACTGATAGTGCTGGTGTGTGCGTGCTAAGCAGAGACCTGTTTAGCAGTGCTCTCTGCTGGCTGCATGGGAACATCAATGGTCTTATGTGGAAAAATAGCTGTAGTTCACTATAATTTGTGACTGGCTCAAATGAAACAGGCATAAATTGTACCTAGTCGTAGCACCACAGTCTTTAAAAAGCATGTCCAGGTGCTGGACCAGTTGACCCAGGTTACTGAAAGACTCACCAGTCTGTTCCACCAGAAGGGGGCAAACCTAAGGAGCTTCTGGAGTCCGAGTCGAAGAAACCGTACCTCCCTCCCTTCCATCACGGAAGACGGCAAAACAATCTGGTGAAACCATGAGTAAGGCATGGCTGACTTCTTCAGACAGACACTCAAGACATATGGCAAGGGGTAACCACCACTGCTGGGTGTGAGGGTTTCTTCAGCCCTCAGAAACCCTAAGCCGATATCTCCCTTCTGAATGTTGTACGTGTGTCTGTGTGTATCTGACGTGGAATATGTTCTAGGGTGAGGTGGTCGGATACGAACCATCCCTCTTGAATGAGCTTCATCTTAGCCCATATATAAAGTTAATCCCCTTGCTCCAGTACATTATCCAGCTCTGCTGTGCTAAAATGGACTCCCTCAGCGTGGTATTCCAGGAATGTGATGCCGTTGCGGGTGCACTGGTGATTCCTGAAGATACCTGAGAATGAGAGGCCCTCACAGCCCGGCCTCATCTATACGCCTGTCCCAGAGCTGTTTTAGGCGCAGGAGGGGTGACCCACTTCTCCTGAGGGGGCTGGTAAGCTGGTGGTTCACACTTGTAGAAAGAGAGAAATAACTGTTTTGGCTTTAAAAATAGTCCAGATGGAGATCCATGCGGTATATATGAGCCAGGGAAGTCATATTGAAAGAGAGACAATAAACAGACTAGATCAGACTTTATTTCAATTAGGGCCATATACAGAAAAATATCCGAAAGCCTAGGCCACTCACTAGAGGTTGAGTATATTGGTTCAAAATTTGTATTAAAGTTAAGAAAATCTAAGTTAGGTAAATTATGCTTGATAATTAAATATGCTTAAAGAAAAAAACTACCTCCATCACACCTTTACATTAATGGGTTTTCATTTACTTATTTCTTTTACAAAAAAACTATCCAGAAGCCTGCTGACCTGATGGCACCTTCTGTAAAATGTCTGCCCTGGTGTTTCACCGCTTTATGGTAGTGGCATATGAGAGGCACTGACAGGTGATGACGGCCGGGGACAGATAGGATTGATGTTATTCAATTCTAGGCCTGAGTGCTTTATGCGGCCTCCAACTCTCAACAGTCCATCGGAGTCAAGAATCAAATTCAGTTTGCACAGGCTGCCAGAAGAGGCAATGTTTAAGCCCTCTTGAATGCATTTGATCTCTTCTTGATAGCACTCTCTCTGAACAGTCTTCAGTACGCACACTTTGGCTCGTGCCATCTCTTCCACCGAAGGTTCGCAGATGTGCCAACCTCTGCAGCTGTAAGTGGGAGTAGAGTGAGAAAAGGTGCGAGCAATGTGGATCAAGTGTACTTTTGCTCTGATCAGAGTGCTTAACTTGGAGAAGCGCTCAAAGCGCTCGGGCTGGATAATATCTTCAGGGATGTGCACACTTTTGCTGTCACCTGGGGACGTATTTCAGAGTCTGCCGCAGGGTCGACAAGGTCGTAGGTCTCTTTAGGTTCAGATATGTACATAGATGGCTTGGTGAGAAAGGCTGGTCCTTTAAGCCATGTCGTGCTGCTGAGAAGAGCCGCTGGCACAGAGCGAGAGCCGTAGTCCATTGGATTCAAGTCCTTATCTCCATTGTCCAGAGCATGGTGAGTGCTGTATGCTTTGAACTCTCTTGTGCACATAGACGTAGAACCTCCATTTTTGGTTGTGAAGGTACCCTAACACTACCTTGCTGTTAGTGTAGTATACTATGTTGTCGAAAGGTCACATCCATCTCTGAAGTTATCATCTCTGCCAAGCAGAGTTCCAGCGTCGGAATTGTCAGATCAGGTTGAGGCGCCAACTTTGCTTTCCCATACACAAAGCCAGTCTCTGCATGCCCCTCTTGTGATGAGACTCTGATGTATGCCACAGCAGCCAAAGCTTTCACTGATGGATCAGCAAACATGCACAGCTCCTTTCGCTGAGCCCCTGATGTAAAAAATGGGTGTGTAGACACGTGGGATCTGAAGTTCCTCTAGGTCTTGCAATGAGTCTCTCAATTTCATCCACTCAGCTTCCATGTTGTTTAGGAGAGGTGAGTCCCAGTCGAATACCAGGCTGATGAGCCCTCTCAGGAGCTGTCTACCCTAAATGGTGGCTGGGGCTGGGAAACCTAGCTGGTCGTAGACACTCTCCACTGTCGACAGCAACCCCCTTAATGTAAAGGGTTTCTGCTCACAGGTGATTCAGAAAGTGAACGTGTCCATCGCGATGTTCCAGGACAATCCCAGACTGCGGTTATCTGCAAGGAGATCCAAATCTTCAATATTTTGAGCAAAATCATTAGGCAGAAAGGTTTCCAGGACTGCAGGCCGATTGGAAGTGAGCTTATCTGATGTTCGAGGCTGCAAGCATTTGTTGAGTTTACTTTACAACACTGATGGCTTGTTCTTCAGTGCTGAATGATTTCAGCCCATCATCCACGTAAAACTCACATTCA
The DNA here is from genome assembly GCA_907169785.1 of Menidia menidia. Classification (NCBI taxonomy): domain Eukaryota; kingdom Metazoa; phylum Chordata; class Actinopteri; order Atheriniformes; family Atherinopsidae; genus Menidia; species Menidia menidia. The sequence goes on along the minus strand of CAJRST010002224.1, from coordinate 17,520,947 downwards.
ACAAATCTTCGCACTGTTGGACCAAACTCTGCTTCCCCTTCTTCAGCAGCCCTTCGTAAGCCGTATAAGGCAACGGCGGGTGTGGGACTATTTTCGAAGGTGTGGACTCTCACTCGATATTCAGTGACTTCACTTGCCATGTCATTGTTCTGGTACCACAGAAAGCGAAGGAAGTCTCTGTGGTCCTCCTTCACCACAAAAGCAGATCACACTCAAGAAGAGTAGGTAAGGAAAGACTCAGCTTCTTGTCTACTGACTCTATGATGAACCCAAAAGCCTTTCTTCCTGACATCTCTGTTAGCCCTGCACATGTCTTCAATGTGTATGCCTGCGAAGATCCCTTGATCCGAAAGATGTCAAAGAACTTGGAGCGAGCAAGAGAGTGATTGCTCTGATCGTCCAAAATGACGTACTCTGTCCTGGACTGTTCTTGGCATCCAGCGGGGTACACATTGACTAGGCTTATTTTGGAACATGATCGTGGGCTCATTCCTTCTCCACACACGTGTGTACACTTTGAAATCACCTCTTGGCTGTCAACTTTGTCACCCTACCCGCCATGACTTGCTGGGGGAGGACCAAGGATGACCAAGGGGCTGGACCAGGGTGGAGTGCTGATAAGTGAGCATCACTCTCTCATTCGGTACATTTGATTTCAGTTGTACAATCTTTGGCCAGGTGTTGACTGGAAGAGCAACAACGGAAACAGAGGAAGTACTTCTTAAGGCGCTGCTTACGCATTGAGTCTGAACCCGCGACACTTCTTGAGCGGATGAGGCTTTTGATGGATCGGGCACTGTTTGCTTGCGTTCACTGCACTGTTCTCATTCTCACTGGTTAACTCTCCAGTAGAAGAGACTTGTGTCTTGTGGACTGCCACAGGTCTGGGACAGGCTGACCTGTCTGAATAGCCCCTTTTCACATTTGCAGGTGTTGACGAAGAAGTAAAGAGATTAAAGCTGGGGTCTGTGTGTCCTTTAGTCTCTGTGAGAGACAAACAGATAATGGTGGAAAGCTGACAAGATGGGTGCATTTGTATTTTGAGCCGTATGATATCCACTTCTCTTGGATGTTGTGAGGCAATTTCTCCACTATGGCCTCTGGCAGTGTCTAAGTATGACAGGCCTGGTAGACTGACATCTAGCTTTGCATACTCCAGCTCTGACATATTTGTAATTAAATATAACTAGGTCTACGTCATCAGTGTTGCCAACACCGGGATGATTTCAGACAGCAGAGCCACCAGCGCAGTGATCAGACGATAACTGATCTGTACAATGAAAATAGCTTCATGAGCTGGAACAGTGTAGAGAGGGAAGACAAGACATTTATACAATAATGACAACCTGCCCTATTTACTAGAGGGCAAACAAACAAACGTGCTTGCCATTTCCAGCGCAAAGCCGGTTTTGCTCAAAACTGATCTGGCGGTGGGGGGAATGTGAATGTTTTGGGTGTGAAGTCTAGCTCCTATAATAGATAGGCCCAACCTAGTGACTCAGAGTTATTGAGATTTCAAGCTTGGCGTACAAAAAGGAGAGCGCTTTAGTGTTGTACAAGCCATGCACAGGGTCTAAAGTGAGTCGACGGAAGTTCATTCTGCGACCTGCAAATGAACTTCGTAACAGGTTTCTGCAAGAAAAGGCAATAAAGGAAGATAACATGAGACAGCATCGTGCGATGAAGTGACTTGTGCTTTTCCTTGTGTGACATAAATAATACTCCAATACTAAAGTCATGTCCTAAGCGGAAATGTTGAATGACATGAAAAGGCTAGACAAGACAAAATACAATTAGACTTTAAGTTCTTGCTTTCATATAGTGAGCTTTGCAATATAAATTAGTCTGTTGGTGAATGGACTATATAAATAGGCTCTGCCTTGCCTGGTTGGAAAAGCATGATTATGACCTTGTCTCAGCTCAGGAACTAGGACCCATATGATATCTGGTTGTTCAATAGGTTTGTCTAGATAAAACATTTAGATATGAACTATGAAGATATTCCTGCAGGGGCAGGTAATGAAACCCGCTTGGAACATGCTCTTGTTATGATGCCAGTTTGTTTCAGCCTTTATCCAATCTCATGTACAGGGACTGGTCATATCACAGGTTATTTGCATTACAATGGGGACAATTAGCAAGGTAGAGTGAATACACAAACTTGAAGAGGGGAGGGAGGTTTGCAGGAAAACTGAAATTTTCTGGGACTTCTAGTGTTAAAGCTCCGCCTAACAGGGGACTCCGCCAGGCGCTCCCAGTAGACCCTCACAATGCGTTTGGGCCTACCTTGTCTCACTGGAATCCTCCCACCATCGGTGCTAACTCACCACCAGATAGTATAATATAATATAATATAATATAATATAATATAATATATGTCCTGTATGAGGATACAGGGCAAAGGACACATCCGTTTGAGACTTAAGGTAAAACGTTCAGGAAGTGAGGGCACCATCAGGACTGGAGCCTGCATCTTAATTTTATTCAGCAGGGAACCTCACCCAGCCTGGACACTGAAAGGACTGACAGAGTGACTGCTGTCAATGTGTCTGCTAATTGTCTTAATGCTATTCTCTTGCCAATGAATAGCATTAAGATAATTAACAGACAGACTCAAAATGTAATGGTTTTCCCAATGTTTTATTTAGAAGTACAAAACCTGACAGCGTAGTCTAGTAATCAGAAATTAGGTGAGCAGATATCTGTACAAAAACAGAGCTTTCTCTGAATAACAATTGATCAAATTGTCCAATTGCCTTTGCAATAATCAAAAGGTGCCAAAAAGGAAAATAAAAAACAATAATACACACATAGTAAAGAAATCTGAGGGAAATTAACATAAAATCAAAACCTTATATATGGTGTTTCAAAAGATACTAAGTATCCGTATTACAGAATCTAAAAGAATATTTTGTTATGGTATACGGTATATGGTGTATAGAGATGGTGAAAACTTAGTTTTAGCCCAAAATAATTTGAAGAAAAAAATATATGAATCTTGGTCAGAAACATTGGAAATCTGACAAAATTCTTAAAGAAAACAGTGGTAAAAAGAGGTATGAGGATATTTAAATGTGAATTATATGTATAAATGTGATAAAATACCGGCTTTTAGAGTTACTGTTTTGTCATGTATTTTCCCTTTTCGAAAAGAAAGAAGCTCTCTCTTTTTTAATAGTTTAATTTTGTTTTGTTTTAGAATCTTATGACATTGTTAACACTGGTAAGATATACCCTCTGTCAAATTCCAGTTACTTGGTAATAAGTTCCTCATAAAAGAATCTGTTTTTATTGTACAAGAAAATTTTTAAAAACACAAACACAGGTCTTCACAAGTAATTTGAGTGATTTTTCAATGTGTCATTTTCAAACACAATGATGCGACAGAAGCTGTAATAAATGCTTTTCAGTTTCTTAAAAAAGCCAGCAAAATTTCCATTGTTGACATAAAACACAGAAAGAACATTGAAACAGCTTGAACAAGCTGTCTGGTTTTAGTTACATGTGGGTGTATTTCCTGGTTTTATATCCTCCCCCATCTAGCGCCACTTTCCCCCTCGCTCTCTTTTGTACATAGGGCCCTGATAATCTTTTGGGTAATTTTTTTTCTTTTTAAGATAAACTATCACAGGACGTTAATGGTTGTCGAAACAGGGAAACAGAATAACCTGAAATGTTAAACTTAATATTCAAACATGATATACCTAGCTGAAACACTAAATGGCCAAAAACATACAACCAAATGGTTGTTTGTGAATGTTTCTTTATTTTTTGCTTATTGTTTTCATTGAACAATAAAAGACTCTTCAGGGGCCAGAGATAGTTTTTCCTGTAATGTGATGACAAGAAGTCAGAAATTCTTTATTGAAACAAATGTCAATTTTTCACCTATCCCACCACCCTCTGCATATTTTCTACAGAAAAAAAAGGAAAAAACTATTAAGACTGCTAAACATAAATTTAGATCAGAATACAGGATTTAGAAAATTGACATTCCACACACATCCTACACATAGTGTAGTTGTCCAAAACACTTCGGAAAAAATATTTATTTTGATACTAAATATTTTTTCTTCAATGGCTTCAGAAACTTTTACTATATTATACTAGTTGCCCCTTTATTGGTCTGCTTTGGGCTTATTTTCTTTTTTTTTGTCCTGTGAGAGAAATATCTGTTGGAAGCCAACAGGTTTTGCTGGGAACCATTGAAATACACCCAATGCACACAGGAACCCCAAGGAATTTTGGGAAAGAGTCTTACATCTGAGAATTTTGAGTTTTCTCTCGAACATCGATATATCTGAACCATTCATTCATGCTTCTCTTTATCAAAATTGACTACCATATAGTGTAATGGTTTTATATGTAAACTTTATGTCCCAAAATTCCTTAGCGGCAAACAAATGGCTCCATAAAGCTTGTCAAATCCTTCCTTTACTGAACAAAAAGACAGCACAAAAAGGAGGTTTGAATACACAACAGTTAAAAGCAATAGCATAGAGTAAAAGAGGAAAGGGTTAGAAAATAATGAAGCAGTTCTACAAAGACATAAAAGAAGCAGCAATAAAAAAAAAGATCAGTGGAGTTCACAAATATTTTCTTGTTTTTTTTTTTTGCAAAGGCCACCAAACACACAATTCCACAACCTCCACTGGTTTCACAAAGACTGCAGATGGAGAAGGACAGTAGGAAGGAAAAAAAGACTAAATTAGTCAATTTTCGGGATTACAACAATCCAGCATTTCCTCAAACCCACACTACCTCTCCTTTGCCACAATAAAGATAGAGCACAGAGAAGACAAAGGACAAGAACAGTAGCTCACTATATACTTCACATTGTAAACACACACAGAAGGTGCCATGAAAATATTCTTGACAGCCTGTGACAATAAACACGTTGGTAATATGTTTTCACTGTTTAATCACACTAGGTAATAAGGATGATGTGATGTTAAAGATGGGGCTATCAACTTCAAAAGATGGGGCTATCAACTTAAAAAAACTTGGATGCTGTTATATTTAAAATGTGATTTAACAATTAATTTTTTTTTTCCTGTTTTGCCCAAAAAGTAGCATACAAGACTTCCAAATTAATGAGAATTATGGCGCTTTTTAGACAATAACATATTTTTTTCTGGTAACAAAAAGAAGACAACATGAAGAACAAAAAGAGAACAAACAAGATTAACAAAGACAAAGTTTTTCAACAAAAATTCTTCTTCTAAAAACAAAAATCATGCATTGTCACTTGCAGCAATTTGTTTTATGGAATGATTTTATTTAATGTCTTTATTCCATAATATCTCCTTGTAGATATAATATTCTCATAATAAGCTTTGATGAACAGGAACTGAGTAGCTGTCCAAAACACCTTAATTTTGAAGTTATTAAACTGGTTATCCTGTGTCAGGCTTACTACGATTAAAATCTAATTAAGATGAACAAAATATAAAAAAATGACAAAATTCATTTCTAAAAGAGGAAGAAAAACAAATTAAACACATTTAGAAAACTTTAATGACTCCCATATTGCTATGAAGAGTGGCTCCTTGTAGTTTAAACGGAATGATTTTGGCCAAAACATGGGAGATGACACTACACACACCTACATACATACATACATACATACATACATACATACATACATACATAC